>CM042189.1:5743870-5758727 GCA_023539305.1 Ilex asprella
TACGATTGAAACTCACCTCAAACACAAAATAATCCGGCAAAAAAAAAATAGAAACGTTCAGTCTTACAAAAATAATAGTAGTCACTTTTAATTTCATATTAAGAGCTAGACAAGCACGTGGCTGATCTTGGCTTTGCACGTGTATCACGTCTTCTGACGGTTCCTGGCAATCATGATTTCCTCGATTCTCGCGCACGTTTTAACTCTTGTCCCTCAAGCTTTAAATGCTCAAACGGCTATCAAAACCGCCTTCTTTTTGTTCATCTTCTTCCTTTGTTCTGCGATTTCTCCTCTTTGCGATTTCAAATTCCCTTGTGACGGTGTAGTCTCTGATTCTCCTCTTGAAGTTATACCTTCCGTGTTTGGTCCGAGAGTTCGCAGTGCTTTCTTCCTTCGACTTGCCTCTGGGTTTTTGTTCGCTGTTTTCTCCTAGTTAGGTACGCCTTCTTGCTCCCTTTCGTCTTTTCTCGTTCTGCATCCCTCGAATTCTAGGTAGTTGTTGCGTTTCTGGGCCTATCGGTTCTTTTACTTCTGGAATCGTGACCTCTGTTTGTCTCCTCTTCCCCATTTCGTGAACTGGGGTTCCATTGTGAGAATCCTTGGTGTTGGTAGTTATTATGCTAGCCCCATAGTTATTAGGAAGTGTCTGACCAGTGTCCCCCTTCCTTATCGCCTTTACAATCTCCCTTTTTCTTGTCCCCTCATGTCTGCCTCTTCCAGAACTGCTCGTTCCTCTATCTCTCCCCTAGGTGGTAGGTCTGCCGATGAGGATGTCGAATTAGGGGAAGTGGGTGAGGAGATCGACAATTTCCCCGGCGTTGATGCCCTTAATCCTGAAGCTGAAGCCGGAGAGATCCCCTCATCATCCGCCTCTATGCCCCTCACGCCTAGCAAAGGCGAGGGTAAGGTCAGTGGGGCTGGGCTCTCTGGTGGTTCATCATATCTAGGAGCTGCCCTTAAGCAAGCCGAGCTCATAGGACCTAGTAAAGTTGATCCCTCACTCCTCAGGATTTTCAGTGCCCATTACAGTTTCCCTCCTGGTGTCCAGCCCTCGCGCCCTGATAGTTTTACTCCTTATATCGCTGAAGTTCACAAAAAGGTCTGCTTCTTTGAGGCTGCCTTTAAAAATGGTCTTCGCTTTCCTCTGCACCTTTTCCTTAAAGTTGTTCTACAGTACTTTAATGTATGCCTCTCTCAGCTTTCTTCTAACTTTTGGGGCGTCTTAGTGGGTCTCTTGGTCCTCTTTAAGGACTTAAAACTCGGGGTTCCTTCTCTCCCCTTATTCTTGGACTTTTTCAATGTCAAGTTGACTTCATCGGAGGGCTTCTTGTATGCTTCCAAGTGAGCCAATGCCAAGCAGCTTATTTCTAATATTCCTACCTCTCACAAGTATTGGAAAGAATACTTCTTTTTCGTTGGGGGCACAAACTGGGAATATGACCCTACTGATAGGACGGATACCCTTGGTATCCCTAGGGCTTGGTCTTACGCAGAGAACTTGGGTGAGTCATTGCCTGAATCAATCGGGTTTTGTTTTGAGAATTACAGGTTCTGAATTTACTCTGTTTTTGTTACTTTCAGGTACCAGACTTGAGCTCAGCACAGAGGACAAAGGGGTGAAGCTGAGACTTTTGGAGTGTGCTCCGAGAAGATATTCCGAGCTCATCCAATTCCAGGTCCTAGTTGCGAGGGGACTTAGCCTTCCCGAGGTAACGATAGAAGCCCCTTCTCCAATCTCTGTTGTCAGGCCTAACGAAGTACTAAGTAATCTTCTCATAAAAACTATCTCCCTTTCTTCTATCCTTGATTTGGTTAATTGTTATGGTTCAGACCTTCAAGGATCTTCCACCATGAAGTTGTCTTTCGAGAAGCTTGAAGCCAAGATTGTCAAGCTACAGAAGGGTGGGAAGAGCAGCAAGAGAAAGGCCGGGGCCGATTCTGGTGGCAGCCCTACCACCCGAGATAAGGCCCAGAAATTAGGGGGGCCCTCTTCCTCTCCAACTTTGGCTATTGACGACTGGGCTCCACCCTTGAGCATCCCGACAGACGCAGGGGTTTCTTCTTCTCAGCAGCCTCAACTCACCCCCCTTAAGTCTGACAAGCCAGGCAAAGCTTCTCCCACCTCGTCTGAGGTTGAGAGGGCCTGGGGGTTCATTTCTCAGGTTCAGTCTGAGACTGTTCTGTTCAGCCTCTCTGGCAAAATCATTGAATCATCCCAGACGAGGTCTGAGGCTGACAAGGGCCAGAGCATTAAGGTGGAGGGGCGAGGAGATTCCTTCTTTAAGAATGCTGAGCTTGTTGTTGGGGCCATGGCATCCATTCTCTCTGACTCTGACGTTAAGAGGGCTTGCTTTATGCCTCTTGAAGAAGCAATTGTCTCAGCTCTTCAGGGAGCTACTACCGTAAGTCTTTGTGCTTTAATGTTCCTATTTGGCTTCTGCTAGTCCTTAATGCTGATCTTTTCTACTCTTATTCTCCTTCCTTAGCTAGTTCTTCATGTAAAGGGTTTGCTGGGTAGGATCCGATCCACTGAGGATTCTGTCAAGGCTCTGAAGGCCTATGAGATCAAGGTCACCGAGCTCTCTTTTGAGAATGAGGATCTCAAAGCTCAGGTGCAAGGTCTTCAGGGCGAGGTGGAGAAGCTAGCCTCTGATCTTCATGGCTCCAAAACAGCTAAGTTCAAGGCTGAAGAAGAAGAGAAGAAGGCTCAAGACGAGCTAAGGATTCAGGGGGACCAGCTGAAGCATAAGACTGAGCTCTGGTCCAAGGCTAATCAAGATGCCTTCGATACCCGCTGCTCTCTCGACAACTTGAAGCGAGATCATGAAGCTATCTGCGAGGTGAATAATAGGGCCCTTCATGAGGAGCTCAAGTAGAAGGGGGATATGATTGCTAAGCTGGAGGATGACGCCACCACCCAATGGGCTTCTGGGTGGCTTGCTTTTAAACGCAAAACTTCCAAGACCTTCCTAGACCTGGACTTCAATTTCCCTATCCCAACTGAAGAGGAATTAGAAGAATCCGGCTCTGTTGGCGAGAAAGACTCCTCAGCTCTTCCTACCGAGGACACAAGCCAGGATGTGCCCGTTCAGTCAGCTATTCCCCAAGTTGTTTCCTTCTTCGCCGACCTTGTGAAAGAGGCCCTTGGCCGAGATTCGCAAATATATGGAGTGGAGATTCCTGGGGCCAACATCCCTGAGAATCCAGCTCCTTCAGCTTCTGGGACCTTGCCTACTAAGCTGCCGGACTCTGCTCCTTCTACTAAAGCTGATTCTACCGATTTGCAGGATCTTCTGACCACTCCTCCTCCAGAGAATTAGGAACTTCAGTTGTAATTTTTTTTTGGTTGAAATGTACTTTTTGCGATTTCTGTTCTTGAAGTGTACTTCAATTTTTCTGTTTAATATATTTCTTTTAAAGTTAAAATCTGCTCGATATACTCCCCTTGACTGCCTTGTACCTTTATGTATTCCCCTTTGGTCTGCTTAATATATTCTCCTTGACTGCCTTGTACCTTTATATATTTCCCCTTTGGTCTGCTTGATATATTCCCCTTACTCTCCTTGCCCCCTTGCTTTGAGGGGTGCTGAGCTCCCCTTGAAGCAAAAATTGTTGTGTTGAGGGAGTAGTATGTTTTGGGTTATTCAGGCAAATGCTAAACATGATTTGCTGTGTTGAAAGTACTTGACTATTCTTGAGGATATTTATCATGACCTTGGTATATCTTTTTCGTCTGACCCTTAACCTGAATCTTCTTCTTTGTAAGCTCCATGTGATTCCCACGTATGGACTCTATGTAAATTTCTCCTCTGACCCTGACAGCTCACTTTTGCTGAGCTTATTTCTTGGG
This sequence comes from Ilex asprella, assembly GCA_023539305.1. NCBI lineage: Eukaryota > Viridiplantae > Streptophyta > Magnoliopsida > Aquifoliales > Aquifoliaceae > Ilex > Ilex asprella. Next base: position 5,747,721 of record CM042189.1, read on the forward strand.
AACAGTCTTTTTGAGTCTGAAGAGCTTTGAGAACTTTTATCTTAGGATTTTCCTGCAGGGGACATGCTGAAAGGTCGGAATTGACCTCGATCTTAAGAGATTCGACCTGTTTTTCCAAATTGCATGAGTTGCACTGGAGTTCAGGGGTCCAGAGAGTACTCAAAGAGTGGTTCATGCTGTTGCATCTATGGCCTTCATCAAGGATCAAAGTCCTGTGTGTGACTTAACAAGGGTGTAATTGCATAAATCACATCTGCTAGCATTGTTGGTGATCCTTGTGGCTGCCTATGCCCTCTGAGCCTCCTTATCAGGGGATTTTGGCTTACCGCTCGAATAGGAGCTACAGCTTATTATACTGGACTTTCCTTTCCTTGTGTTTCGTCTGAAGGCAAGAGGTCTGTCCGAGCTCTTTGGTATTGTCGATTGTGTTTTCGGTGTCCTCGAGGGATCATTGGGTGGTTGGTGATCTGGGTGGTGTTTTTCAGAGGTCTGTATGTCCGTTAGAGCTAACCGCTTCCCTGCTAAATGCGAAACAATATCCTAAGGGGTTTGTGAGGTCCAACCTAGGGTCATAGGTTCTTAGTTTTCTTGCTGGTCATGAAAATATGGATGAGGAAGATGATGATGAGTAAACACTGTTGTTTGCCCCCTTTTTGTTTTAGACCGTTTCCTCAGTCGTTGTGAACTTTAATTGTTAGGAGATTCTTCTCATGTTTTTGACGAAATAACATTTACCACTCCCCTGCTTTCCTAATTCATACTTGTCCTTTTAAACTTGGAAAGTCTAAAGGATGGCCAAGGCTTTAAATTTGGCGTGGTTCTTGGTCCTTCCAAATCTAGCCAGGGCTTTAAGCTTCATACCTTCCCTTTCCTGCCTATAATTCTGGTAATTTTCTTGAATCTTTCTCCTTTCTTTGGTTCTTTGCCTGGGGCTTCTAATGACTGATCCTGCTCCGTCTCTCTTTGAGGATCGCTCTTCTTTCGGAATAGACTGGAAATTCCAGTTTTGTTTCTTGGTTCCTTCTTCTCTGACCTCTTCGGATCTAGAGGGGATCAAGAAATGGTTCTTTCAAGAACTGAAATTACCTCTCCGAGTTTCCACTCCAAACGAACCTCCTAACTATCTTTCTCGAGGTGAGGTCTATTTCTTTGAGGATGCCCCTGAGATGGGCCTTTGTCTTCCCATCCATCCCTCTGTTGGGTGTATCTTGGCGCACTATGGTCTGTCACCCTCCTGTTTATCTCCTCAAGGGTGGGCTGTGCTCATCAGCTTCTTTTTGTTCTGGCGTCTCCAGGGCAATGACCAATTTCCCATAACTGCCAAGTTCCTGTACTTCCATTGTCTTGAAGAAGACGATGTTCCTTGCTTTAGTTGTTTTAGATGGAGGTACTTCTCTGAACGTCGGCTGGTGCTTGATATTCCTTCCCCATCCCAATGGTGGCTTAGCCATTTTTTCTTTGCTTCCGGGGATTCTTGGAGGTCTGTTGAGGACCGCTGACGAGAGAACAGAGTTCCGCGTTCTTGGAAGAAATTTGATCACATAGGTAAGGGGCTTAACAGCTTTCTTGATCATTCTCTTTTTTCGGCATTCTGTTCTGACCTTTGCTTTATTGTGCAGTTGCGCCTGACCCAGATTTGCCGGAGGCCATTAGGATTGAGCAAGTGAAGCAATCTGTCCCTATATCCTTCTCAGAATTGATGACGTCTGGTAATCTTTTCTTGTTCAGCGCAGTGGCAGCATCTATTGATTTCCATTTCGACTGCAGCTCGCCAGATCTTTCTCCCTCAGAGCCTGAGGAGGATGACGAGGTGGGACCGTCTTCCAAAAGGTGCAAGCTGTGCGAGTCTCCTTCATCCCCTGATTCCTCTCTTGGCGCAGTTTTTCTTTCTTCTGTTGGGGCCAAGCTTCTCAATGCACTTTCAAAGACGGAGAAGGAGAGGGAGGAATTGAGGGAAGAGAATGCCCGTTTGAAGGAGGAAGTGGCTGAATTGAAGAAGTGCTTGGGGGAGAACTAGCAGTTCTGTTTGGGAGCCTCAGATGCCTTCTTTGAGCAACTTTATTTTTGGTAGTTATTTTAGCCCTTTGATGTAATCTGAACAACTTTTCCTTCTTTGTTGCTGGACTGTTGGATATTATATGGCATAATCTACCTTTTTTCTATGGTCCGTTTTGAGTGGTTGAGCTCTTTCTCCGAACTGCCTAGTTCATGGTTAACTATCAAGTTTTCCTCTGTATTTCATCATGAATAGTTCATGGAGCTCTTCGCTATTTATAAACTGGAGAGTTTATCGTGGGCTTCTGGGCTCTTTCTGAGCTGTAGAGCTCTCTTTTGGATTTATAAATTGAAAAGCTTACCGTGAGCTTCTGGGCTATTGGACCCTTTTTTTAACTTATAAACGAGAGTTTATTATGAGCTACTGGGCTCTTTTTGAACTGTGGAGCTCTTCTTTTATTTATAATCGAGAGTTTATCACGAGCTACTGGGCTCTTTCTGAGGTATGGAACTCTTCTTTTATTTATAAACGAGAGTTTATCATGAGCTATTGGGCTCTTTTTGAGCTATGGAGCTCTTCTTTTATTTATAAACGAGAGTTTATCATGAGCTACTGAGCTCTTTATGAGCTATGGAGCTCTTCTTTTATTTATAAACGAGAGTTTATCATGAGGTACTGGGCTCTTTCTGCGAACTCATGGGTTCTTTCCGAGCTTCGTGGCTCTTCTTATGAACTTGTGCGTTCGGGCCGAGCTTCTTAGCTCTTCTTGTGAACTGATGATCGTAAGAACTAATCGTGAGTTGTATAGCTCATCTTTTAGTTCTTTAGATACTTCCGGGAATCATACTTGTCTCATACTTATTTGAATCAAGAACTTGCCACTTTATTAGAAATGATTCTATTACAAGGAGTACTTACTGGAAAAAAAAAATGAGATGCTCTGCGTTCCGGGAATGAGATAGGATTTTCCCTCCTTCGGTCTGCAACTCATAGTTTCCAGGTCTTATCACCCTGGATACAATGAAAGGACCCTCCCAATTTGAATCTAGCTTCCCATGAGAGGGGTCATTTCTGGCAAGTAGGAGTTTCCTAAGCACCAAATCTCCCACTATAAAGCTTCTGTGTTTGACTCTTTTGTTGTAATACCTTGCGGTCTTCCTCTGGTAATCCTGAATGCGGTGCAGAGCCCTGTCTCTCCTTTCGTCCAAGAGATCGAGGTTCAGTAAGAGTGACTCATTATTACACTCCGGATCAGAAAGCTCAGCCCTTGGGGATGGGATCCCGATTTCTACTGGGGACACCGCTTCCGTTCCATAAGCCAAGTCGAACGATGTTTCCTGGGTTGCTGACCTCACAGTCGTTCCATAAGCCCATAACACCTCTGGAATATGTTCTACCCATTTCCCTTTCAGGGCTTCAAGCTTGGTTTTCAACGCAGCTTTGATAGTCCTGATGGTTACCTTTGCTTGCCCATTGGACTGTGGATGAGCTGGGGCTGAAAAGTAATTTTTTATTCCCAGCTCAGCGCAGAATCTTCTGAACTTAGGGTTGTCGAATTATTTCCCATTGTCGGAGACTATTGCCCTGGGGATTCCGAATCTACAGATTATGGACTTCCATGTGAAGTTCTGGACTTTTTGCTCCGTGATCATAGCCAAAGGTTCCACCTCTGTCCATTTAGTGAAGTAGTCCAGCCCAATAATGACGAATTTACACTATCCCACACCAATCGGAAGGGGCCCGAGTATGTCCAAACTCCACTACTGAAAGGGCCAAGGACTAACTACCGAGGTCAGGAGCTCTGGTGGGCAATGGGGAAGATTGGCGTTCTTGAGCATTGTGGGCCAATAGTATCCCTGCCTTAATGCTTTTCCTGCCAGGGCCTGTGCTCCAATGTGGTTGTCGCACACTCCCCCATGGATCTTTCTGAGTATGTAATTGGCGTCTTCATCCCCCACACATTTGAGGAGGGGTGTTGAAAAATCGCGCTTGTAAAGGTTTCCCTATAAAATAGAGAACCTAACTGACGTGGTTCTTAGCTTTGCTGCTTCTTTGGGGTCCTCTGATAAGATTCCATTCCGAAGATATCCTAGAATAGGGTCCATCTAGCTCGGTGAGGCTTGCACAGGAAGTATCTCTTCATTCTCAAGGTTAACGGAGGGTTTTGCTAGATGTTCCACTGGAATTAATCTCTCCAAGCTTTCATGCGAAGCGGTTGCAAGCCTTGCCAAGGAATTCGCTCTTGAGTTCTCAGATCTGGGAACGTGTTTGACTTTAACTTGTACAAATTTCTTGAACAATTCTTGTACCTTTCCGAGATAAAGGATCATCTTCTCTCATTTAGCTTCATAAGACTCCTCTATTTGCCTTACCACAAGATGTGAATCGCTGCATATCTCTAGTTGTTCTACTTCCATCAAGTGAGCCAGATTGAGCCCTGCAATAACAGCCTCATATTCAGCCTCGTTGTTTGAGGCTTTAAACACAAACCTAAGGGCGTATTCGACGTCCACTCCGTCCGGTGATGTCAAGATTAGGCCCGCTCCGCTTCCTTGGGCGTTGGCTGCACCATCTACCGAGAGTTTTCATATTGGGAGATCAAGTACTAGTTGCGTAGTTTTCATAGGTGTTCATGTTGTAAATTCTACAATGAAATCTGCCAGGATCTGACCTTTTATAGTAGTTATTGGTTTATACCTGATGTCGAATTCGCTGAGCTCAATGACCCATTTTACTAATCTCCTAGAGGATTCAGGCTTATGTAACACCTGTTTCATCGGCTGGTCTGTCAAGATTTCTATGGTATGGGCCTGGAAGTATGGTCTAAGCCTTCTGGCGGTGGTGACCAAGGCTAAGATAAGTTTTTTCATCTTCGAGTACCTCTTCTCTGCACCCCTGAGAGCTCTGCTGCAGTAATACACTGGTTGCTGAGCTCTATCTTTTTCTCTTACCAGTGTTGTACTGGTAGAGAAATTTGAGCTTGCCAAGTATAGGGTGAGCACCTCTCCTTCTATAGGACAGACCAGAATTGGAGAGGAACTCAGATAAACCTTTAAGGACATAAATGCCGCTTCACACTGGGCATCTCATTCAAAAGCTTTCTTTAGTACTCGAAAGAAAGACTGGCATTTGTCACTTGATCGAGACACGAAACGGCTCAGGGCAGCTATTCTCCCTGTCAGTCGCTGAATTTCTCTCGTGTTTGAGGGTGGTTGCATGTCTAATACTGCCTTTACTTTAGCAGGATTGGCTTCTATCCCTCTGCTATTCACTGTGAAGCCTAGAAACTTCCTTGCCGAAACCTCGAAGGCACATTTGGCAGGGTTAAGCTTCATCTTTTATTCTTTGAGAACCCCAAAGAATTCTGCCAGATGCTGGATATGGAGCTCGGCCTTTAACGACTTTACCAGCATATCGTTAATATAGACTTCCATTGTTGCTCCAATTTGCCTCTGAAACATCTGTTCACCAGGCATTGGTATGTGACTCCTGCATTCTTTAAGCCAAAAGGCATGACATGGTAGCAATACATTCCTTGTTCTGTCATGAATGAGGTCTTCTCTTGGTCATTGGGGTCCATTCTAATCTGGTTATACCCTGAGAAAACGTCCATGAAGCTGAGGAGTTCATGCCCAGTGGTAGCATCTACTATCAGGTCAATCCGAGGTAGAGAAAATCTATCCCTGGGGCAGGCTCGATTGAGATCAGTGAAGTCTATGCATAACCGCCACTTGCCATTGGTTTTCTTAACAAGAACCACATTGGCCAGCCAATAGGGTAATCTACTTTCCTGATGGCCTTGGCTTGGAGAAGCTTGCCGACCTCCTAATTGATGGCTTTTTGGCGTTCCGGAGCGAAGCTTCTTCGTTTTTGCTTGATGGGCTTGCAGGCGGGGTTTCTACTTAACTTGTGAGTGATAACCGAGGGGTCAATGCCCTCCATGTCTTCTTGTTTTCAAGCGAATATTTTAGCGTTTTCTTTCAGGAATTGGACAAGAAGGTCTTTAATCTCCTTGCTTAGCTTGGACCCGACGTAAACAAGGTGTTCTGGTTCCTCGTCGAGCTGAACAGGCTTCAGCTCTTCTGATGGCGTTGGTTTGGTTTTCAGCTCATCCCTCATGTCGAGCTCATCTACTTGGATGTTCTCCATCTCTTTCTGTTTCATAGAGGCCATGTAACATTCCCTAGCTACACGTTCGTCTCCCCTGACCATTCCAATTCCGTTTTCGGTCGAAAACTTCACGACAAGGTGGTATGCCGAAGGGATGGCCTTCATTGCATTTAAGGAAGGTCTCCCTAACAGCATGTTATACGCCGAAGGAGCGTCAATCACTAGGAACCTTACAGTTATGGTGGCCTGACAGGGAGGGTCCCCTATGGTGAGTATGAGCTGAATTGATCCTAGGGCAACACCCTTTCACCTAAAAATCCCAACAGATGGGTACTTACTGGCTCTAGTTTTTCTCTTCCTATGCCCATTTTGTCAAAAACAGATGCAAAGATGATGTCTGCCGAGTTTTCGTTGTCTACTAGGACCCGATGCACTGTCATGTTAGCCACGACAGCTCTTACTACCAACGGATCATCGTGGGGGTGGTGGCAGCCCTCCAAATCTGTGTCTAAAAAGGTTATGGTCATGTCTAGCTGTGGTACTTTGGTTGTAGTGCATACCTCTAGCACCTCATCACCTCGAATTCTGCGCAGATGAGCCTTTCTGGCTGCGTTGGATTCTCCTCCTCCCACAAATCCTCTTGATATCACTCTGATTTCCCTCATGGGTTGTTGGTGTTGTGTAGGAGCCTGTTGCTGAGGCGATGGAGGTGGAAGAGCTCGATTTGGATAGTCCTAGGCCACAAAGCGACGTAACTGTCCTCGCTGGATTAGAAACTCAATTTTCTTTTTAAGCTGAATGCAATCATCCGTGTGATGACCATGATTTCTATGGTAATCACAATACTTGGTGGGGTCTCTCTTCGCCGGATCTGCCTTCATCCGAGGTGGCCATCTCAGAAACTTCTCATTCTACACCTCGTGTAAGACTTGTGATATGGAGGCAGTAAGGAGGGTGAGCTGATGAGGTGGGTACCTCGGCTACAGCTCTGGCTGTAGGGGCCCCAAACGATCTCTCACATTGTCTCTCCTCTTTGGGGAATGTTCCCTCTCTCTTCTTGGAGACCTGCCTCACTCCTTTTCTTTCATGGGACTTCTCTCCCTTTTCTTTTCATCCTTTCCCCTCTCTTTCGTGATGAAGAACTTCCTATCTTTGAGAGGAGTGCATTTTTACCATTTATATACTTTTCTACTTTAGCCAACACCTCAGCCATATTTGCTTGAGGGTTCTTTGAAATAAAAAACATCAGATCTTTCGATTGTACCTTGAGTCCTGTAATGAAGGCGGTTATGGCGAACTTTTTATCGGGGACGTCTACCTTCAAAGATTTTGAATTGAACCTCTGGACGTACGATCTGAGGTTCTCGTCTGGTCCTTGCTTTACATTCAAGAGATGGTAGCTCGGCTTCTTGTATATCCGTGTTCCTATGAAGTGAGATACGAAGGAGATTGAGAGCTCTTTGAAGGAAGAGATGGAAGCCGGGGGGAGTCTGTTAAACCATGCTAGGGCTGAACCTTTTAGAGTGATGGCAAAAGCCCTGCACCGCAAGGGATCCTGATACCCATGCAGCTCTATTTGATTTTTATAAGTGTTGAGGTGATCCATAGGGTCTTTGGTTCCGTCAAAAGCCTCAATCTGAGGCAACCTGAATTTTGGGGGGAGAGGAAAGTGTAGCACCGTCGTGGTGAATGGTGACTCTGTCTGCTGCACCAGGGCATCCATCGTGACAGGAGCCTTCCTCCTTACAGCCTCCTTCATGTGGCTGAGCTCTTGGTTGATATCCTCGAAGCGTTGTTCTCAGTACTGTTCTCTTCTTTCCTGCTGGTAAGGGATGAAATCACTCATTCCCTCTCCATTGTTCTGGCTCTATACTTCTTCGTTGTAGCCATTCCTAGGAGGTAGCTGTGGATCCCTCCCCATGGTCTGACTATTTTCTCCTCCTTCGTTGACCTCTCTGAGGGGGTCGAGGTCGTGCTGTTCTCTGCGAGGGAGATTATTCGGGCCTTCTTGGGCTGGTGGTGCCTCCTGTGGGCATTTTAAGAGTTTTAGTAGCTCCTCGTTTTGTTGTAGCAGGCGTTTATTAACAAGACAGAGGGCATTAACTCGTTATTCGTTGGGGGGTCCCCTGTGAGGGGATTAGTTTCTGGATTATTTTCGGCTTGTTTGCCATTGGTGCCTTCCTGTTGATCTTGCATGCGTGGCGGATTAGTTTGACTTCTGCTCATATTACGGGTTGAGACCATCAGTCACTGAAAGATCAGCGTATTTATAGAATGAGAACAGTCGTTCCCACATACGGCGCCAAACTGATGGTTTAATTCTTGTCGGCAAGCAAAGCCAAAGGTTATAGTATCTGATGATGGGTTCAGAGATGTATGGCTCGTTGAGTTGTTGTTGAAGGTGGGATGGAATCAGAGATTAATACAATAAAAAAATAGTGGTTCACCAGCTACAGAGATAGGCTAGTCCACTCTTTAATGGAAGTTCTTGCTCCCTTTTCTTTATTGACCACTCGAGCTACAGAATAGCCTATCTTTCTCTTTGTCTTTCGTCTCTCTCTCTCTCTCTCTCTCGTTCTCTCTCTCGTTCTCGTTCCCCTGTCCCTTAATGGAGGCACTGTTTTACATTTATAGGCTGGTTCCTGGTTCTAAGGGGTCTACACCGAGATCCTTGCCTCGCATTTGTGGGATTTTCCTTGATTTTCGAGAGAAGATCTTGGTTGGTTGAGAGTTTTGTGCCTAGACTCTTGCTTTCCATTCTCACTCCCTTTATTTTGGGTATGTTCGTTGTCTATCCAGCTGTCCCTACGTCATTTCAGTCGGTTTGATGTTGGCGTGAGGCTGAACTCTTATTCTTCGAGCTCTTCTTCTTCTCTGTCTGACCTCCCGACCTGTTCTAGAGATCTGAGCTCACCCTTAGAATTATTTTTGGTATCATCAGATTTCATTGCACTGGTGGTGTGGCAAAATTTTCTTCATTAGCCATTAATGTTATTGTTGGTTTCAGCTGACAGAGAAAATCAAATCCTTCTCATGGCACTATTGAAGTTGGCATTATAAAACTTGGAGAAACAAAACTTAGGTCCATTGACCCTATGTTAGAGAGGTTAAACGTGTAAACTTGTACCAAGTTCAAACCAAGATAGATAATAGGAAAAAAAAAAGCTCATATGATCTAAAAGAACTATCTGAATTACAATTCTAATGATGGTCCGAAAAATTTGCACCTGGACTCTTGACTGATACTGCATCCTCCATCATCCAATATTCAAGAAAGACATCTAATACTCAGTTATCAGCATACTTCTTGTTTATGTACTTGGCACAATGGAATTTGTTTCTGTTCCGATTTCAAAAAAGCCATTCCAATTGCAGCAGGTTCACAGTTGGCCTGGATATGTTTCTTGGTTGAGTTGATTAAAATGATCTTTATTCTTGGTGCCATCTCGAGCTTTCTTCCTACTTCAATGTGGAGATGCGACATGGTCTGTCTTGTGCCTGGTGAGTAACTATTGAAATCCCTCTCCCATTTTAAGTATCTCAATGGAGATAGTCCTGTCTAAGAAGCCAACTCAACAGTATAAAACCTGGACTTCTTTGTATATGTCCAAACCAATTATCTGACCATACTACATGCCTGGTTTTAGCTATTGCCTTTTTTAGAGTAGGAGTCAGGTTTGGAACTGTAGGGCCTGTTGGTTTTGCACAACGGATAATTAACACAAATAATACTTGTTGAAAGATAGGAATTCAAAGATAGGAAAATACTAAAAAAACATGACACAAAGATATAAACGTGGTTCGATATAGCATACCCACCTTGGTACACTGTATCTACATCCACGGACTAAAAATCTACATCGATGTATTATTCACTGAAAAATTGATCATCTGGTAACTGATTATATAATACTCAACCCTATTTATAGGGATAAAATACTGTAACCCAAACTTATTTAGATACGACTTGATCTTTGTGTTTTCTATCACATGTCTAATATACCTATTCATGGTATATTAAAACTCTTCCAATATAATCCTATTCCATATAGGATTCTCACATTGATTATCCAACAAATTCTCATTCATGATAACTATGGAGTTTGGGTCAAATTCCAACAGCCTCCTTTGAGCCAAACTCTTCAAATTTGGTCATGCCCAAGATCGAGTTATCACCCTTAATTCTAATTCACCAATTTTTTCAAGTACTACGTGCAAGCTTGCTCTTCAGAGTCACCACAATCCTCTCTGTCTTTTAAGAGCCTGCGTCTTGGCCTGCATCATCTGTACATCACTGCCCGCGTCTTACTTGCTCTTGGGAGGTCACAATGGTCAATGCTTCACCCTTTAATGGTAAAAGCCTAGTGACTCGTAACCCACGAGACACCAAATCATCACTATTGAGTTTATATCAGTTCAATAGCTCCCAAACCATTGGAATACCGTGACTTCAACTCTAAGAGTCCAAAAACCTGAAGAAACATCTTCAACACAGCACGTGTGGTAATTCTTTCCAAACAATCAGGAAGCAACTTAGTCTTCCGTTTGGTTTCATACCAACTTTAAATTTTTTCTTGTGGATTCTAAACAAAAAATATAAATTATACATACATGGCAAGAAAGTCTTCTTCAACATGAACACCAACTTGATCGTTGGATCTTCAATAACCCACTCTGATTATTGCACCAGGATCGTCAATCTTGCTCTGATACCACTTGTTGGTTTTGCACAGCGGATAATTAACACAAATAATACTTGTTGAAAGATAGGAATCCAAAGATAGGAAAACACTAAAAAAACATGACACAAAGATATAAACGTGGTTCGATACAGCATACCCACCTTGGTACACTGTACCTACATCCACGGACTAAAAATCTACATCGATGTATTATTCACT
>CM042189.1:5758827-5771873 GCA_023539305.1 Ilex asprella
AGCAGATGCCCCCGCCCATTACAATTAATTTCTGTGATTTTAAGAAAAAAAAAATTTTAAAAAATAGTTACAATTAAAGTACAAGTTGTATCACTCTATGCATGTGTCACGTGATATGATCAAAAAAAATATAGAGAAATAAAAGTTGACATAATTGAGCAATAACAATAATACTAATAAAATTAAAAGCTTGTCTACAACATAATTCATTATAACAACATTCATATATCCTTGATGTATGGAGAGAAGGATCCAGAGTTAAAGGTCAAGAAATCGACTATTGACTTAGAAAGCACTGTGACGCATTGGTCAATGCATTGCAAAATAATATCGTGTGGTACACACAAAATGCCCTATGTAAGAAGTAGTTTCACTCGGGCTGTATCACAGCATTGCGGAATGGTAAGTTGATAACAGCCAATTCGATGATAGTGACCCAAATGACTTAGACTCAGACTCGACTTAAAGACAACACAAACGAACGACACGATTGAGTCGCATGAGACTCAATATTTACATGCAACGTAGAGTGGCATTGGATCGAAAGGTCCTGAGTTGGATACGCTTCAATTGAATCATATCAGTATGTCCAATACTTTAAGAGATGAGGGGATCCCTTGCCTTGCGTAATGGCATTTTACAAAAACCAGGCAATTTGTAGTGCTGCAATGGCATCTGGAAGGACTGCCCGGATTTGAGTACTCCTCGCAGGCTCATCTACAAGTATAAGACTCAACTATAAGTGACAATGACCAATTCAGTTCCTGCTTTCCAATCCTTTGGGAACATAATTTGGGAGCATCTGATCATACTATTGGTATGTATGCAGATATTAACAATCATCTGAAACAAATTGGCATTACAAACATGTTTAGTGAATCTTTTTTTATTACAGAATCGTGAATAAGCGAGCCTTGTAAAATAAAACACGCCGTCTCTTCATCGCCGAAATGCATTGCCTTCAACTTCGGATTTTCCCTGCAAATAGTGCGTTCTTCTACGAACACTCTCCTCTATTGTGGAGCTTCCCCCCTTCTCAGCACCATAGACGCTTTTTTGAGCAGCATGCAAGAAATTTTTGCCACCAGCCATGTGCCCACGTGTAGCTTCCTGAACATCATTTTCGTCGGCTTTCTTTAGCCGTTTCCATCTTTGCTCTTCATGTAGTTCGGCATCCATTTGCATCTCCCGCAGCATGGTAGCTCTTTCTTCTTCGGAAATTTTAATGGGATGCCGCCGTTTATGATGTGATTCAGTCCGTGGTGGCATATCAGAAGAAACACTTGCTTGACGAAATTTTGTTTCTTCCCTCCTTTTAACATAATCAGACTCCACCTGCCTTTCTGAATAGCGATTTTCACTCTCAGAATCGTCATGATACCTCTTGCTTCTATATTGACTTTCATTTCTTTCAGTTGTCCGATCTGACATGGAAGAGGGTCGCCGCTCTTTGTACTTTGAGTCCTTTTCAGTATTCCTTTTTCTTTGAAAATCCCTCCCACTTGATTCTTCTACCAAGTTTGGAGCTGCTTTGTACAAAGTTTCGTCATATTTTGAGCGCTTATGATCACTGGTGTTTCTATGTTTATCCCCTTTAACATCACCGTCTTCTGAGTCAGAATGGTGCTTAGATGATGAATGCTTTGACTTCTTGTGGTGATGCTTCTTCCTGTGTTCTTTTCCGTCATGGGACTTCTCCTTGTGCTTCTTTGCTTCAACCTGCAAGCAGCAATTGTTACACATGACACTGTCAGCAACAGCTTCCATGTGGAAAAGGCATTAGAAAAGGATGGACTTGTACCACAGCTATAACCAGCACTAAGCCTGCATCCTTAGTCTTTCAACTGCATACCCAACCACTAACATTAACATACACGTTTCATTCAGCCAACCTTAATGTAACCAAAATTATTTCAGCACTTCACTCTTGACATGTGAGAGTCCACAAAGAAGCATATGAATCGACATGGCTGTAATTGATTTCATGTTCTTTTCTGTTTTTTCCAATTCATTCAAATTGGTTACTCTACAGAATGAATCAGTGACTCAAACAAGCAAACCCTAAGCTATACAATGGCGGCATAATTTGCCTAAAGCAAGTATTCCAAAAGTTCTAAACAAGTACATCTTAATGTAGTTAAAAAATAACAACATAGACACAAAAACTGTAATAGATTTATCACAAAACTGATAAGCAATGCTTACACCATCACATGAAATAATCAGAGGATGCAGAGGATGAATAAAGAGAAGAAATGGAGAATTGAAATAGTGAGAAAGTAACACTAGATTCAGTTTTCAAGAATGAGCAGTAGAACAGAACAGTATTTCAGGAATCCAGCCTAGTCCTTGGTTGATTTGCCAAAGAAGCCAAGATGGCATTCGAAAACAATAGTTAGACCCTCACAGCAGGATTAGCCATCCCTCCACTCAAATGAAGAAATGGAAATTCAAACAAAAGTTACAGAACCGAAGTAAGCCATACAAAAGGGTGCCTCATGATAGCAGATCCCCTCCACAGCCCCCTCCAGAACTCTCAACGGACCTCTTTTCTGCCATTTTGTTAATGGAACACCAATCATGTAATATTTCCCTCTCATTCTCACAACACAGAGAGAGACACACACAAAAGCACACACGAAGACAAAAATCTCAACCTTAACTGCCTAACACTAGCCCCAAAACTAAGCTCACCCTTTCAATCTTCTTTTCCCCTACATTCTACATAAGAGAGACCATAGATAACGAGATCATGAATACCCCTAGTATTCCACAAACCGAGGTCGCATGACCCAAAACAGATCACTTAAAGCTCCAACCTCAAATTGTAACCCAAACCCCAAGTCAACTTATGATCCGGAAATCCCAAGTTACTACCCTAGCCCCCAATTGTAGTTCTAACTTGTTATTTCTATATTTTGGTGATCTTTAAACCCATATTTTGATTTGTTTGAACTTGAATTTTTTTATAATACGAATATGAAACCATTAACTTTATTATTTCTTGGATTTGATTTGTCTTCGAACTCTTATCAGAAATATGAAATAAGCATGAGTTAACAATATGCATATGGATATATAACTATAATTTCATAGTGAAACAATATGGATAAGAATTACAAAATGAACCACGACCCAAAACAATGTAACAACTAAGTCTACTCCTATCACACCATGTATCGGAAAAAGTACAATACTACATACCTATACCGTACATGTCACTAAGACAATGAAATTTGGTGCTAACTCCAATATGTCAAAAATATTTCATCTAAGATGCAGATTTCAGGAAAAGAAAGACGAAAAAAATCTATCTTTTCATCAGATGATATCTACAAAGAAAAAATCTACCAAAATATAGTGAGAAACACCAGGTCCATAGGAGCAAGCATACTAGCATAGGCTGCATAGCTGCCTGGTTATCAGAACTGTTTATATGGAATCCAAAATCTGAATTTAGGTTTCCTTTCGAAACGTTTTTTGTATAAAAGCAATGTACACTGCATCACCAATACTTAAACAATTACTCTAGTATGCCAACCATTGTGTCTCCAGATTTTATAGATTGATTGCCAATTGTAAAATGTCAAAAAGCTCCAAATAGACTTTCTGCGATAAGGCAAGGGATCTAAAATCACATAAAATTTGGTCATTGTGATGCTGTTTATTTCTCATAAATTAAGAGGTTTTGGTAAACCAAATTCCATGTTTTCAAACAAGCACCATTAAAGAGTAAGAGGGAGATACACAATTATGCAGGGGATGTTAGAAATGGAAGATCCACAGATGGCCAATCCATTAAGGAGGTAGGAGTTTGCATGGGGAACTGTGGAAAAGTATGAAGAGTAGAGCACTTGGACATCTGAAGGATTATTACAGAATGATAGTGTTACTAGAAAAAGTTGGTGGAAAAGTTAATTCCTTGGTTACGATAAAGCCATGATTCCTACTGAACCCAAAACGTTATGACCTTACGTTATGACCTTCATAGATTTGTTATGAGGACTTAAACATCTCTTTTTGCATTGGACATCTACTAGGGATTGTGCTTCCATCCCTCTCAGTTGTTCAGGCAGTGAGACCCGATAAGTTAGAAACTATTTGGGTTGTTGGTTGGGGGTAGCACACAGGAAAAAGTACAAGGAAGGTGTGCAAAGCAGCCCAATGTTGGGATTGAAGGCTTATATGTAGTACCTTCACCCCTTCTTGTCTCGGGATCTTGAATCCTTTCCTCTATCCGGTGAAGGAGCCCTATCAAGTAAAGACCGGGAATAGGTTTCAGCATGAACCGGTTCAAAATTTTGAAGTGTTATGCAAAACGAATCTAGGAAAAGATTCAAAGACATCAAAACAATGTTTCTTAATTCCCCCACAACGGAGCTCAGGAATGATCCCTTTAATTCCTGTTGTGAAGTGTTTGGCGGAAGGACTCAAGGAGATATCCAAAGGCATCAAAATATGGGTTCACAAGTTAAAGAAAACAATGTTGAGCTCTATACATACTTAGTTACCCGTTGAAAACTGTTTTGATTCGTGAAAATTAAGAGCTATCATTATTTATCGCATCTTCAAAATATAACCAAACATAGGTTTCAAATCTAACAACTCAGTACTATGAACTTGGAACAATCCTATTTAAAGTAAACTCACAGATTTGCGAATTATAGCCATCTGGATTGGGTTGTTCTTTACATGAGCAAGGGCTTCTTGCTCCCGCTGCCGAATTAATAACAAAGGGTCTGAATGGAGTTTCCTCCATGTATCATTGGCAGATTGTGGCTTCTCCTCAAATAAAGCTCCTGGCACAGCTGGTTGTTGCTGCTGAGAAAATATTACACACCACATATGAAATGTTCAAATAAGTCTTCATTTCAACACAAATGAAAGAATTTTTTATATCAGTACTTGAGTATTTAGTATTGTCTACTAACAAAATAACCAAATAGGCTATAGTCGAACTGCAAAATCAAATATACTAGTCAAGCAATATCTCAAGCTTTATCTATCTTTGGGTTCGATGTCTTATCCACCTTAGATAGGATTTATAATTTTTATATATTAATAATATTTACTGTTTTCTATCGAAAAAGGATGTAAGAGGGAATGAGACTGACAAACTAGGGGCCAAGCTACATGTTGGAGTAGGCTTGGGCCTAGTGTCGAAAAATAATTAGAAGAGTCGGTCTCAGTCATGAAATATCATTAAGAAAATGATTTTAAAAGAAGCCCATAGATTCAATTCTTTCAAGTCTGTGCGCACTGAGCTACCCAGCTCAGAATCAACAAGTTTTTTCTTTTACACAGGCTTGAAAATCACTGTAAGGGCTTATGAAAAACTAATTCCTACTTTTTGCACCAAAATACCATCAAGTCCTCTGAATTTACAAATGGATCAAACAGTCCAACTTCTTCAAAAATCAACCCAATTGAGTACATGACTCATTAGAGTTCTTTTTTATACCTTTAACAAGAAAACCAATATTTTTTAGCTCTAAACATGAAAATTTATTAAAGCCTGCATTGTGTAATGATAATTTCATTATATCAATGACAGTAAAAACACCTTTCTTTTGATATTTGAAACCAATTGTATCTGTCATAGCAACTTCAGGGTCATAAAATTGTATGCCTACGTGCAAACTTCCATCAACTTATAACAAATTTTCTACTTCACTCGTCTAAATTAGCTTTATTAAACTTCCATTTTTTCCTTAGATTGGATTTACAGATGAGATCAAAAAGGCCATCATGGGGGCAAACAATACAATAGTTTTGGTCGCCCAAAATGACATAACCAGATGATTGTATAACTGATAATGGATTTCAAGCCATGGGGTGAATAGTGTCCCTCAGGATGTGTCCCCTTTCCCTTCTTGTGCACCATGGGAACATCTAGCACTAAGAGGAGCAATGCTTTCAATTTTTTTAATCCCAACTTTTTATAAGTTTTTTGTTTTGGCCTTTTGAAACTATAAACACAAACTGGCAATCTTTCAAGACAGCTCATTTTCATCCTCAAAGCAAATGAACCTTTTTGTATTTGCTTACTTCATGATTCCATTCAATCAACACAACAAACCAAATCAAGCTTTTCATCGTTGGTGTTCAGAACATTTGCTAACATTTCATTTACTATATTAAAAAAAAAAAAACATTTTCTCCTTGCCATTCTCCTAGCTTAACTTATGGAATATTTCACTCATTAGTTTCCCAACAATAGGACGAAATATTTATCCTTTGAAAATGCAACATGCTAAAGACTATTTCATGTTTAAAGCTTTATAAACATCTCCCTTGAATTCATGAACTTTGTGAAACACTATCCAGTACTCCAGGCAGCTTGCAGAGGACAATTACAAAATAATTTATCAACATGGGTCACAAGTCTTGCATAGAACTTTTCCATTTGGCATTCAATCAAGGTCTTCAACAAAGTTCATTTCGCACAATCTACCTGGATGGTAATTGGTTTTGGGATGGTGTCACTGAAACTTTTGAAACAACATCTAACGAAAATCGTGGCAAATTAAACTTACAAATCGAAACTTTTAGTGGATTGTCTCACAACGCGAGAAAAAACAAATTAATGTTCAATTTGATGGAATAATATAATACCTTGGAGGAAGAAGAGGAGGCTGCCTCGGAATCGGTCTTGGGCAAGGATTCAAGTGCCTTAAATCCACTAGAACTGCCCTTTCCAACAGCTAAGCCAGACTCATACAGGAAATCCAACCTCTCTTGCTTACTGCAGTTATAGAGAATTAAAAAATGGTGGAAACTTTAATTTTCTAAACGAAAGAACCCTAACCCTAAAAGAAACAGCAAGAAAATAAATTTGTGAAAAGAGAGGATAGAGAGAAGGGGCGTACGGAACGAGTCCAGCTTGTTCCTGAAGAAGACGAAACTCGGAGCGCTCTCTTTCCTCCTGGATCTGCTTGCGAAGCTCCTCCAACTTCTTCTGTTCGGCATCGTGTTTCTGCTCAGCCTTCCACACGTTCTCTATGTTCCGAAGACTCCCAGTGTGCCATCCTTTCTTGTTCAGAAACTTCAACGCCATCAATGAAAAAAAAACCTAATCGATCTACAGAGAGAAAGAGAGAGGTGAGAAGGTAGATGAGGGCAGTGGCTAGCGCCCTTCTACCGTAGGCTTTCTGCCCGATGGGCCGCCCTCTACCGGATTTGTTGATATTTCAGGGAAGCACCAAATAAAAGAGCTAATTACAAAATGGCCCCTGAAGTAGTTTCACTCTGCTCCCTCAAATATCAATTTCAACAAATTGTGGTATTTATCTAAGGATTAATTACACTTGAAGCCCTTAAAGTATAAAATATAATGTATTTTGACCCTCAATTTTTTAATTGTATCATTTAAGTCCCTGAAATTTTTAATATATTTGGTCCCTCAAGTAGACGGTGTTCAAATTGCTAATAATTTTTAATTATAAACTTATCATGTAATATTTAAATATGGATAAAAAATAATTTGAATGACTCTTGACTAAATTTTTATCCAAATTTTGATCAAAAAGCTACTCAAATTACACATTTTTTGTCAAAAGTTACTCAAATTATTTTTTTCCCATATTTAAATATCACATGAGTTTATGATAAAAAATCGTTAGCAATTTAAATATTGTCTGGTTAAAGGATTACATAAGAATATATTTAATATTTCAGAGGCTAAAACAATTCAATTAAAATATCAAAAATAAAAATAAGACAAATGCTATACTTTGATAACTTTCCAATACAATTAACCCTTTATCCAATGAGACACAAATCCCATGCTCTCTTCCTTTCTAGGAAGGTGAAAGTCGAACAAATACCCCACCCCTGCCAGTATTCAGCAAGCAACCCCAATGAATCTCCATCATTACTAACAATAAACCTCCCCTCTCCTAACACACATACGAAATGACAAATTGATAATTTGTTGGATTTATGCATGGGGTAAACTTGATGTGTTGCAAGTAACTGATCCCTAGCCGACCTTTGTTTTGGCCTCTTCAATCGGTTGTTCAGTTCCTCAGTGATGTACCGCTTCTAGGAGTCCTCCTCTAGAACTCGAGGTCTTTTTTTGTTGGTACCAGTCATCTTTGGCATTCTTGGTCCTGTCGTGTTTCTCTTCGGGATTTTCTGGTCGGCTTTCCCTCCCACGCTTCTCTTTGCTAGTTATCTCCTTCAGCTTGGCTTTCAACTCTTCGTTCTTTTTTTTCAAGTCTTTTCCACTAGCGTAGGATTTCTTGAATAACTTGTCGTGAGCATCCAATCGATCCTGCAAGGATTGAACCAACTTCACCAAGGAATGGTTCTCTCCCTCGACACGGAGGGATTCATCACGATCTTCACCTTTCTCGTTCTGGTTCCTCTTTGGTTTGAGACTTGAGGATACCTCATCATTCCCGCGAGATCCAGATGGATTTTTCTCAACATGTAACCTAACGTTACTGTCAGATGGAAGAGACACTGGATCAGAATTCCCCATGGCAAAACTGCCTACAGGTGATTCGATGGCACTTCTAAGTCTTGACATTGTAGTTTTTTGTTTCTACTGATGAAAGTCTTCCCATAGACGGCGCCAAAAAATGTTAGAGATAAAAATCGACAAACCTCTCACACGTATAAAGAATAGATATTTTTGAGTAAAGATGTATTTCTGAACTAGATCTCCATGTCTTCTCCTTCCTACAAAAATCAGCAAACTGCCCAAGATCGAAGGCACTTCAATGTTTAAGTCAATAATGGAACTGAGTAAATTGCAAGAAGACCAGGAGAGTTTAGCATACCTTTCACCTTGACTCCTTGTGCTTTTTATAGATCCCTGTTCTGTTAGGGTTTCCAAGATTTTCGATTCAGGGTGACACACCTTCTTCCAATTAGGCGGCTCTAGTTGAGAAGTTGTTGATAATTCTCTAGTAATCCCTCTTTCCATTTCTATAATTTCGTCAATTTGTTTGGCCAGAATCCCTAAGTTTAAGGCACATCCTTATCTTTCCATTTACTGTTTCAGACAACTCGGTCTTGATAAGAGCCGAATTCTTTTCTGAACACATAGGACAACTCGGTTTGGTAGGAGCCGATCTCTTTTATTACTTGCCGAACACACTGATCAGTTCAGCTAGGTTTGCTGACTAAATGACTGATGTCTTCATCACGTGCTTAGTTTTTTCACCCTCACGTGAGCTCATTTAATGTCATAACACGTGTAGTAAAGAAAGCCACCTCCTTCAATATCCATCATGTGTTGGTGAATGCTGTGATAGCGTTGGAGTTGCTAACCCAAATAGGGTAAAGAGAAATGTTAGAAAAAATAGTATTAGCAAGGATTAAAGTTACGATGAATGAGATCAAAATATTTAAGGGTACTTTGGTCTTTTAGAATTTTTTTTTATAACATCCTTACTCGTCATATTCTTTAGCTTTGGGGTCTAATGTTTAGTTAAAATTTTAATTTGTTTTTTAGAAGATTGAATTTTTACTTGATATGACTGTTGTCTGTTTATAATCAAACATTATCGGACTCATAATTTAGTAGCTTGTAATGCCCAATTTAGGTTGTAGTCCTTTTCAACTCTCATAAAATTAGTAAACAGGGATTCTCAATATTTCTATTGACAATCTATGGTGTGGGAGTTAGGTTATGACTCGAGTCGGCCTTTGAGAACGCCTGGAATTTTTTTAAGAGAGTTCAAGATTTTATGGTTACCCCCACAAAATTTAAAAAAAAAAAAAAAAAAACAAAGACTGTTGATTATCAACCACATTTAAGGTATAATTTTTTTTTTTTTGAACAAACATTTAAGGTATAATTTATTCATCTTAAACATTAAACAGTATTATCAAAGAGGACTTACAACTCCGCAAGAAGTAGGTCAGTTCATAATCCACAAAAACTAAAATAGAGGTTCCAAGTGTAAGGTCAGAAGTTGGAATTCGTTCTTAAAATAGAGGACCAAACCAATCATGTGATAAACTTGCGTGAGTCATAGTCAGAGAAGTTTCTGCAAAGAGGAACACACCAACAAGCAAATCAGCACTTCACCGCTTGCTTTTCGCCTTCACACAGAAGAAATATCTTGTCAGTAAGCCTATCTACCTTATTGTTCTCGAAATTTAACACCGTCAACTTCACCCACACATATATATTCAACACATCTCTGGTGCTTTGAACCCTTTTTTTTTTTCCAATAGTATGATCCAATGATTTTGATCTGGGAAACATTGATATCAATAGCTTGTCAACAACATTGAATTAACCGCATCTGAGTCTAATCTCTTGGAAGTTCTAATCTCCTTAGGCTAATTAGGTTGGAGAGAAACATAATTGCTGATTGTTCTGTGAGTGATTTCATTTCTAGATTCTGATTAATTTGGGTGTAGTGAGGATATTCTTGTAACTTTTTTGGGTTTAATAAAGTGCTGTCAGAAGGAAAAACCCTGAATAGCCTTTGAATGAGCAGATTGGTTTGCTTGTCTGCTGATGAAACTGTATACAAACTGAGACCTTCAGCCAGTTACTCAATTCAGCAATGTTTTTACCCTAACTCTTTGGGGTCGGCAACATCAATCATATTTCTCCACAGTGCTCTATCAAGGGTCATTTTTCGTTAAATAGTAGCTCGAGCCAACTACTATGGATAAATATCTTGCGAAATGCGAGGCACTTCCCAGTCTAATTCACAGTGGGATCTTTTAGTTGGATTTAGGCTTTGTGTATCTCATTCAAGAATTACTTTTTGAAAACCAAGTTCACTCCTACTGAAAGCCTCTCTCAGGACTGTTGTTTTGGCTTGTTGGGCACTGGGGCAATGCATACTCTCTGCAATGGTGGAACTAAGTATTTCCTTCAGTATCTCTGGCAATAAATCCATATGCACCCTTTCCCCTTCTGTTGCCTATATGCCCCATGACATCACTTTTATGCATATGCACCCGTCCCCTTCTGTTACCTATAAGTTTGTTTTGAGGTTTTCTTTTATATCTTTTAGTTGACTCTTTAAATTTAATTACATTGATATTTCTAGTACTATAAAATAAAAAGTTAGGGATTATGGGGAAGGAGGAACTTGATGGACTGCCACTTAAGAGAGAGAATGTCGGCTTTATCTTAGAACTAAAGATTGAGAGTTTGGAGGCTTTTGAGGGCTCATAGGTTTCAATACATCATAGATAGATTCATTTCAGAATCCATCATGAGGTAATTTTTAACTGGGCTTGATTCTTCCATACATTTTGCAGCTGCCAAAAGGTGAATTTCCAAATTAGTTGGTTGTTACAACCACATTTGGTTTAAGTTTGTGATGATTCCAAGAATCTGTCAACTTGATTTTAGTTAAAAGAATTGATTGCTGAAGTTTTAGTGTCCATTTAAAAATTTGAAAACAAATTGATTAATTTCCTTTAATTTTTTCATTTTTTATTGTTTGAAAGAATTACCATAATATTTTATTGATTGATAGCAGCATACTTCATGTTTCTACAGCACCTCTGAAAGAGAGAGAAACCTATAGAATGGACTCTGGAATGGTAGTACACAGTGGTGGATGCCACTGCAGAAGTGTTCGATGGCAAGTTCAAGCACCACCAAGTGTTGTAGCCTGGCAATGCAACTGCTCTGACTGCTCCATGAGAGGAAACACTCAGTTCATCGTCCCATCTGAACGGTTTGAGCTTCTTGGAGATTCCGAAAAGTTCCTTACAACTTACACTTTTGGCACTCACACGGCAAAGCACACTTTCTGCAAGGTTTGTGGCATCACCTCCTTCTATATTCCTCGGTCAAACCCTGATGGAATAGCAGTTACATTCAGGTGTGTGGATCCTGGAACACTAACCCATGTTGAGATCAAGCATTTTGATGGGAAGAATTGGGAAAAGTCGTATGACCAGACAGGCATCGCTTCGAGTTCAAAGGTGCAGGCAGAAGGGTGAAATTTATTTCCACCAGAGGACAACCCTAGTAAGAACACAGATTGAAATTCGATGAAAAATACTTATGTTTTATGTGTGATTGCTAATCTGATGCTATTTGCAACAACACATGAAGTTGTGTTAACAAGGGGGCAACAAAAAAGGGATTAATCTGGAAACCCCAAACTTTGAATATTGAGATGTGTTTTATCCCGAATTAAACCAACCGGCGTGATATCCTTGTGTATTTATCTCCAACAACTTGTGCTCTTGTAATTGGTTCCAACATAGCTATTTTTAAGTAAGTTTTCCTTTTTTGTGTTTTTGAATTTCTTGTTGCCTGATGGGTTGGTTCTTATAGATTATAGAGCATGATTCCAGAGAGCTGTAAATAATATGCCCCACAGCCCCAGTATACATGCATATGGTTGGTTGCTCCAAATTCTCACCCTTTGCCACTCTTTAAGTAATGGAATCTTGCAGAACGAACTCTGATGGCAGTACACAATGGTGGCTTCAAATGAAGAGCCTAGTGTGCACTTTTTTCTTTATAGATACTTCTGTTATTCCTTACTGATATTATCCTTTTTATTTGTGGATATTATCTATTATTATGTATTAGTGAGTATTCCACTTATGGGTAATTATACCGCATCAGAAAAAAGTTTAGTACGCGTATTGAAGATTACTACTTTTGTAAAGTTAGTATTTTTTAGGTAAAGTTATGATTAATTCAAAATAATTCATGATTATAATCAACTATTTGCAAGCCCTAACTTCTTTATTACAAGTTATAATTGAATTTTAAAAATAATAATTTTATAATTGATCATATCTTTTGTAATTATAATTTATATTGCAAAAATTATAATTTAACTTTTTTTTTTTTGACAAGTGTTTTAACCTAACTATAATTGCAATAATTATAATTTAACTTATAAAACTATAAATTGCAATAATTATAAGGCAGAACCCTAATCTTTCCCACTACCCACTTATATGCAATGATTTTTATTTATGTTTTTTCTGTATTGATTAAGATTAGGGGTGACAATCGAATCGTATGGTGTCAGATTTGTGTTGAGTCTTTATGGGTTTGTGTCGAACATTCGTCACACTTAACTCAACTCAGTTAA
>CM042189.1:5772273-5813875 GCA_023539305.1 Ilex asprella
TTGTCAATGGGTTCTTAAATGATCCGTAAGCAAAGGACATTAGCCAGTTGGTCCATGTGAACTGAGGGCGTCCTAGATCGGTCCCATTTGCTTCTTTGAGACTATTCACACCACTGTCAAAGGAGACCCCGCATGCTCACATATTCTCTATGCATAAAGAAGTTTTTTAGCTAAGTCTGATAGTTGAAGTTTTTGTTAACCAACAACAATCACTGTAAATGTTCCTCTTGTTAGAATTGACATTAAGTTATCTCCAAGGTAATCTGGATACGTATGTAATATTTGGTGGTACTTTGTACAGGTTGCCCACTTTCCAAATTGCACCAATCACTCAATTCTGTAATTGTTATTGTCTGATGTTTTCCGTTGATTGTGATCCATGCTGCACATGCTGTTCTTAGATATCAAGTTGTATCCTCAATTCTTGTAATTGTTGCAGATCTTTCTTCTTTGTGATGTTGATTGTGGATTAATACAAGTAGGGCAGGTTGCAAGAGATATCAAAATGGTTTGAATTAACCTAGATATTAGCAGCTAGGGCAACTAAACGAGCCAAGCAGCTCGGTGCTCAGCTTTGGCTCGGCCTAGTTTTTGTTCGGTTAGACTCATAGAAATTACAAAATAAAACAAATTTGATTAGATTTCTAAGTTTGTTTTGTAAAGGGGCTAAATCCAATTAACCTGTGGCTCGAGCTGAGTAAGCTTGGCTTTGATCAAATAGGTTCTTTTCTATAAACAATTTAATTTTGTTTTCAGACAATCTATATTTAAAAGATGAACAATTTCAAAATTCAAATTCCCAGTTAACTTCAGATCATATAAATTTATGTATCCTCTTTTCTGAAATAGATTATTTTAAAATTTGAACTTCTAGTGTTTGTTCTTGTGGTTGGTCATACGGATTTTAGAAGATTTTTGCTGGGAAAGTGATCATTCTGTATTTGATTATTAAGTTCTAGTGTTTAATTTTTAAATTTGTTTGTTGAGAAATTGATTAGATTTCAGCCGAGTTCGGCTTGAATGGTTACAAGCTTCTGCTAAACCGAACTTGTGCGAGAATCAAAGCTCGATTGCAGAGTTTGGCCAATCCCACTTGAGCCGGATTTGTGTATTCTCAAGATCGAAAAGCTCAGCTTGTTTAGTATTTTTTTTCACTAGATCAGATCTGGTAAACGAATAAATCAAACTTCTTCTGGGAGTTACTTAAAATAATAGTGAAGTTCCAAGAGTGACATCAAACAGCTATGAACAAGCAGCTTCCAAAATTGGACGTTGCATGCAATTTGTGAGCCTACAAAGTCTGTCAAACCAACTTCACTAGCCCTAGCTTCTTCTTTCTTTCTTTTATTCTTTCCTTTTTATTAAACATTGTTGGGCTCATGCCATAGTTTTTATGTGCACAGATCATGGAATATATAATACCATTTCAATGTTTACATGCATGCAGTTACCTTGTTCAATAAATTATTTTGGTGTAATATCTAATATAATCCATTTGTGGGTTTACGTGATGATTTTATCGTCAAATTATTGATGTCATTTCTATATGCAAAAAAACTCATTAATTTGGTCACCTTTAGGTTCAAAACTTCCGTCAGATTGCAAGTAAGGCAAAAGTCGCTTCGTGTATTTGCTTCAAAAAGTAACCTTTCGGAGGAATCAGATGGGTCTAAGATCAGTGATGCTGCCCAAGGTCCACCATTCCTCACTATCTTGGCTGGTTTCTTGGTCTTTTCTATCATAGTTTGGATTGTTGGATCCATTGTAATGTGGCTGATTAGTCTAATTGTCCATGTGCCTCCATCAAAATAAGGTGGTTTTGTACCGGAATTTCACCACTTTGTGAAAAAATGCTTGAACTGCCACCTTGTTGTCCTAGATCCTAATTGGCAATCATGGTCAAACACAAGATGACCAGTGCTGAATTATATAGAATATTTAGACTTTTTTATGAACAGTATCCAGGTCAGGCTGGGGGTCCTTTGCGCTGTGTTAAGAGACCATTAGATGATCTGTGAGATCGTTAAGTGCCAGAAGCATCTGTTTCGAGTATAGATTCTAGCTGACATTGTTGTGGATGCCATTTCTGTTTTTGAAACAAATGCTCATTTAATGCTGATATATTTCACACGATGAGGTGGAAAAAAAAAGATTTTATCTGGTGCATAAAGCTCCCGCCTATAGTTGGGTTTGAGAGGGTGCACAGTACCAAATAAAAGATAGAAATGTGACCTAAACCTTAACTGTGGATCTTCCAGCATATGCCACGCACGTGATTGTATCGATCAGGGGTTAAACAACTCATACCCTCTCATACAACTTGCACGCCACATGACCTGGGGGTTGAGCCAATGTTAACAGCTTGATCACTGAGCTACACAAAGACAGGCTGTGGTTGTTTATTTTAGTAAACTGTATGCACATTGACAAAACCTCAATTGTCCTTGTTGGCTTTTGAGTTGTAGGAGAACCCCCGTGTTAAATCTTTTCTACTCTGGCTGTGGGCAGATTCTGTACTGAAGGTTGAGGGGCCGTTTGGTAACATCTTTATTTTTGTGTCTTCAAAATAAAGACAATTTTTTGTCTTTGTTTTGTGATAAACGCTGAAACAAAAACATGTTTGGGTGTTATTTTTGTCTATCAAATTATGAGAATAAAAAATAAAAAATATGTTTGGTAATTACTTTACGTTTTTTCCTAAATATGCTTTATAATATCTCATTCAACAAAATACAAATTCAAAAATTTATCAAAGAACACCTAAAAAATCAAACATCCACTAATACAAAACACCCTTTTTTTCATTAACTTTTTAGTCCCAAAAAAAAAAAATATCCTAAACTTAGTCATCATCTTCTCCAGCCACCATCGGAAAATCACCAAACAAGCAATGCCACCACCATGAAAAATCATAGTTGCACCGACACCAACATCCATACACTCAAAGCTCGAATCTTAAACACTACCACCACTATTGTTCTGCCAATTTCAAATCCGAAACATCACCAACATTTATCTTCAGTGACCCATCCCATTGCAAAGAACACCCACTTAAAGAACAACCATCCCCTTTTAGCACCCAATTTCAATGTACCCATTTCAATCAAACCTGTTCAAATACATGGATTACAGATCTCAGAGGCAGAAAGATCAGAGAGGTGAGAAGGAATAATCAAATCCAACATTGAAGGTGATTTGCTCAAATCATAAAGAGGGGGTTTGTGCATGAATATGCATAGATCTGTGTTCGTTTATGGGTTTCACAGATAGCAAGCAAGAGAGAGAGAGAGAGAGGGCTTTGGTTCGCCTTCGTCGGCAGAGCACATCGGTTCGTCTTCATCGACAGAGCACATCGGTTTGTCTACTTCGCCGTTGAGAGAGAGAGGAGAAGAGAGAGTCGTTGTTGAGAGAGGAAGAGAAGAGAGAGAGTCGTTGTTGAGAGTGGAGGAGAAAAGAGAAAAAAATACCCCCTATTTATACTTTGAGAAATGAACGAGTCTTTTGTGCCTAACAAGACTCGAAGTTGAGACCTAATTTAACCAAGAAGCGCGTGTTTTTGTTTTGCTTGTTTCCGGGAACATAAATTTTTTGTTCCCATATTTTTATCTTTGTTCCCATTTTTTCCAAGACAAATAATATAAAACACAAATAAAAATATTACCCAAATATGTTTTTAAAAAATGAAAACAAAAACACAGAACACAAGACAAAGACAATAAACAAATATGCCCTGAATTTTTTGGTTGTTAACCTAGTAATCCAATTGGCTACTTCAAGTGGTAATAAAAATGAGTTATAAACTCCGACATTTTAATAATCTCTTGGAGTCAAGTTATGAATGATTTAATCGTATTTATAGTCGTAATTTACTTATAGTTGATTTTTTAATCCCAGCTGGAGGGCATTTTCATGAAATTTACAAGGAATAGTGGCTTGACTTTATGGATATTTGTCCAGATGCATGGCATGGATAGACAGATTTGGACTTTACAGCATTACTTTGATGTGTGTGTGATTTATTCAATTAGATGGATCAGCCAAATTTACCCCCCAAAAAAAGGGTAAAAAGGGAAAGAAAAATTTATATGCCCTTGCTGAGAGTGTTGACATATTTGTAAGTTTACGACACCGAAAAAAAAAATAAAACTTGATACTATATAATTATTATAAATTTTGTGATACTATAAAATTATAGCTTAAACCTTAAAAATTATAGCATGACCCAATGAGTTAGAGATTTTGTTTTAAGACAAATCCAAAAACTTTTACCACATTTTTGGATCTCCAAATGATGTGTTACAATAATAGTCGTAGAATAGTTAGCGAGAGTTTATGAAACATATGATTTGTGATTATATTTTATAATGGTGTTTTAGACTATTAGAAAACATATTAATCAAGTTTATTGTATTTTCTTTAGTTTTATCAGTTTATTGCGTTAATTTACGTATCTTTATATTATATTTTAACATTTTAGTTGTAAAAGTAGCCCAAAAATTAGTAATTGAGTTGTTAAAATGATCTAAAAAATAATAACTTAAAATTTAAAAATTTATGAGGCATTCTATTCTTACCTGATTTTTTAAGCCAATTTTTCGGACAGAATTTGGCTCAAAATACTATCATCAATCAAGTAGGACAGGTTAAAGAAATAGTCTTCTATAATTCATCGGCTCAGAATATAAAATTCAAAAAATATCACCAAGGGTTAGATCAGTTGGTGAGGGACTGTTCTAGTTTAATTAATGCCTCGAGTTCGAGTCTTGAAAATATAGCTGCGTTCGATAAGAATAACTTTATCGTCCTTGTAATCATATTCGACTTGAATCCGAATTAGTCTGAATCAAATAGGATAGGTTAAAGAAACAGTCTTCTATAATTCATTGGCGCAGAATATAAAATCCAAAAATTCCTACCCTCGGCTCAAATGAAGAGCCTTATTGACAAGTGCTCACCTCTCCTTGAATGTGCCGTGGGTTCTAGTTTGAGAATCCACCTCTTCAATCCGGTTGCCTACTAATTACTTATTTCAAACTATAGGCAAGAGTCTTCCAAATATTTTGGTTAACACAACTCCAATTGGATTAATTCAAGTGATTACATAGACGAATTATAAATTTAGACGTCATAAGTTCAAATCTTGATAATCTCTTAGAGTCAGATTATGAATAATTTATCTTTCATAAATACCTTAGTCTCATTATAGATGACATGTTTTTAATCGGACCTAGAAGAGAATTAATCGAGGTATGTGTAAACTGGCCTAACCCTTGACCTCACCGTTAAACCAAAAATAAATAAAAATAGGGTTAATGTAGCAATATCAAGTCAAGTGAAACTAAAATGAATGAAAGGGATGAATGGGGCAGGATGAAACGATTCTAAAAATTCGAAGTGCTAAATTAATATAATTGAAAGTCTGGGGATATTTTAATATCATAGTCGTAATTTACTTGTAATTTATTATACTTTTCTTTTTAATGTTAAATTCCTGATTCCTCCTGTTGTTGATTTTTTATTCTCCGCTGGAGGTCATTATCATGAAACGAACAACGAATAGTTGCATGACTTTATGGATATTTGTCCATATGCATTGCATGGGTGGACAGATTTGGACCTCACAGCATTACTTTGACGTGTGTGTGTGTGTTTGTGTGTGTGATTTATTGAGTTAGATGTGTGTTTATAAGTCTTCTATGGCCCTCACATTAGTGTGAGTGGTTGTAGTTTGATCCCAAAAAAAAAAGTTAGATAGATCAACCAAATTTACCCAAAAAAAAGGGTAAAAAGGAAAGAAAAATGTATATGCCCTTTGTAAGTCTACGATATCGGGAAAAAAAATTGATACTATATAATTATTATAAATTTTGTGATTTTTTTTCTAATTTTTTTAATGTAATTTATAACTTTTGTGATAACTTGAAATAGATCCTAAAATATTATGATCAATGATAGTCGTTGAGTAGTTAGTGAGAGTTTGTGAAATTTATTGATTCTATGATTTACATTGGTATGAGATTCAAAATTTAGTAAAAAAATTGATGAATGTAATATTGTTGAGTAAGTAATGTTTAAATAAACTCGTATCGATTTATTTATTTAAGGTACTAACAAGATTACCTGAATCTCACTCAAACCCGTTTAGACTAACTTCAACCTTGTCGGGGTCATCCTAGTGTGTAAAATAGTTAGGCCAAGCCCATCCCATAGTATCCCCTTGGATAGTACTATGGTATTAAAAAAAATTCGATATCATACTTCTAAATAATTTTAAGTCTTTAATGTTTCTTTAAATTATCCTTAACCATTGATTATTAAAATAATACATTAAAGTGAAATAATAAAATAAATCATTTGTCCACATGTCAAGTTTTCATTAGAAAAAAAAAAGATGGATGATATTAAAAAATTATTTTTTGGTATTATAATTAATCCCATCCCTTCACAGATGATCTTGTTTGGCTATGGTTAAACTCAGGCAAGAGTCAGAAATGCCAACAGAGAAGCTCATCAGTCATAAAAACATATTGCTTAAATCCAAATTCTGGGTTGGTTAACTGTTTTGTTCATGACTTTCTATCTATTTCCTTTTCCTAGTCATTCCAAATATTAAGGAAAAGCTACACTTTGACCCCTTCAATTGTATTTTTTTCATATTATTCTTTCAACTATTATATTTTTTACATTACACTCTCAATTATGTGATCAGATTGATATTATTAACATCTGTTACTTTTTTTACGAAAATTTATGTCATTTTGCCCCCTCCAAACTTTATGATTTTTTTTTTATTTTGTCCTAACACGCTGGTAATTTTCATTAAAAAGATAGCAAAAGTTTGTGTATTGGGCAATGTGAAATAATTCAATTAATTGTGGGGAAAATGTCAAAAATTGAATAGTTTAAGGGGTAAATTGAATTCGAGTCCATAGTTAAAGGGGGCAAAATGTAGTTTGCCCAAATATTTCTTACTAACTCAGCATTATTATAGTAGTGTTTTCTTGGGTAAATAAACTTGCTTTTATTCAGTCACCCTTTGCTTCTAAGCAATTTATTAAGCCATGATGTGTTTCCTGTGATTGTTGTTAATGGTTATTGTATCATATCGGATTCAAGTATGGTCTTAATTGTGTATGTCCTGATACGTCAATATTTAGTGGCTCAAATGTAATCAAACTTGGTAAGGCTTCGTTTAAATGTCTCTTTCACACCTCATCTTTCATCGCAAAGGAAAAAAATTTAATTTTAAAGGTAGTTTAAGTAGTAACAGATTCGAGATGTAAATTTAGACGTTATGAATTCAAATCTTGACAATTTTGTAGGCTCCAAATTATGAGAAATTTATCCCTCGTGAATATCTTATTTCCAACGTAGATAATTTGCTTTTGATCAGAGTAGAGAGAAAATTAGTAACAATGCGCATAAACTGGTTCGAACACTTCTAACTGTTGAATAAGTAATAATATGGACGAACTGTAAATTTATACATCATAAGTTCGAATCTTGATGATCTCTTAGGCTTAGGTCATAAAAAATTTATTTTTCATTAATACCTTAATTTTAGAATGGATGATTTGTTTTATACTAAACCAGGAAAAAAATCATCGAGATACGCATAAATTAAATTAAACTATCTTAACTATTGAACTGAAGAAAAAATAAAAAAGGCTAACCATTTTCTATAAAGAATATTAGCTTCTAAAATGTGCCATCTTTTTGTTGTCTTTTGGTCTCATTCAGAAGGAATAAAGTCAAATATGTGATAAATTTGGTTAAAAACACTTAGCTGGAAGCACAATACCCAGTTAAAGCATAAACCTCACTTTCATGATTTTTTCATATTCCTTGCTTTTTGTTCAATAATTCATGCCTTTCCAAGCTTCAATTCTATCCTCAGTACGTATAGCTTAGTGTGGCAATGATGCAAAAATTACCTGGCCTCACTAGTTGTAGTCTATCAATTATCTTTTAGTTTTAGAGTCAATTTTGGAGGTCTATATCTGTAATTCCATCTTTATCCTAGTCACACTTCCACTTTTGTGGTCCAATTGCTTTGTCTCATTAGTGTCTCTCTCTCTCACACCCACACCCACACCCACACCCACACAACAATAACATATATCTATACTTCTATATTTTATATATGTAACAATCAATTTTTTAGGGAATGAGTGGGAAAGAGTAAAAGGTGAAAATATTCATTATAACGGTGATATCATATCACAGTGTGATGTGATATCACCAATCAATAATATTAAAACAAATAAATAAATTGATTCCACAAAAATTAATAATCAATTTGTCATGCAAACAAATAGAGTAATATTATTTGTACCTAAAAATCTGACCTAATTTACTGACATAATGATGCGACTTCATAAGAATCATTGTATCAACACAAAGTTTCAATGTTTGATGAACCCACAATCAATCCAAATATCACAGTGAATTATGTTAGAAAATTATGTCAGTAAATTAGGTCTCAATAGCATTGTTCAAACAAATAATTCTCCACTCTTCCTCCATGTAAGCTCAAATAGAGTTCATCTTACCTATTTTGGGTTTTATTATTGATTGATGATACCATGTCATCAATGACGACATGATATCACCATTGCATTCAATATTTACTCGAAGAAGGGGAATTGAGAGGATAAGGGAAGGACCGTGTATAGCAAGTAGTTGGACATTAGTGTGTGTGTGTGTGTATATATATATATATATAAACCGCTAGAATTAATTTACAAGTCATTGAATGTGATTCAAAACTAACACAAAATGAGAGTTATAATTTATTATTTCTTGACACGAAATCCGAAAATGGCATGACCCATTTTTAAATAAAATATATACTTTTAATTTTTTTTTCATTTATTGAATTGATATTATATGAATTCTTGTGGGGTTAAACAATAAATTTTTTTCCCGAAGGTTAAACAATAAGTTTTACAAATAGTTGAATCAAGTAGATGACGAATTTTGTTGAAAGAAAAAAGAGTCATGATTCTAGGTTTCAATGTGTTGGATAATTAATTCCAAGTAGTGATGTTTACATATTCTTTTGTTGCTTGAATTAGTAGCAACATGAACTTGGAATCAATAATGGCAAATCCTTCAAGTGGATCATGTGTCGAATTTTGCAATTGTTCACCTCCACCCACCCAAAAAGATGAAAGGAAAACAAAAATAGTAAAAAGAAGACAACTCATGGAACTAGATTTTGGAAAGTGATTCTTTGAAAAAATAAGAGTAAGTCAAGTTTCGTCTAAATCTTAATTCCAAATGGTAACTCAACTGATAACATGACCGAATTGTAAATTCAAACATCTTGAGTTCAAATTTTGACAATTCTTTAAGGGGTCAGACTATACAGAATTTATTCCTTATGAATATCAAAGTTCTTGTGTAGATGTTCTGTCTTTGACTGGATCAAGAAAAAAATTAGTTTAGATGTATGTAGCTGGCCTATATACTCTTTGTAAAATCCTGGTATCCCACATCGGTTAGAGAGAGGAAAATTCCTGGGTTTATAAATAAGCCTTTTACCTTACATGACATAAGGCCTTTTCTCAGGTGCTGGGAGGAACAAAACCATGATCGCTAGTGGGTCTAAAGCGGACAATATTATGTCATGTGGAGGGTGGGGTGTTACACTCTTGACCATTGAACAAAAAAAAAATGTAAATCTTGCAAGTGATGCACCTCATTTGTAAATTGGTATATAAAATCATAATGGATTAAAAGATAATGTTACCCTGATAAAAAAAAAATATAAAAGATTAAACATAAACAAAATGATGTGACAACATACATGATAAATAAATCTTTAATTGTAAACGAATAAAAGTAAAGCAAAAAAAATATTATTATAAAATCACATCATTTAATTCCTATTTTTTGTCATATTTTTTTTGTTAGGGATGATTTGGATCATAAGATTTTAAGTGGTAGACATCTAGATGTCTCACATATTGAAATTTTGCAAAAAATCCCAATTATATCCCCCATCAATTATAATTCCTCTTTTATATTTTTGCCGAAAAAATAGAAGTGGTTATTTTTGAATAAGAAAAAACTTTTTATTAAACAAGAGATATGTGAGTTAGTCTCTTAAAATATCCAACTAATCTTTTCAGATAAGTGTAGTCTATTTATATCCTATGGTATCAAGAAATTATTAAGATAAAATCTTTAAGAGTGATTCAAATGAAAAACTTAGAACACAAAATCTTTGGTTTGATGGTGAAAAATCTTGGTCAATCTATGTGGTCAAACTAAATTAAATATTTTATTTTTTGGGTAAATATTTTTTGAGTAAATATTATTTAAATGATTTGTTAATATAATATAAGACTATTAAATTAATTATGGTGATATTAGAACCCACGGTCAATTTAAATAAATATACTTGTAATGTTTTATTTGCCTTTTATTTTACAGGACAAAAGTTGTTCGAGGTTGAATATTTTTTTTTTACAGACTAATCCCCTTACTTAAGCTAAATTTAAGTGAAAATGTAGGGCCATTTGCGTGTTTTTGCTACTTTTTTTTTTAAAAAATATATCTGTTATTGCCAGCGTTGTTGCTTTCTTCTTTCATGTCAGTTAGGTAGCTCTCTTAAGGCATCACCTTCCCCACTCTCTCTCTCTCTCTCTCTCTCACACACACACACACACACACACACATGTATGTGTATGACTGACTATATGAAGTAAACGTGTCGAAGTTTCTCTCTATCTTCTATTGGTGCTCTGAGGTAGTGAAAAATTGGTTGCTGGGTACCATGAAAAGTCACTCCAGTCTGAAACATTGATTGTCTGATCACTCATCTGGTAATTCCATGTACTCTGTTTTTCTTTCGAAACTTAAATTCATGTGAACTCTTTCTGTTCTGATCTATTTGATTGCTGAGAAAAGAGAGAGAAAGAAAACTTGGAACATGTTGAAATTGGCTATTTGGTTCAGTGAAATTAGGATGTTCTTCGCTTGGAAAGAAGTTTAGGAGGTTAGTTTTTGGGGTTTTACTTCTTTCTCGTTGTGGAATGAGACCGAGGGTTTCTTTTTTTCTTTTTCCTTCAGTGAATTCGATTGTTTTTTTGTTGAAAAACGATTTAAGGCTTTTACTTGTTTGAGTTCTGGTTGGTTAGAAAAGATGGGAAAAGAAAACTTCACATATAGAAAGATACTATCTTTTTCTATAGTGATTCCTTTTTTTTTTCCCGGGAACCAAAAACGGGGATTTTTCTTATTGGGATGAGTGAAGTTGAAGTCTTCTGCAAGAAGTTGATATATTTGGTGATGTGGTTTTCTTATGATTTCAATGATTTTTCACAGGTGAATTACAGGGACTTTTAGTTCCTTTGCAGAGGATTTGATAGGAAAATGGCTTACCAAAGAAGGGGGTCTGATCAGCAGCCGCAGAGGCGGATTCTGCGGACTCAGACCGCTGGTAATCTAGGGGAGTCTATGATGGATAGTGAGGTAGTACCATCATCTCTGGTTGAAATTGCACCAATTCTTCGTGTTGCCAATGAAGTCGAGAACAGCAACCCCCGGGTTGCTTACCTATGTAAGTCCCAATTTCAGGTTTTACTTAACAAGCCCATACAACATGGGCGTGCACAATTTAATTACTGTAATCTTCCAAGTCCCTTGACAAGTTTGATTTAATTACTGTAATCTTCCAAGTCCCTTGACAAGGTTATTATTTTCTCTGACAATTAGTGCTAGCTTGTATCACAAGTTGGGTTTAAATGCTAACATGAAAAAGGGGGAGGCTGACACTAAAAAGGGGTAGCTATATAGTTGTCCAGGACATGCTTTGATTGTTGATTAAGTCTCTTCGTACATGTATGAAATGAATGTGAAGTTTTAATATATGCCATAATGCCAAGGGGAGAGTCGGTACTTTCGAATTTTTGGTAGGGCATATGTTTCGACGTATTCTGTTAGTATTGTTTAACCGTCAGATGTAACTAGGTGAATTGAAATTCTCACCAAAAAAATTGTTTCTTTGTTGAAGTGATATTGTTATACTCATACCCCATCATTCAATTCATTTTACTGTTTCTTTGATTTCACTACATTTGTCTGGGGGATTTGAGAGCAATTTGTTATTTTGCCCATTAGTTCCCAGTTGTATGACATATCACTTTGATATAGGGCAATGGTCAGGACAGTCTCTTCTTTCTTAGCTTTTAGAATTCCCTTCTACCCATGTACCTTGCCCATTTTGATAAGTTTATGCCTTTTTTAATTCTAGTTATTTTACTGATTAATAACCTTTTTAGCTACCTTGCTTATTGTAAAGTAACTAACTATAATAATAGATTGTGCTAGACTTTCGGATTTTATCTTTCTTGTTCTCCCTCCCTCCAACACCCCCCA
The DNA here is from genome assembly GCA_023539305.1 of Ilex asprella. Classification (NCBI taxonomy): domain Eukaryota; kingdom Viridiplantae; phylum Streptophyta; class Magnoliopsida; order Aquifoliales; family Aquifoliaceae; genus Ilex; species Ilex asprella. Next base: position 5,784,661 of record CM042189.1, read on the forward strand.
GTTCAATGTTCTTTTTTCCCCTTAACTTGAATGCTTAAGTGTACTCCAAATATATCATTTCCTTTGCTGGAATCAGGTCGGTTTTATGCATTTGAGAAAGCACACAGACTGGATCCAACATCAAGTGGACGTGGAGTTCGACAGTTTAAAACTGCCCTTCTTCAGCGCCTAGAAAAGGTACTCAGTGTTTTCACGTCCTAAGTCTAACGTACTTGTCATTCTGCTTTTCTTTTTTGGTTTTTGAATTTTTTGTCAGCAACCTAGTAGGAGTGATATCAACCAGAATCAGCAACCCAATTGCTCCCGAACAACTTATCACGAAACATTCCCCTTTTTGAAATATCATTCTTAAATGAAAATGAAAAACCAAATAGTTATGAGGAAAGATGAATTGCTGGTCAGTATGACATCATTGTGCTGACGTTGCTGTCAGTACTTCTCTCACATTTGTTGATGATTTCCAGATTATTTTGTTGCCTTTTGGACTTCAATTGGAAACTTTGATACCAAGATGGAATGCACCCCATGTTGATAATTAGGTTTTTAAAGGCGAGAAAGAGAGACGAAGAGGGAAGAAGATAATGAAAATGTGCAATATATTCCCTCTCTGCTGAAGAACTAAATTTCATTTTGAAATAGTTGAAACGTTCAAAATGTTTCCGTTTCCATGGAAACCAAAATGAATCATTGATTAAATATCAAAATTCTATGTTTTGGTAGGTTTCGAGGTGTTTTGGCATGTTTCAACCTATGTTTCCAATGGTATATTTTGGAAATAAATTTTTAAAATTTTCTTTGTTTCCATCTTATTTTTGAAACATTACCGAAAAGTTTCAGTTTCCAAGCTCACCAAAACGAAATTTTGATCCAGTATAATTATATTAGGTACGTTGAAAGATGACAATAATGCCACGTTCTAGAATATTCTCACAAAATCTAACACAATCATCTTTGAATAACTAGGCCCTTCATTCACTTGAATGGAATCAGCAGAACAAGGAAATTGTCTCTGCATTCGGGCAAAAAATTGTCTACAGAGTGATTTTTGTAAGACTTAAATTTCATCAGTAAGTACTACCACTGTTGTTGTCATCCGTCAAAGTTACAGAATACCTTTTATCTGGGAGATGGAGTGGCATAATTACCCTTATTAGAGCAATCGGCATAATAGCTTAAGCTGTTTGGTGGAAATTTAATTAAAACAAACTACCTCTGACATGGGCTTTTAAAATTTTAGACATTACAGATGGATGCAATATTTGACCCCATTTATTCAACTGATCCACTTCTTTGTTTTGAGAAATACTATTTAACAGCCATAAGGCATATGAAAAATGTCGTGTTGACTAATTCTGTTCTCTAGTTGCACTTTCATATGATAGTTGACTTTGTTTGTAACGCTGTTTTTTTTTTGTGCATTTTCTTCCTTTAAATAGCTCGCATTGCTTGAAAAGATTTATATGATTGTGTCTATTTGTTAGTGACATCTTGTTCCATTTCTTTTCTAGAGTTTCCATTTAGTGCTTCCCCTGTAAGATTATCCTTACTTGATGGTTTTTTCAGGAAAATGAATCGACATTTTCAGGGCGTACAAAAAGTGATGCTCGTGAAATGCAGAGTTTTTACCAGCACTACTACCGAAAGTATATCCAGGCATTGCAGAATGCTTCTGATAAAGCCGATCGGTAAATCATCTGGAAGCATTGTTGCCCATTCAGATTATATGCTGTTGTATGTTTGCTTTATTGATGGATGATATATTTACTTGGAAATTTTCATTCCCCCTAATACAGTGCCCGGCTTACAAAGGCATATCAGACTGCTGCGGTGCTATTTGAGGTTTTGAAAGCTGTTAATTTGACAGAAGCTGTTGAAGTGGCTCATGAGGTAACGTCAGTTTTTAGGTTATGATATTGAATGTTTTCAATTTATGTCTGGGAACTGTTATACTGTAAGTCTTTCAAGGCTAATAACAAGCATCTTCCCTTTCAAGACTTCCATGTGCCGATGGTAATTATGGTGTGGATTGGATGTCTGACGAAATCACTTATATCTTTTTTCTTGTTCATGCAAATAATTGAGGGTTCATATTCATAAGATATGGATAAATAGAAATCTAAGAACACTTGACGCAAACAAAAGCAGCAAATAAGCTGTTTTACCAAAAATGAAGTGCTGGAAATCTCAAACTAGCAAAGTAAAACAAGAACCCAACAAGAAACTGCTTTAATTGGTGTTGAGTAACAAGGATCAAGTACTTTGCTCAGAACTTGGAAAATAGCAGGCAGTGTGCAGACCTGAAAACTGTTGGAGAAAGATTTTCTTCTAAACACAGCCATTACAGTATCTTTGCATGTAAACCCTCAAATGGGCTGCATAATTCCCAATAGCCCCGAAACATCGCCCAAAAACCACTAGAATTGCTCAGTTCAGCTGGGGCCAAATTAGGTCTTAAAATCTGAAATGACAAAACATTCACAAACTTAATTTTTTTTGCACAAAGAATCATATTTCATAACTTACTCTTCCTCTTTGGTTAATATTTGTACGTATATATATGTAGATTTTGGAAGCTCACACTAAGGTTGCGGAAAAGACAGAGATATACGTGCCCTATAATATACTTCCTCTTGACCCTGACAGTTCATATCAGGCAATTATGAGATACCCTGAGGTTGGTTTCTAGTTTCTTGCCAAGTACTCTTACATTGATAAAGTATTGACTTTTGCCATGCTCTTATACATTCATAGCTTAATTGCAGATTCAAGCCTCTGTTACTGCGTTTCGTAATACAAGGGGTCTTCCATGGCCAAAGGGTCACAAGAAGAAAGTGGATGAAGACATTCTAGACTGGCTTCAGGCTATGTTTGGTTTTCAGGTAACCTACCTGGTTCCAATTCAAATTCAACTCAACATAGTTAAGCTTTGTACTAAGTATTTAGGGGTAGGCTACATGAATACTATTTTGCTCTTTTGTTTTATGGCATATTTTTACAATGTCATTTAGTGTGAATTTCTGTCTCTCTTTATCCTTTGTATTACTATAGATATGGTATCACGTCATGCTTTATCACTTGCACAATATTAGGTCTTGTGTAAACATGTCCAAACCACCTGAGTTGATTCTTTCTTGCTTAATCTTCCATTTCAGCTGCAACCACTTCTTAACGAATATTCTAGTTTCTCATTCTATCATTATCATCATAAATCCTCATTTATGTGACATGAAGTTTTTTTGTGCGTTATTTCTTAATTGACTAGAATTTGATACCACAAAACATCACTGATCTTATGGCTGTCATTACTAGATATGTGCCGATCACATAATCTGTTGGTGCTCCTTCAAGCAAAAGAATGAAATAGAATAAAGTAGAAACTTTGTTAACTTGTGTTCACTTGTTTTGATATGTTTTCCGCATAATTAATGCAGAAAGATAATGTGGCAAATCAAAGGGAACACCTAATTTTATTGCTTGCAAATGTGCACATTCGACAGTTCCCAAAGCCTGATCAGCAACCTAAGGTATCATGCCTTGCAAAATTTTTTCTTTGCAGAATACCTATTGTTGTCAAAATAATGTACGTGTACATTGCTCTTGCTTAGTTGGATGACCGCGCACTTACAGAAGTCATGAAGAAACTCTTCAAAAACTACAAAAAATGGTGCAAATACCTTGGTCGCAAAAGTAGCCTTTGGTGCGTGGAAAGTTCTCATTTGTAAATCCAGTATATTTGTTTATGGTCCTCTTGTGATTGGTGTCTTTTAATGAATAGTGATATATCCAGTTTATTATATGGCAACCTGACATGTTATCATAGAATTACCTGAAGACTTTTTTTTTGATGCTATTGTCATATGATGTGGTTGCTCTTAACCTGCAGGTTGCCACCCATTCAGCAAGAAGTGCAGCAACGGAAACTATTGTATATGGGTCTATATCTTCTCATATGGGGCGAAGCTGCAAACCTTAGATTTATGCCGGAATGCCTATGCTATATTTATCATCATGTACGTATTGACATGTTTGATCTTCCAATCCATATGACCTACATGAATGTAGTAATAAATTTTCTTCCTAACATGAGCTTTTTATAGTTTGACATGTGTCTCCTCTATATCATTATGTCTCAAATAACATATTTGAGAATATCTTGTGACACACAGTCTGGCAGTCTACTGGTGTATCTGTTCTTGCACACACACTGGCACTCTACCTGCTATGATCTATTCTAACTTATAAGAAACAACTTCAATTTAGTTTTAGTGTTTAAAATGGAGGAGAGGCAAAAGAGAAGAAAGAGATTAGAGAAATAGGGTTTGGAGAATGAGAGTTAACATAACTCTCCTCTCACACCCATATTTATATTAACTCATAATAGGCTGCAAATTACAATTATTCCCCTAATTAAAACATCCTAACATTCTACACTCCCTCTCAAGTTGGAGTATAGATATTTTTTATGCCCAACTTGCATACGTTTGAATGAAAAATTCTACTACTAAGTCCTTTAGTAAATACATTGACTAATTGCTCCTTGATCGTCACAAAGGGTATATAAATTAACCAATCATTTAGCTTTTGTTTGATGAAGTGTTTGTCAATCTCGATGTGTTTTGTTCTATCATGTTGGATTGAGTTGTGAGTAATATTTATGATAGCCATATTATCACAATACATATGCATAAATTCACTATTTGAGACACCCAGTCTTCCATTAATGTTTTTAGCCACACAAGCTCACAAATACGATGAGACATATCATTGTATTTTGTCTCTGCACTAGATCTAGACACCACTGTTTGCATGCTCCGCCAAGTTACTAGATTCTCTTTCAAAGGTGCAACAACCTGTAGTAGACCTCCTGTCATCAATTGAGCTTGTCCATTTTGAGTGAAGGCTTCTAACTTCAGGTGAACCTATTTTGAGAACAATATTCCTTTGCCAGGAGACGGCTTGAGGTACCTCAGTATACGATGAACTGTCTCTTAATGAGGAACTCGATGAGTATGCATGAACTGGCTAATAACACTCACTACATATTCTATGTCTGGATGACTGTGAGAAAGGTGTATGAGTCTCCCAACAAACCTCTTATATCTTTCCCCATCAACTTGATCACCTTGATCATTTTTCAGTTTGTGGTTTGTCTTAATGGGTGAGTTTGACGGTCTACATATCGATTCCTTCAGAAGATCAAGGATATACTTCTTCTATGAGATGAAGATATCTTTGTTCAATCTGACCACTTCAATCCCTAAGAAATAGTGTACACGCCCCAAGTATTTGATCTCAAATTCTTTTGCAAGGTGGACTTTCAGTTTAGCCACTTCTTCTACATCGTCACTTGTGAGTATATGTCATCAACATATATTATAAGAACTGAGATCTTTCCACTCTCTTGTTTGATGAATATTGTGTGATCTGCATGACTTTGTTTGTAACCAAACTTAACCATTGCCTTATAGAATATATCGAACCATGCTCTTGGAAACTGCTTTAATCTATAAAGAGATTTCTTTAACTTACATACTTTTACCTTAGTCGCTGGAGAAGAGAACCCCTAGAATATCCATGTACACTTTCTCTTCCAAGTCCCCCACGAAGAAATGCTTTCTTTAAGTCCAGCTATTGTAGATCCCATCCCAGATTGGTGGGACAAGAAAGAATGATTTGAATGGAATTTATCTTAGTTACGAGGGCAAAAGTTTCATGATAATTAATGTCATATGTTTGAGTAAACTCCTTAGTTACTAGTCTTATCTTGTATCTATCCATTGTACCATCTGCATTTTACTTAACAGTGAACACCCACTTACGGCCTATTGATTTTTTTTCAGCCAGAAAATATAGAAGCTTCCAGGTTTCATTTTGTCCCAGAACTCTCATTTCTTCTACCATGTCTGTTTTTCACTTGGGCTCTGTAAGGGTTTTATGTCAATTTTGAGGAAGAGATATAAAGACAAAGACGAAACAAAAATACGATAGAAGGAAGACAGAGAGTTATATGAAACAAATTTAGAAATAGAATGTTGGGTACAAGTCTGAACTCCTTTTCGAATAAAAATAGGTAAAGAACTATCATCAACAAAAAATATTACAAAGAAGCTCATTACCTGATATAAGGGAGGAGATCTCAGGAACTGAGGTAGGAGATGATGACTAATTTGGTGGCTCATGGGTGGTGATCTGCTTAGTTTGTTGTCGAGTATAGCATCGCAAATAATCTTTGTCTAATCTGCCACAATTAGTCTGCTTCCCCAAAATAGATGTTTTTCCTGATGCTCTCTCACACTAGATTTCTCCCTAGTGTCCAGCACTGATTAGAAGGTAAGAGAAGAAATCCATCTTCTAGTATCTTTTCTTGAATACACATTTTCCATTTTTTCCTTCACCATTAGGCCAAAAAGATATATTCGTGGAACAACTTCTAAAGCAAATCGATCATTGGCAGGATTACGAAGCATAACATTCCTAATATACATAAGCTTTTGCTTGCCTCAAAGAAGGAAAATGATCTCTGCCCGAAACCTGTATATGGATCTGATAATATCTCTATATTGAGACTTGAAAGAATATCATATACTCGTTCTTTCTCCACCAATTTCTGAAACTTAGCGTTATCTTCAGCATAATCTACTTTAAAATCCTGATAATAATCCAGTTCTTGCTACATACTATTCAATCCTGCATAATACTATATTATAATCATATCCTTCCGTTTGGTTTTATGAATCTTTTTTCGGAGTTCATAAATCTGAGCATCATTCTTAACTTGTGAATAAGTTTGCGCTGCAGCTAACCAAATTGCTAGTACTGTCTTAAGAAATAAGAAACCACGATTGAGTTAAGTATGTGATTTGAGTTTCTTACTTGACTTGATCAAGTATCCATTTAATTCACTTGCAACATACATCATCGTGGTCAGGCCAGATAGTTATTCCCATATAACTTTACTAGATTGATCAGGAGGGAATAGTTACATCCAAGAGTCCTTACACGGCGCAATCCACTTTTGTCGGCACTTGTAGAATCCGTGCTAACCCCTCGACATATCTACTCAACAAAATAGGAGCCTTTCTCATAAACAACCAACAAGTGAACAACAATCGGGGCTAACGTAACACAAAACAATAGAAAACCAGCCACTTGTAGCACAAAACACCAAAAACAACACAAAAAAGGCTAGCGTAGCACAAAAAATTGGCAAACCAGCCATTGCAGTACCACAAATCCTTCATAAACTCCTCCCAACCACCTGAGCTAACTGCTGGCAGCAAATGAGTAAACACAAAGAGGCTTGCCGGTGGTGAACCAGTTGAGCCGAAGTTCAAGAAACCTCCAAAACACTACCGAAAACTATTGGACAGTCCACCAAACTCCACCAGAGTCCCTATATACTCAGTTGAGACCCACAAATAGGATTAGTGTATGTAGTTTGGTCCCAAACTCAGGCAAATAGTAGATCTCAAAATATGATCCATAAAATCTAAAAATTATTCAAAAAGTTAAAAAAAATATCAGATGGCTTCAAAAAATTCCAAAAAATACCATGGTACTCTAGATAAAAAATAAAGCCGGACCATGTCACATCTGATAAGCTCTGGTCCAGCAAGTGTCTAAGCCCTTTATGAGTGTCCTGCTAACTCCAAATTTTTCATTGATCGCTCTGACACCAAGTTGCAATTTAATTTTAAGGTTTAGAATGGAGAAGAGGCAAGAGAGAAGAAAGGAGAAGAAAGAGATTAGAGAAATAGGGTTTTGGAGAATGAGAGTTAACAAAACTCTCCGTTCACACCCATATTTATATTAAATCATAATAAGCTACAAATTACAATTATGTCCCTAATTAGTATATCCTAACATTCTACAGAAACATATGCAGAATAAATAATAAAATGCTATTAATGAAATGAAATATTCCATTGTAATTTCCAGTGTGTATTTTGATTGCTTGATTCAATATAGATAATTGCGTAACATTTCTTAATATACTAGATGTAGATTTTACATTTCTTAATTCTTTTGAAAAATTGCAAAAGGATCAACACTGGCAATCACTATATTGTTGCTTCTGGTTGTTAATTGCATCTTCCAAACAGAATGTTCTCAATGTTTATTGTCATAAAAACATTTATTATGCTTGCCAAATTCTTTTTAACACTTGACTGTTGCATGCAGAAATAGTTGTAAGGTTGATATTACGGTTTTTAAGGAAGAAGAAGAATGAGAGGCAAGAGGAAGAGAGAATGAGAGAGAGAATAATTAGTATGTAATGGATAGGTTCCACTGCATTCTATTTATAACTGAGCAATATTAAGGTAATTACAATGTTATCCTAGACTAATTAATTTATTTCTAATAAAGAAACTCAGAACTCTAACAAAAATAAAATTGGAAATAGGATATACTATTTGTAAAACATAATAAAAACAAGTGTGGAACTTTGGCAGGTATGAATATTTTACGTTATTGTTCATTTATTAGGTTGGATAGTAGTTCCCAACACTATACATCAAAATGAATTTGTGTTGTTTAATATTTCAACCTTAAAAAAAGAGCAAAATTTATGCTTATTGAAAAAAAAACTAAAAAGTTGAACTATGACCACCTGGACAAGGAATTGAAGAAGTTTTTAACTACTTCATTTTGCTTAGTTCTCTGGCCACCGGTGATCTTTAGGTACCCCACCAAAACCCATCCTCATCCATCCCCTCTCCCCTACCAGTGCACACACACAAGCCCGAACATAAGCACCTCACCACCATAAAATCCCCCCAAAACACCAAATATTGGAAACTTGTAGTCATAGTACTGGCCACTGTTACCCTTAGCCATACACAAGTCAACTACCTAACCACACCGACTTAATTCCTTGGACTTTACTTTGTTAATGTGATATCATCCAAAGGTATGAAATATATGGAAATTTTCCAGAGCAAGATAGCAACGAGAACAGTAGGATGAAAGCCGTTTCAAAACTCAAAATATAGTCACTTAGTTCAAGGACTAGACTAATGGGTGGGATTGCTATAATAATGTTTAGGGAGGAATGGTGGTTGGTGACGGTAACTACCCTAGATTTGATTTGGATGGTGAGGTGAGGATGATTATATGAGGGCTGGGTTTATCATCAAGAAAGATAAGAGGGGTGGCGTGGGCAGAGGACATGGGAGAAGGAGATTGTGGGGGTGGGGTGGGGACTTGTTAGGGTGGTAAGTAATTGAAGTTAACTTGGGTATTTTTGTCTTTTGTAGAAGATTGGAAAAACGTATTTTTCCTTTTGCATCAAAATCTGGTTTTGGTACTTATATTTTACATGTCAACTCTCAAATTAGGTACCCCCATTCCCCCCTCAAAACACTACAAACAAACAAAAAAAAAACTTCATAGGTGTTTGTGTCACACTTTCCATCAATTTGGATAGAGTTTGTAAAGGTAGCTCTTCAGTCCAAAGCACATTAGGGTTTGTGGTTATATTTGAACCACAAGGCTTTAAGTGCTACAAGGTCAAACCACAAGGTAACGTGTAAAGAGAGTTTGTATCAATGATTAGGACCACCCAAGACATTTTGCCAATTAGTTTTGAGTTGGACCTTGCTTGGTCAGTGGGCCAAGTTTCTTATCTATTTGAGTGTCCCGGTATTCATGTTTCTCTGGTTGTTTGTTAGCCCCAAGTGTGAGTCCGAGTATCATGCGAGGGAGGGTATAAAGAGAGGTTATATCCCACATATAATGATTAGGACCACCAAAGGTAGGCTTCTGCACTAATTTCCAATTATATTTGGCTTTTCGCTTTCATTGGTATTTTCAGTAGGCCCAAGACTGTTTTAAGTTGGATGCGTAACATTAAAATAAAATAGAATATGCTTTTGAAAATATGTGCTTGGATCCCAATCGGATATGTGGGTGTTTAAGGTTTCTATGCTATTCGGTTATGGTTCTTGTGGAGAAGGCATATGATCTTGCTAACTCGAAATGGTGGGCCTAAGAGGAAAATAAGTGAATTATTTCCTCCTCTCGTTCTTTTGTTTTCACTTTTCAATGTGGAAACCAAACAAAGGAAAGGAAAGAAATTGTGTTCCTTACTATTGTTTTCTCTTCCTTTCCAGCATTACCAAATACAGGTTTATTTGTGCTCTTCCGGAAGTATGAAGAGATTCAAAACCAAATATCAAGCCTTATGTAGTTTTTTCATTGATGGTGGTGCATTCTTCTGATTTCTTTAATTATTTTCATTTATTTTTGTATTTTTATATCTCAGATGGCTTTCGAACTGTATGGTATGCTGGCTGGGAGTGTTAGTCCCACGACAGGTGAGAATATTAAGCCTGCCTATGGTGGTGAAGAAGAGGCTTTCTTAAGGAAAGTGGTAACTCCAATCTATAACACAATAGCAAAGGTGTTGCTTCTGCTTGGTTCTTGAATCTGCAAAAGGTGTTCTTGTTTCCTTCCAACGTTCTAGTCATGTCTCTCTAAATTTGTCTATTTTTCTTTCTCAGGAAGCTAAATGGAGCAAAGGAGGAAAATCAAAACATTCTCAATGGAGGAACTATGATGATTTAAATGAATATTTTTGGTATCATGCTTTTCTCTATGCAAAATGGATTTTCTTTCGTCAGTATGTGTTTAGTAAGTTAATATTTTGCATGAAATTTTAGGTCTATTGATTGCTTCCGATTAGGCTGGCCAATGCGTGCTGATGCTGATTTCTTCTGCCAGCCTATTGAACAGCTTCATGATGAAAAAAAAATGGTAAGTAATATTTTACGATGTAACTATTTATTTTTTCGGCCATTGGTTTTCTTGTTTAGAACATTTTACGATTCTCTTGATTTGGAAAAATATATTGAAATCAGATTGCGTTCTAAAATTTTCATTGCCACATTTAGTGCATCCGTTTTTTATTGCTGGTTCATGCTTCCTTGGTACAAATCAAAATATTGAATGGAATTTGAGGCTTCCATTTCAAGAGCTTGCATGATGTGTGTTGGAGATATAACCTAGTTTGTTAGGGATTTCCTAGATTATTAAAATTATCCTTTTTTTACTCCAACTAATTCCAAGTTGGTATCAGAGCCAAACCCTAACCCTAACCAAACTACCCAGCCGCTGCCCCTCCCGCTGCAACAGTAACCAGCCACCATCACAGGAACCACAGTCGATCAAGCAACCAGCAACGAGAAACCACCGGCGAAATCACCTGGTATCTGCACCGACAACCCAATCCTAATCCCAGGCCACACCGACAACCCAATCCCAACCATACCGACAACCCAATCCCAACCGACTGCCTGCTGGTATCTGCACCCAACCCAGCCTAGGCCACGCCAACCAGCAACGAGAAACCAACCTCAATCCACCCAGTCGAACCCAGCAACGAGAAACCGACCCAATCCACCCAGTCGAACCCAGCAACTGATCATACCCAGCAACCAGCCTCTCCACCGAAATCATCACAGGCCACCACCCACCACCTGTTGAGCCGAAACCAAGTCCCACCCAATCCACCCAGTCACCGACCCAATCCACCCAGTCGAACCCAGCATGTGATCATACCCAGCAACCAGCCTCTCCACCGAAATCATCACAGGCCACCACCCACCACCTGTTGAGCCGAAACCGTAAGCCCCCTGTCTGCATATTAAACCCATTAAACCAATATATTAAGACTCACCTACATATTAAACCCATTCATATTAAATCCGAACCAGCCCACTGCTGGGCCGCATTCTTTGTCACAACTTCGTTATTATCCTCTTCTTCTTTGATATGTTCTTGATACAGTAGATCAATTATTTAATTTATTGGATTTCTGGGTACCGTGACTTGATTATTTGGGAGCTTTCTGGACCTTCTTTATTTGTCGCTATTGTTCGACTGAAGGTATATTGTTCTCCCTATTTTTATTCCTCTATTTACCTTTTTCTTTTGTCACGGGTGCCCTAGTATTATTGATGATATGACTACTACTGAGGGAGTTGAGACTCCTACCGTTGAGACATCTGTTAGTACTACCACCGGGTATAAGAGTCGACAGCGCTTGGCCCAGCGCCGTCACAGTACCCCACATCAGCGTAGACATGGGGATTCTCGTCAGTGTGATTATTGTGGTCGACTCGGACATCTCAGGACTGTTTGTTGGAAGCTCCATCCTGAGCTTAAGCCGCCTCCTTGCAGTCGTACTGCTACCATTGCTGAGGCACCACCACCTACAGTCATTGCTTCTGCTACTATTGCTACTGCTCCTCCTTGGCAGAGTGATATGGATGCTATCACTTCTCGCTTGGATATACTTATGTCAGTCCTGGCTTCTCGAGGTTCGACTACTACTGCTGCGACTACTACAGGTATTCCTCGTGTCTTTCATACTTGCGCCAGTCCGTCTCCCCTTTGGATGCTGGACTCGGGTGCGAATGGTCACATGACAGGTGAGGCCCATCATTTCACCTCTTTTGATGAGCAGTTACATACTCAAGTTCAGTTAGCAGATGGTACACATGCCCCTATTGTTAGTAGGGGTACAGTCCGTCTCTCAGATGGTTTTACATTACGTTCGGTGTTTCATGCGCCAAAATTGGCCATGAATCTATTATCAGTACATCAATTAGCCAGAGATTTTCACTGTGCGGTTGTGTTCTTATCTGATTCGTGTTATTTGCAGGACCTGAGTACCAGGAGGATTATTATCAGGGGATATGAGAGAGATGGATTGTATTATCTAGGCGATCCTCCTCCTGTTTCACCAGTTTCTCCACCTCCACCTTCTTCACCTGCATTGTCTTTATCTGTTCCTAGCTTACATGCTAGTATTTTACCTAGTACATGTCATTATGATTTTTCATCACAAACTGTTCAGTTGTGGCATGACCGTTTTGGGCATACAAATTTTAAATATTTATGTATGTTATTTCCTGCTTTGAGCAAAGCTTGTGTTAGTGGTAAACTTGATTGTGTTATCTGTTCCCTATCAAAACATGTTCGTACCAGTTATATTCCTCGCATGCACCAATCACCTAAACCATTTGACCTAATACACTCTGATATTTGGGGACCCTCTCCTGTCACTGCTCTGTCAGGTGCTCGATATTATGTGACATTTATAGATGATCATACCCGTTGTACTTGGGTCTACCTTTTGCATAGGAAATCTGATGTACTCCCTGTCATTGCTCAATTTCTCCAGATGATTAAGACACAATTCGATGTCATTGTTCGTGCTCTTCGTTCGGATAATGCCAAAGAATATGTGTCTGATGCCTTAGTGTCTCACCTTTCTTCTCAGGGTATCCTTCAGCAGTTCACTTGTCCATATACTCCTGAGCAAAATGGAGTTGCTGAAAGAAAAAATAGGAGTCTGATAGGGATGGTACGTTGTATGCTTCGAGGTATGGGGGTACCAAAATCTTATTGGCATTTTGCTGTTTTGACTTCTACCTTTTTGTGTAATCGTACACCGAGTCGTATTCTTCAGCATAGGGCTCCCTTACAGGTCTTATTCCCTGAGCGGACATTTTTTCCGGTCCCCCCTCGTGTTTTTGGCTGCACATGTTTTGTTCAGGATCGGTCTCCTACTCGTCATAAGCTTGATGATAAAGCGATTCGTTGTGTCTTTGTGGGCTATTGCCATCAGTCTAAGGGGTATCGGTGTTATGATCCTGTCAAGCGACGTATGTATCACAGTCTCGATGTTACCTTTCTCGAGCATATTCCATATTTTTCTTCCAGTCATTTGACTGCCCCTCCAGTTGATAATACTCCCTTTGATTTTCCGTTACCACCAGAGCCAGAGCCATTGGTCACTATCATTACAGAGTCATCAGTCTCTCCTCCTCCAGAACCACTCATCCCTGTCAGTACCGAGTCACCAGTCTCTTTTCCTTTGCAGGTTTATGTTCGTCGCCCTCGCTCTCATCCCCCTGCTGATGTTCCCCCTACCTCGGGCGATGCAGGTAATACTTCTCAGTTCGATGAGCATATTGATGCACCTGTTGTTAGTACTGATGAGATTGTAGGTACTGAGCCAGTTACTTTACCTGATGAGATATTGTCAGTGGAGGATGATGATTTAGGGCGTCGTTATCCGCGGCGTGATCGCCGTCCAGTTGATCGGTATGGTTGGACCGCCAAGATTTTATATCCGATCTCTGCTTATGTTTCTTATAGTGATCTATCTCCTACATTTCGAGCTTATAGCATGGCCTTATCAGATACGCCAGTTCCTCGTTCTGTTTCAGAGGCTATGCGGGAGTCCCAGTGGGTTCTTGCCATGCAGACGGAGATGGACGCTCTTCAGCGTAATCATACATGGGATCTTGTCTCTTTACCTTCAGGGGTGAAGCCTGTTGGCTGTCGTTGGGTTTACACCCTAAAGTTTCTTGCGGATGGTACTATTGATCGTCACAAGGCTAGGCTTGTGGCAAAGGGCTTTACTCAGGTACCAGGTCGTGATTTTGGTGCCACATTTGCCCCCGTGGCAAAATTGACTACTGTTCGGTTGATTATTTCTCTGGCTGCGGAGTACTCTTGGCCTCTTCATCAGTTAGATGTGAAGAATACTTTTCTTCACGGTGATCTGGATGAGATTATTTATATGGATGCACCACCGGGCTTTCGTGGTGAGGGGGAGTATGCTGGAAAGGTATGTCGACTGCGTAAGTCTCTTTATGGACTGAAACAGTCACCACGAGCCTGGTTCTCTCGCTTTAGTGATGTAGTCGTACATTTGGGGTTCACCAGATGTCATTCTGATCATACCTGCTTTATTCGACGGAATACTTCTGGACAGTGTGTTATCCTTTTGGTATATGTTGATGATATTATTATTACTGGAGATGATATTTCTGGGACTGCGCAGGTCAAGGTAGACCTTGGGAAGGCCTTCGATGTAAAGGACCTTGGATTTCTGCGATACTTTCTTGGGATTGAGGTTGCCCGTAGCAGCAGGGGTGTTGTTCTTTCTCAGAGAAAGTATGTTCTAGACCTTCTCTCGGATACTGGGATGCTGGGGTGCAAACCGGCATCATCACCCATGGTTCCAAACCTGAAGCTTACTGCTGAAGGTGAGGAGTTGAGAGATCCGACTGTCTATCAGAGATTAGTAGGTAGACTTATCTACCTAGCCAACACTAGGCCAGACATTTCATTCGCTGTTAGCCGAGTTAGTCAGTTCATGCACAGGCCATGTCAGCCTCATCTCGATGCAGTTTATCATATTCTTCGATACCTCAAGTCTTGTCCTGGACTTGGGTTGTTCTATGCATCAGGATCTCAGACTGATTCTCTAGCCTGTTATTCAGATTCAGATTATGGGGGAGCGTGTGATGGTCGATCTACTACAGGTTTCTGTGCTTTTCGAGGGACTCATCTTATCTCTTGGAAGAGCAAGAAGCAGGCAGTTGTCTCCCGCTCATCAGCAGAGGCGGAGTATCGGGCACTAGCACTTGGCACGTGTGAGATTATCTGGCTACGATCGATTCTTGGCGAGTTGGGATTTCCAGTGACTTCCCCATCCACATTATATTGTGATAATCGATCTGCTATTCAACTCGCTTCTGACTCTGTACTACACGAGAGGACGAAGCATATAGAGATTGATGTTCACTTTCTTCGGGAGAAGGTTAGATGTGGTATTGTCACTCCATTGTTTGTGAGGACTAGTGATCAGGTTGCAGATGTGTTCACCAAACCTGTCACTCTATCCATTCTCCGGGACTCTGTTGTCAAGCTTGGCTTGGTTGATATCTTTGCGCCTAGCTTGAGGGGGAGTGTTGGAGATATAACCTAGTTTGTTAGGGATTTCCTAGATTATTAAAATTATCTTTTTTTACTCCAACTAATTCCAAGTATGTGTGGCTCCAAGAAAGCAGCTTGATGCTAATTCATAAAGTCCAAGTATTTGTAAGTCTTAACATTAGTAAGAGACGTGCCTGTAGCACGTTGTTCCAAGAATTGGCCAGGGATATCTTGTATTTATCTGGATTAGCTATGGTTTCTTAGAAGTCTTGACTCATGTGAGCTTATTTCTCTGTATCTTGTACTTTTTTTGTAATAAGAAGTGAAAAAAATTGAGCTTGTTTCCTGTTTCATTGTATTTGTAGCTTTCCTACTGTCCTCAATTTGATGTTGTACTATGACATGTCTAAAGTTAGTGGCTTGTCTTTGCTAGTCAACTTCATTTTCACCTATTTCGACTAGAAGTTCAAGATTCTATATATTTGACTATGTTTCAAATTAGTTTAGAACCATCTTAGTTGTCAGATTTGTCCAACATGCTTCAATGGGTTGCTAAGTATGAGGACAATGAATTCTTTTGATAAAAGTTGGTTTAAAATTCCCATTTCTAGCTAAAAGATCCTTGTATATAGTTCTTGACTATGACAAATTCAAGTGATCCCAACTAGCTTAGGACTGAAAAGGGTGCCTTTATAAATAACCTTCAAGTTTTTTGTGATGTATCTGTGAAAGCGTACATAAGTTTTATAATTGGGGTATATTTGTCTTTGGATAGTCTAGGGTTTTTCTGATTTTTTGGGCTATATATATTCTTATGATCTAGTTTATTATACTTGAGAAAATATTATTTACACCCAATAAAACTTTCATGGTATTAGAGCCTCAGCTCTTATCACATCGCAATCCCTAAAGTTGCATCTACTATCGCACTCCTATCACAAATACTGTTGATTGTTATTGTTCATTGGGCACGATTGTTCACAACTGCTGTTCGCACCATTGATAGATGATATTTTGTAATCAAATTATGTCGATTTCAAACGATAATATTCAAACAATTAGTATTCATTTGAATGGAGATAACTACTTGTATTGGTCTAATATGATGATACTTTTTTTTGCTCGGTTGACGAAGGTGGGGTTATGTTTCAGGTTATGAAATAAAACCCTTTGATCCGAAAGCAACGAATTATGATAAAATTGTTGCTAAATGGGAGATCGAGAATGCTCATGTTCTTACTTGGTTACATAATTATGTAGAATCTAGTATTGATATGAATTGTTTGAAATTTGACACTACATAGAAAGTATGGAATTATTTGGAAGACACGTATCTGGAATCTGTAGCCACTCATGGAACCATCAAACTTACTGGTAGTAGATAGTTATGTGCACTATAGGGAGAAACAAAGGTTAGTCCATTTTCTTAGGACTCTTAGAGACTAATTTAAGCCTTTTCATGGTGCTATTCTTCATCGGACCCCACTGCCTATAGTTGATGGAGCTGTTCGAGACTAATTTGAGCCTTTTCATGGTGCTATCCTTCATCGGACCCCACTGCCTATAGTTGATGGAGCTGTTCGGGAACTTATTGTTGAAGAGACTCGATTTAAGGTGGCTCATGTGGTCACCTCTTTTCAGTTAGTGTTTTCTACCCCCAATGGATAGCCTCCGGTGTTGCCTATTCCATCTGCACATCTCACACAAGTTATTGAAAAACCAAAATCAAGTGTTGGAATTGATGAATGTAACTTTTGACGTCAGAAAGGACCCTAGAAATATTCTTGTCCCAAATTTTAGAAAGGACGTGCTTCTACTCAATGGTCCTTGTGCAACACTGACAACTTCTACATATGATCCCATCACTGTTTCTCCTAGTATTGTTTCGTCGATAATGTAGTAGTTGTAGTCTATGCTTGCTACTTCCACTACAGATCTGTGTTATGCCTCTACTATGTCCACAAATTCATTCACGTTTGATTGGTTTGCATATCTTAGATATTTCACCTTCTACTTGGATATTTGATTCAGGGTCTCACGTCATATGACTCCTAATCTTTTTTTTCTTCGTAATTGTGTGTCTCCCGCTTCTCCTATAAATATTGTCATAACTAATAGTCTTCGAATGCAAGTTGTTTCTGTTGGATTTGTTCTTCCCTCTTTGTCTTTCTTTATTTTTATTCCGAATGTTTTTTATGTTATACAATTGTCTTTTAGTCTATTGTCGATTAGACAACTTTAATTCAGGATTTGATGTTATGTTTTCTCCTTATGATTGTGTTGTTCAGGATCGAAAGTCCAATAAACAGATTGGGAGCACTTGCATATTCTTCGAGAGTCTGGTTCTCCCAAGTAGTCTTTTTTTTATCTACAAAATAATTTATCCCAGTTTTATTTGTGGCATTCTAGGTTAGGTCATTTGACTAGTGAGCGTCTAGAGAGTTTAATTTTCTCTGGTATTTTGGTTATGTATCTCCAAGTGACATCTCTGTTTGTAGTAGATGTAAACTTGTCAGGATGTCTGTTTTATTTTTTAATAAAAATGCTTCTTTGTCTAATATGCTCTTTTTTTTAGTTTATACTAATGTATGGGGACCTTCCCCTATTTTCACTAAAGGTGGCTCTACATATTATATTTTTTTATTGATGATTATAGTCGTTATTATTGTGTAAATTGATGACACATAAATCTGATTTTTTTCAAATTTACCGCAATTGTCATTCCATGATTCATACTCAGTTTTCTACTAATATAAAAGTTCTTTGTTCTGATTTGGATGAGTAATATTGGTTGAAAGTTAGGAAGCATGGATACTCCTCCGAAGATCAACGTGGCGGTGTCGAACATGTGTCCGCCATGAATATGCGTTGGACACGGCTGAACACGTGTCCAACACTTCCATAAGTGTCCTGAATAGTGATCAAGCTGGTTTTGTGGAGGGATACGACTACAAATCTTTATTGAAACCTCCCCCCCCCCCAAAAAAAAAGAGGGTAAGAAGACGTTATAGACCTGAGATCAGCCATAGATGTCATCTTCTACTTATACGACGCGCCATAGACATGAGATCAGACATGAGTACTTTGGGATTCTTCTTCCTGATGCTTATGGAGGCTTGATGTCATCAGATCTCTTATAGATCGGCTTGGTGGGATCGACTCTCTCTCTTCGTGCGATTGGTGTGATTGGCTTGTCCTAGATGCTCGCAGCATCGTTTTCTCTCTCTATGTGATTGGTGTGATTGGTTTGCCCTAGATGCTCGCAACATCGTTCTCTCTTCTCTTTCTCTTTGTTATGGTGGTCTGGCGTTCCTTGAACAATTAGACTTCTTATTAGTTTAGTCTATAACCAATTACGTTTAGCCCCCCACCCAATTCACTGCTCATAACATTTAGCCCACTTATTAAATTAAATATTAACTCATTTGTCTAGTTATAAAATATTAATTAATTCCACAATTTTATTATTAATGTTATTATATATATAAAAAATATTATATTATTTTAATTAGATGTATCCTCGATATACCTGTGTCCTATATTTTAAATTTTGTCGTATCCTCGTGTCCGTATAATATCATATGCGACACCCATGTCTATATTCGTGCTTTCTAGGTTGAAAGACTTCACTAATTTCTTGGATGCATCTGACATTATACATTAATGATCTTGCTAAAGATCAGTAAGACTTCACTAATCCTTGAGCCTAATGATGTCATTGAGTGTAAGCATAAACATATCCTTGAAATTGCACATACTCTCTTGTTTTTTTCATCTGTTCCCTTTGTCTTTTGGGATGAAGCTGTTCTTACCGCAATTTATTTATTAAATCATATGCCTACTCCACTTCTATTTAGTGTTTCTCTTAAAAGTTGTTTAGGAAACTTCCAAATTACTCTCTTCCTCGCGTTTGTGGTTCAGCCAATTTTATTCTTTTTTCAAGCAAAATAAATGGAGTGTTTGTTCTGATTTATGTAGTTTCTCGGGGTATGGTTTCGATCAGAAGGGATATCGGTGTTATGATCTTATTTCTAAAAAGTTGTATGTCTCTCGGTATGTTATATTTTTTAATTGCATTTCATATTTCACGATTCCTTTTAAAATAGCTCCTGTGTCAAAGGATGAACTTGTATTAACTTTTTTCCCTTGGATGAGTCTTATGAAGAGTTTATCCCTTCTCTTGATGTTTCAGATCTTCCTTTTTCAATTGATGTTTCTTATTTATCTTCTCTTTCTCATCCGTCTGTTATCTTTGCTTATCCTTTGGTCTATTCTCGGAAAAAATTTCCTCTTCACATTGTGTGTGCATAAGCTTTGACTGGCTCAACTCTGATCTTATGGACTCTGCTGAAGTTGAACGACAATATCCTATTTGCACTCGCACTTGCAGTCCTTCTGGGTGACTTGGTTTTGCTAATACTTGTTTTTCTCCTTCTTATCGTACTTTTCTTACTTCTATTTATTCTTATTTTGATCCTCAGTCTTATAAAGAGGCTCGTACTAATCCTAATTAGATTAATTCAATGCATGATGAATTAGTTGCTCTTGATAAGGCTGATACTTGAGATTTAGTTCTTTGCTTGCGTGCAAAAATGTTGCTGATTGCAAATGGGTTTACAAGGTTAAGACTTATTATGATGGTTCATTTGAGCGTTATAAAGCTCGGTTAATTGCTAAAGGGTTCTCTCAAGAGTATGGTGTTGACTCCAAGGAAACTTTTGCTCCTGTTGCGAAATGATTACTGTTTGTACTCTGATGTCTGTTGCAAAAGTTCATCAATTTCTTTGATTACTATTTGTACTCTGATTTCTATTGCAGAAGTTCATCATTGGCTTCTATCTCAACTTGATATTAAAAATGCATTTTTAATTGGGTATCTCAATGAAGAGGTTTATATGCGCTCTCCTCCTGATCTTTTTCATTCTACTGGTTATGTCCGTCGCTTGCCTAGGGCTCTCTATGGTCTAAAGCAAGCCCCCAAAGTCTGGTATGAACGTTTTCAATCTGTTTTTACTCAGATTGGTTTTGTTTCTAGTGCTCCTGATCCTGCTTTATTTATTCATCGTTTTACTCATGGATTGGTTTTTCTCTTATTATATGTAGATAATATGATTATCATTGGTCTTCTATTGTTGCTTGCTATAGACAAAAGAAAAACATCTTTTATTTGAGTCTGAGATGAAGGATTTGGGTCCTCTACGTTATTTCTTGGTATTGAGGTTGCTTCTTCTCCTAAAGGCCATCTTTTATTACAGTTTAAGTACGCTAATGAACTTATTCATCGCATCCACTTAACAAATGATAAGGTCGTTGCTATTCTTATCGAGTTAAATGCCAAATTCTCATGTTCTGATGGTGTTCTTCTTGATGATCCAACGTTGTATCATGGACTGGTTGGTTGTTTGATTTATCTTACTGTTATTTGCCCGGATATTGCATAGGGAGTTCATATTCTTGTTAGTTAATTTTTCTTTGCTCTCTGTACTACTTAGTGAGCTGCCTTACTTTGTATTTTGCATTATGTTCACTACACTATTTCAGAGGTTATTGTTGTCATCGACCTCCTTTCTGACTTTACATGCCTATGTTGATGCTGATTGGGCTGGGAATAGTACTGATAGCATGTCTACTACTAGTTTCTTTGCTTTTTTTTTCTTTCCTGGGTGATTCTATTTTTTTTTTGGAAAAGTAAGAAACACGCCATTATGGAGATAGTTTGTCTTCGTTGACTTTTAGCTAATAGGAGAGTTCTATCCTCTCATGCTCCTCTGTACTGTGACAATAAAAGTGCCATCGAGAATGCTCACAATTTGGTATTTTATAAGTGCACGAAGCATATTGAAATTGATTGTCATTTTGTTTTTCAACGTCTACAGTTGGACACTATTGCTTTACCGTTTATATCTTCTTTGCTACAACTTGCATAATTTTTAATAATGTCTCACATTGCAGCTCGTATTCGATTCTTATTTAGTAAACTCTCAATATTCCCCGGGCTCGCATCATGAGTTTGAAAAGAAAAAAAAGGGGGGGGGGTGAGAGTGTATATAAATTTTTATAATAGGTGTATATTTGTTTTTTAGGTAGTATAGGGTTTTTTTGATTTTCTTGAGCTATATATATTCTTGTAATCTAGTTTATTTGGCTCGAGAGAGAGTATTATTTGTACCCAATAAAACTTTCACCATCAACTTTTTAATCATTGAAAGTTTTGAGGTTGTAGGATTATGAATCACCACAAATGCATGTGGCCAACATTCAATAACACTTATCCCAATGAGCAAATATGGTTGGACAAGGCCAATGATTTTGAGTTCTGTAATTTATTCTCCAAGGTTAATGAGGTTACTTTAGAGAGAAACCAACGGAAAATTTAGAATCAACCTACATATGGGGGTAGAAGGCAAAAAATAAAATCGAAGAAAAGGGCAAAAATGAAAGGTTGACCTTTTAGTATGCCTTCGCCATCAAAACTTACTAGAACCAAGTTACCTAATCAAGAAAAAGAAAAGAAATAACTCTTCTACAATGACAACTCCCACTTCTTATAACTAGGAGTAGGACAATATCAATACTTCTATCACAACCAACAGGATGAGTTGGTTAAGATCCTTAGTGACATGATACCTTTGTGTGAGATCATCGGTGGGGAAGTTTCTTTTCGCCTTAATGATGTGTGAAAAATTAAAAAAAGAAGATGAAGGTTAATTTAGTGTATAAGAGAAGTTTCACGTGTCCCAGTTAAGGAGAGTCGTCTTCATGGGGCCTCAACAATCTCGGTAGTAATGTTCAAAATGTGACGGACCAAGTCAAATTGAGGAGCTTGCTGTGGAGATAGGTCTTGGGTTTGTGAATTGAATGTCTCACCTGGTGACTCTAGACGCATTTGAGTCTCGTTTAACGGGATTTGACCAAGGCTCGAAGACCTCTAGGACATGGAACAGTATTTTAAGGTGGTTGTTCGTGCCCCTGTTGGCAACGAAGCCACAATGTATCTCTCTGGGGATGCGAAGAATATTTGAAACGACTCTCGAACCATCACACGGATTTTGACCCAACGGACTTATATTTTTGATTGATTCGACTGAAGGAGAAGGACTCCTACCAGCAAACTTATATAAAAGGGCCCCCATAGAGACGGAAGAGATGTAGAAGCCGCTAGCCGCATCGATCAACAAATGATATGCCAGAGGGATGGGCTCATTCGACTAATAAGTGATCCTCGGGCCTACCTAACACAGATGCCCTTGAAATAGGGGATTGGTTGATTGGAAAGTTCAAGTAGGAGTAGACATTCCATACAAATCTTTCTGATTTGCTAGCTGGTTTTCCTCTCAAATCCGAGATCCTTACATTAGGCACTGTCTTCCAGGCTCCCAAGGTATTCCTTGAACGATAGGAATCTGGGAGAAAAAAGGTCAAAAACGTTTAATGAGACCTCATCCAGAATCTTGAAACTCTAAATAGAAGCTCATAACGAAATCAATGTCCTTTAGCAATTGCACTATATTGTCGAAGGGCAAGGGCTTAGCCAACTGAATGACCTTTGCCTGGATGCCAACCCCCAACTTGGTCAGTCAGTTGGCCCACTTAACAAATGATGAGGTTCTCGATCTATTTGATTTAATTTCAAAAAGTTTTTTTAAGTATACAGAACAGTAGAGTTTTCGATAAAGATGTTATTGCCTCCCCTGTTTGGGCTCTCGCTCGAATCGGAACCTTTATGCGTTGGTAGGCTTTTGACTCAATCTAATAGCCTGTCTATCCGAACCGAATTAGCACTTCTTAGATCAGGCTAGGCCTTTACAGCTGAGTTGGGCGTCGGGGCCCTAGATACGCTAGCGATTGGCATACAGGGGAGTGGTTACTTGGGTTCCTCGGCCTGGTATCCTGCACCTCGAGTTCATGATATCTACATTCAACTGTGCCTCAGAGACACAGTCAAAGCCAGCCCGCCCGCCCAGTGTGCTTCTTTCACGACATGCTCCGGTCCTGAGTGCCTTCTAGTGGTCTTCTAGCCTTAGAAGAAGTTGTGTCCGTCTCGGACATCTGCAACGTCCTCCCACGCCTTTTTTTATTTAAAATCTAGGACAAACTGAAGGAAAAGACTGGCCCATTCGGTGACTTTCGCGGTCACCCTCACTAAACCAACTTAAATTTGAACTACGATTCAGATCAAGTTTTACTGAAATTGAATTTCCTTTTCATGCCATATGTGCTTAAACTTTACTTTTTTCTCCTTTTTCTTCCCGGTTCAATATTGGTTCTCGAAAGTCTTTGTTTTCGTGTAGAAGCAAACTCTCCACATGGGATTCCATGTGCCCCATGTTACTCGGGTCAGAGCATAAGCTAGTGATGCTTTCGGCTACTGGACTTTCGGCATTTAAGATGCAGCATTCCATCGCGCCGCCTAGTAGCACGACACTTGTATTGCTCTCTCACAACCCTGTTTTAACGATTTAGCAGCAAGAAGCCTCAAATCTTTGATTTGGCCAGGAAAGACTGTACTGCTTTGGGCCTAGGAAGCGAAGGGAATGAGCTCGGTTACTTCTCCTCCACACTTCTTTTTTTCGTGCCCGTTCCGCATGCGCTAAGCATGCAATTGGCGCTTCGCTTTCTTTTTATTCTTCATTGGACGGTTCGGATGGACTTCGCTGTTCTTTCCCAACTAAAATAGAAAATGTTGTATCACATCGAGATATTGATTCGTTTTTCGCCCCCAATGAGTTGGGGAATTTGTAACCCCATATACTTTTTAGCCCTTCATCTTTCTGAATTGAAACCCGGCCTTGCTCACATCATTCTAACAACTGGCATGGAGTACCTCAAAATACGATCGCGCGCAGTAACTGGGAGTCTGGAAGCTTGTAAAGGGTATCCTTTGGCTCTTTAATGGCGGATTTTCCTGACCTTATTTCTTTCTTCAAAGGAAACTAAAGGAGTCATCATTTCAAGTGAAGGCAGAAGAGAAGATTGGAAAGCTGGAGTCAACAACCGTGGTGAAAAGGCAGCAAGCACAAATTAGAGGGACATCATTAAAAAGCTTAACTGACGAGCTATTTTTGTGATTAGCGCTTTTGCTCACTGACTTGAAATCCTACACAGAAAGTCAATGGAAAAGCTACCTTACCCAAATTGAGAAGAACAAGAAATGCCAAACTTGAGTTCTATCATATGGA
The DNA here is from genome assembly GCA_023539305.1 of Ilex asprella. NCBI lineage: Eukaryota > Viridiplantae > Streptophyta > Magnoliopsida > Aquifoliales > Aquifoliaceae > Ilex > Ilex asprella. Next base: position 5,809,575 of record CM042189.1, read on the forward strand.
GCCCTTAATAGGGTTTCGAGTTACCTCTAGTCTCTTCCGCACCCGATCTCGGTTTCGGATGATGCGGTCAGAAGTTAGAGAAATGGGAGTACTCTCTAACAAAATTATGCTTCGCTTGGGTGCTCTATTATTGCCTCCTATTTTTGAGGGGGTGATCGGGATTAAGCTGCGTGGCGATACCTGCGAAAAACAAAGGACTGTGCTTAAATCTGCAAAGGTTTTCTTGCAGTGTTAAATGGGGAATGTGGAAAGTAAAATTTGATGTTGCCTTCCCAGCCCTAGGGAAACTCCGAATACAGACCTATGCCCTCAAGCACAAGGGAGATACTGTAGATACAGCTCTTGTAATGCCACAAATCACCAAGAATGTAATCCTAGGCCAGTAATAGAATTGGATCGAGCACAGTATTGCAGGTGTTTTGAGGCGACGTATGAAGATTAAAGAATTTAGCTACCAGAAGTAAAAGATTGACTTTTGTTGTCTCAATTACACTTGAATTAGCAGAATGCCAAAAATTTAAAGACTTTATCTATTTTGGTGGTTTCTGGGCTGTACATATGGCGACTTTAACCTGCTAAGCAGGAGTGATGCAGTTTTGAGTGTTTTGTTCATTCATGTGGCTCAATTTGCATCGCTTACACAAACTAGGATGCATCATCACGATTCCAGGATTTTTTATGATGATAGTGGAAACTAATAAGTAAGAAGGGGCATGCTGATTGGCTAGGCTAATTCTTTGGAACAGGCTAAAAATGTTCTTCTCAACAATATTAACTTTTCAAATACTTTCTGGAGAGTAGTTTACTCTAACCTTTAGCTTTGAACTTAAACTAAAGACAATAACTGCACCAACTTTTGGTCCGAAATTATTTTTACCTTCCTGTGACTTGACAGCTTAACACATATTATCAACATTTCTACGGTCTCCTATGGTTCAACCTAGCTGTAAAGCTTTCTTAGAGTCATTGTTGAAAAAAAACCTGTCCACATTGGACCTAGTAAAACGGTTTATTTTTATCCCAATGTCGCTGTGCAAGACCAGTTTTCTGATACTAGAGTAGAGAACTGTGAAGAAAAAAGGAACTTATTTTTCTAGCTTGATTATATCTTGTTATACTGCCTTTACTATATTGGATGTTGATGCTATTCAGGAAAGGGAACCAGTTAAAGGGGATCGATGGGTGGGCAAAATTAACTTTGTTGAGATACGCTCGTATTTGCATATCTTTAGGAGTTTTGATAGAATGTGGAGCTTTTTCATTTTAAGCTTACAGGTAATCTGCTTTTGTTTCTGATAGTATCATTGGTTAATATTGGTTACTTGTCTCCTTTCTTATTCATTTTATTATGCCATGTTGACATAACATATTCATTGAAGGCAATGATCATCATTGCTTGGAATGGATCGGGGGAACTTAGTGCAATTTTTGAGGGAAATGTGTTCCTGAAAGTATTGAGTATCTTCATAACAGCTGCAATATTAAAACTTGCTCAAGGTAAATTAAAGCAGATGATTATATTTGTTGTAATTGTTTTACTACTTAATTGTCTTATTCATTGCTCAAGTTTAATAAAAGCAGATGATATTTTTGCTGTACATGTCTTATTAGTCTCTGTTTTTATGTTTATTTTTTTTTCGATCTCTTTAAGGTCTTGGTTGTGCATTGTTAAGCTTTTCCCCTTTCTATTTTTCCTATCTTGTTACAATTTTCATATTCATTATCTATTTTTTTTTTCTGTTTGTTTCACAATTTATTATGGTGATGATTTTCTATATGACATGGATCCAGCACCTATATTACTTGACACACAACCAAGATTTAGCACTGGTGGGTAGGGTATTCTGCTTGAATATTAAAGCAGTTAGTCAATTACTGATGGCCAGTTATAGATTTAGCACTGGTGGGGTAGGGTATTCAGCTTGATAGGTCTTGCTTATAGGTTATAATACCAATCGAAAGCCCTTTATGAAAGGCCGAAAAGCAGTAGAAACAAGGATCCTGATCTAGAAATTCAGATAATTCTAATGCTGTGATCCAGTTTTGTTGCAAGAGTAAAAATAAAATAGCAGTGCATTCTAACCTGATCATTAGCTATGTAATCTTGTCTAATACAATCTTCTTTATCTTTGTTTGTAAACTGTTTGAAAGCAAATATAATTTTGGGTCATTCGAGTTTCTTTAACTTTTCTCTTTGTACAAACTACAAATCACTTTGAAGAAATTCTGAAGCTTTAGGGATTAGACCTTGAATCAGTTGCCTGAATGGCAGAAATAATTATCTTTGAATTTTCTTTTAAATAATCATCCTAAGCAAATTTTGAGACCAACAATAGTGTGGATTGCTTTGGGATTCGATGGTTGTTGATATTTGGTTATACTCCATAGTAGTATTGGCAACATCAATACTCCATAGTAGTAATGGTAATGCCAATACAGATGTATTATCTGTGGTCTCAAATTCCTTGTTCCTCTACATGATACGAATGGCAGTGCATGTTTTTCATACCCTAAAATATTTTTGTTAAGGTCCTTATATACTTGAAGTCGAAACTAAGTTGGAATGACTGATAGGTAATGTACTGTTCATAGTAGAGAAGGGTACAGTTTAGTTTTTTTTTGCAGACAGAGCTGAAGCTTTATCTTCTTAACAATACATTTTACATTCAGCAATGTTTGTGATTTGATTATTGTTCTCTTTATCCATGCAGCTGTCCTTGATATAATTATGAGTTGGAAAGAAAGTCGCAGCATGTCATTGCATGTGAAGTTAAGATATCTATTAAAGGCTCTGTCCGCTGCAGCTTGGGTGATCATTTTACCTGTGGCCTATGCATATAGTTTGAAAAATTCATCTGGAATTGGACAGACCATCAAGAATTGGTTTGGCAACAGTCGAAGTTCGTCTTCTTTGTTAATCTTGGCAGTTCTTATTTACTTATCTCCAAACATGCTCTCTGCATTGTTATTTGTGTTTCCATTCATCCGCCGCTATTTAGAAAGGTCAGACTTTAAAATCTTGAGGCTCATGATGTGGTGGTCTCAGGTAAGCAGCTACCTTTCAGTACCATTCTATGTTAAATCGTTGATCAAGTTTGTTATGGTTTGTAAGTCAAGGGAGCATATGGCTTCTGTCAAGTATAATGATGTTCCTTAATATCTGGCAGCCTCGGCTCTATGTTGGAAGGGGGATGCATGAGAATACACTCTCTCTTTTCAAGTAAGAGTAAAATGTTGGATTGTCAGGTGGCAATCCCTTACATTAATTTCCGGCTTTTCTTATTTATTATTAATTATTTTTTCCTCTTTCAGGTACACTATGTTTTGGGTTCTACTCTTAGTGGCTAAGTTAGCATTCAGTTACTACATTGAGGTGATTTTATCCTTCATCTTCAGTTGATATGATTGCTTGTAGTTGTACAAGTGGGAAGTAAATCTTTGATTTTATTTAATACAAATAGGAGTAAAATTAGTAATCTGTCAGGCTCTTCGGTGGCATAAAGTGTAAACAATAGACTAAGAGTAAAAAGGAAAAGAAAAAAGAGCTGACAACAACTACATATGAATAGTAAATTTGGAATATATACTCTAGACAAAACATATGTGCTAGTGTGTATTCTTGTGGTTTTGCCATTTCTTTGTACTTACAAAACCTTGGGATATCAAGTGTGTGAACATGGATATGAATCTAAGGCAGCCACGTCATCCAATTTAAGTTGGTGTTAGATCCTTGCCAAGGATCTAAATTTTGTTTCAATTGCACAGAAATGGACGAAACATTTCAGTTTTGGTGGAAACCAAAATGAATCAGTGTTCGATTATTGGAATTCGCATGTTTCTGAATGTTTTGGTATGTTAGCCAATGTTTTGGAATCAAAATTTATTTTTTTTTATCTTCGATCATTCTATTTTTGAAATATTTTAGAAACGTTTCGATTTTTGAGGTAACTGAAACAATGCACTGGAATGGAATTAAGGATCAAAATTTTGTTTCAGTGCATTGTTTCGGTCACCTAAAAAACGGAAATGTTTCGGCCCGTTTCGAAAACAGAATGAAAAACAAATAAACATTTAAGAATTATTTTTTCAAAACATTGTTTAAATTATATCAAAATATCTTGAAATACCTTGAAATATTCTGAAATAATTGTGCAAATGTATTGAAATATAGCAAAACATTTTGAAACATTATGGAACACCTCGAAGTATTAGGGTGCGTTTGGTAACGTTTTCGTTATTTTTTTGGTGATAAAAATTAAAAATATAAAACATGTTTGGTAGTCATTTATATTTAAAAAATT
>CM042189.1:5814275-5854369 GCA_023539305.1 Ilex asprella
ACCGAAATCCAATCCCAACCTCCAACCACCCCCAACAATCGAAACCACCCTCAACCCCAACATTCCAAACCCACAGAGAGAGAGAGAGAGAGAGAGAGATATTAGAGACGAGATGAGATGGCTCCTTCGACTTCGGCGATGGCATCGAGAGAGAGAGAGGGGGCAGAAAGAGACGACAGAGAGCGGTAAGGTGAAAAAGATGAGCCTTTTATACCCAAGCAAAAAAAAGAATGATTTTTGTTACTAAAGAGGATCGAAGTTCAGACCTCATTAAACCTTCACGCGTGGTTTTTTTTTTTTTTTGGATGTTTTCAAAGCATCCTTTTGGATGTTTCCATAATTTAGCCTTGTTTTCAGAACAGAGCAATTAAAAAAAAAACAAAAACATCCACCAAACATGCTTTTAATTTTTTTTTGCCAAAAAATTAATAATAATAATAAAAAAATATAGTATTACCAAACACTACCTTAGAATTTCGATTCTATCACTGATTTATTTCGGTCTCCTTGGAAACGGAAACATTTCGCATGTTTCGAAACGATATTTTAATCCTTGAATGGAATTTTGATCCTTTATCCAATTCCAGTCTATCCCGTTCTTGCCCTCATATTGGGGAAGCTAGATTGGTTAATGGACTTTCTTGTTGCTCCTTGTGATTTTAGCGAAACCATTCACCTGCATCTGCATATTATTTTTAATATATTTTAATTTTTTGCTTATGAGGTGCTGAACTTTTGTTCCATCTGAATTCTGGACATGGGTTGGTTCACTGTGCATTCTGCGTCAATTAACATGGGAAACAAGTAGGGATGGTGGCTGACTTTCTTGGGGCAAGTCAGAGTTAGGACAATTGCATATTCCTTAATTCAGGAACTAATAGAGCTAACCAACTAGTGAACCGATAGACACTGATAGACAGATAAAAGGATGTTAGCTCCCTGCCCTCTCTAGGGTTATCTTGCAACAAAAACAAAATGTCATGGGGACACTGGAATTTCTGGCGAAAGCGGAATGAAAAGCATCCATTCTCTCATCAGATGGAAAGAAATAATAATAACTAGATGAGGCCTTAGTATCCCGAGGAATAGGCATTCAAACCAACTGTTCTAACAGGGATCTTCGACCTTTAGTCTACTTGGTAAACTCTTTTCACTCTTATACAGAAAATTGATTTATTATTCTGTTGATTGCAGATCAAACCTCTTGTGGGTCCAACAAAAGCGATCATGAATGTTCATATAACAACTTACCAGTGGCACGAGTTTTTCCCTCAAGGTAATAAAATGCGTAGTATATCCTTTTGATGGTTTTTTTGTTGAAAATGGAGACATTTTGAAAATTTTCTACTACTGCTTGCAGCCAAGAGCAATATTGGTGTTCTCATTGCAATCTGGACTCCTATTATTCTTGTATGTTAATGTTTAGCCCACCGCTGATCTGTCCCTCATTTTTTTGCCCTTGCTCGTTTTGTTCTTTGATGTCCAAAGCAATGACTATTTACAGGTCTATTTCATGGACACTCAAATTTGGTATGCTATTTTCTCCACTATATTTGGAGGAATATATGGTGCATTCCGCCGTCTTGGAGAGGTTGGTGGAGCTTCCTGCAGTCTACTTCTATTTATGTTTATCATCTTCTGTTGTTTTGCTCCCTATCCAGGCATGGACAGTAGTAACACATGCTGGTATGTGTTGTGCTCAGCACTTCTACAATGGCATAGAGAACTTCATTTTAGGGAATACTTAAAACCATTTTATGCATTGTTGATGTAAATCAGACCTGTATTTGAGTAAATATCTAGTAACAAACTATGCATCAGCAAGATATATGATATACTGGATGATACTTTTTCATGGAGCAACATAAAATGGGCTGGTAGTGACGTGTTTCATGACACATGGCATATCATTAGCTGGATAGCTTCCTGAAATGCAGATCAATGTATGAGATATTTGAATATCAGTAATCGATATATTTAATGTAGTGTTAGACATATCCAAATCATGAGAGACAAGCGTGGTGTCACACTGTCACTTGGTGTCTTTTAGTTCATTTTACTTTTTGGTAAATTTTATATGGCAGTTTCTATTCTTCTTCTTTGCTTTCATGTACTTTTTTAATTATGTTGGTGTAAGCTCAAACTAGAATGTGGAGACCAGCCCTCTGTGTGTGTGTGTGTGTGTGTGTGTGTGTATAGACATGTATATGTTAATGAGCAAGGTTACCGAATACCCTTAATAATATCTCTGATAATTCTTAATGCATACCATGTATGCTGCATGTCCTGTACTGCAATAGACTCAATTAAGTGTGTACTTAAGACCATGGATGACCTGTTAAGCATTGGTATATTTGGATTGGTTTTGATACTAACATGAAATTTGTAAAGCACACTAAAAAGGCTCCAGGAAAAAATTGGCATTGTTACAGCCCATTGACATCTTTTATGCATTATCCATCATGGTACTTTTAAAACATACCCACATCTTTCTATTTTAATATTTTGTTAGGGTTATGCAGTACACTTTAAGGATGATCTCCTATTGTAGTAGGGTTTAGTTTCATTTTGATTACCATGACCATCTGGTGTTCATGTATCACTGCTACTGTTGTAAAGAACCTTGTATGTCTACATCCATTGTTCTTCGTTAAGCATCAGAGACTGATTAAAAAGAATATAGGCTTAAAACAACTAAGATGCATGGTTGTAGGCAGCAAACCACTCTAGTAACTGCTTTTCACCTTTTATTGTTTTTCTGTCCACTAACTTATTGAACTCAATTTTTATTCCACATATGTATCCGCAGAGATACTACTTTCTTTGCTGCACGTCATGGAGATGTTAGTTCATGATTACAGGATAATTTTGTTTTTCTTCTTCAACTCTTTTTCCAAGCACTAGTGCTTGAATTTTCCCTCATTTCACTTGTTGTTTTTGGTTGTTCCCACCAAGATGAAGCAACTACGTTGAACTGAATGGCTATCGACTTCATTTTTGGAAAAAAAAAATCTCACTAGCTTTGTTGAATCGAAGTTTGTTATATTATGTACTGTGTGTTTTAGGCATGAACTCAGTACGGAATATGGAGTCCTGCCTTATCCAAAAAGCTCCAGTTCTTCTATTCTTTTACTTTTTACATCAGGAGGTATTTCGGACAAGCACATGTATGCTTTGTTTGTCTTGATCATTTTACTTTCTTGCATTGATAGTTTGACACTTGCATTTTCTTAATTGTTTGAACTCCTCAACATGAATTTTCAACTCTAGTACTAGAAGCACATGGAAGCTCCTTCATTGGACTTTTTGGAGTTTGATTTTTTACACGGCCACAGAGAAGAACCCTTCTAAAAAGTTGGCCTCTATTTATTGCTGAATGTTTGTTCTTGAAATGCTAAATATTCACTTTTCTGTTTTGATCTCAGATCCGAACATTAGTAATGCTCAGGTCTCGATTTCAATCATTGCCGGGTGCTTTCAATGCCTGCCTGATTCCAGAAGAAAAGAATGAAAAGCCTAAGAAGGGACTGAAGGCCACATTATCTCGCAATTACCCTGAGGTTCAATTTCTTTCCCTTTATCAATAATTTTTATTTACTATCTCTGTATCATTGGTCACTATCCTATTTGGTGTTTGTTGGCACCTGTTTCTTTTTGTTTCTTGTTTGGAGGATTTATCCAAAATTATTCTAAATCTACAGATCCCACCTAATAAAGAGAAGGAGGCCGCAAGATTTGCTCAGTTGTGGAACAAAATAATTGAAAGTTTCAGAGAGGAGGATCTGATCAGTAATAGGTACAAGGAATATGATGAGTCGATGACTATATATGTCTCACATGAAAAAAGGATGATCATATAATCTTGACTACTATGACGCCCTTTATATTTTTCCTTTCATTGTCCCTGCCCCCTCCTCTTTCTTCCTGTGAGTTCTTTGTGTCTGAAATTGCTCAATTTCTTCTGCTTTGCAGGGAAAGAAACCTATTGCTTGTACCATACTGGGCTGACCGTTACTTAGACCTCATCCAGTGGCCTCCATTTTTACTTGCTAGCAAGGTTTGTTGCTTCCAAGGCTACTATTTTCCCTTTGTAGAGAGATTTTTGTATCCCTCATGGAATGATTAGGGTCACCCAAGGTTGGTATGGTTGAGGACTTGATGTAGATTAGGAAGGGGAGGAATTAGAGATGAGAAGAGTAGAAGAAGGGGATGAGAAATTAAAATAAAGAGAAGAAACTTGGGAAACAAGCAATATAAATATTCAATAATAATCAAAGTACCCAAACACAAATACCATATATATATATAAGGAGTACAAACCCTAAAGCAAATAAATAGTCAAAATGACAACAAAGTCCTAATAAGTAAAATGACAAATAACTCCTAATCCTTATGTCTGTGCTTACTATAACGAAAGACAATCCGATTCCCATCAGAACCTCTCTATTTTCTGCCTATTTTTTTTTCTTGAATGCTCTAACAAGGTAATAAAGCTTGAACATGGATGCTTAGTGGACCAAGTCTCTCCCACAAGTTCCCGGGATAAAGGTTCGTCTATTTGTTCTATTAGCCCACATATGAGCCCGGATCCCACATTTGGTAGTGTGTAAAGAGAGCTTGTATTTCAATTCCCACATCGGAAAAATTGTGGCCACCCAGGGTTGGTTTATATGGCTGAGGGATCTCTTTACTCATTGCAATTGCTTTTAGTTGAATGCTCTAACATTATAATCATTGTTAAAAAATTTGTATGTCTATACTGTATCGTCTGTGTAGCTTCCCATAGCACTGGATATGGCTAAAGATAGCAAAGAGAGAGACCGCGAGCTCAGAAAAAGATTAAATGCTGACAGTTATATGCGCTGTGCTGTCCGCGAGTGTTATGCTTCATGCAAAAACATTATCAATTATTTGGTTTTGGGGCAACGCGAAAAACTGTAAGTTAATTACCATCTAAAATATTGACGCAAAAATGTGCGAATCATCACCATGTTTAATTATATTGTGTTGCCTATTATTGTCAGCGTTATCGAGGAAATATTCACGAAAGTTGATCGTCATATAGAAGATGATGATCTGATAAGTGAATTGAATATGAGTGAGCTGCCCAGCCTCTATGGGCACTTCGTTCAACTTATTGAATATCTGGTAAGTGTCCTGTAGCCATCGTCGAGTTAAAATTAACAAAGAGTCCTAACTGAATCAGTTTTTATTTGACAGCAAGTAAATAGAAAAGAAGACAAGGATCAGGTTGTAATTGTCTTACTAAATATGCTAGAGGTCGTGACCAGAGACATAATGGAGGATTCAATTCCTAGGTAATTCCCACAGAAGCAATTATTTTCTCAAGCATATTGCCATTTTAATGTGGTTGCTACATGCTCATTATTTTCTTTATGTAGTTTGCTAGATTCCACCCATGGTGGGTCTTATGGAATGAATGAGGGAATGACCCCTCTTGATCAACAATATCAGTTCTTTGGTGCACTTAAATTTCCAGTTACAGAAGAAACAGATGCTTGGAAAGAGAAAGTAAGTTTTGTATTTTTTTTACAAATTATAGTAGGTGGGGTTTTCTGGTTCTTTTGTCAGACTATGTGTATCTTTTTTGTACCTTTTATTTTTGTGACTTGAAGCAAGATATTTATTATGGTATTTGTTCCCCTGTGATTTATGTCCTTGTCTTCAGATCAGAAGACTTCATCTATTGCTAACTGTGAAAGAGTCAGCTATGGACGTGCCATCCAATTTGGAAGCAAGAAGGCGCATTTCTTTCTTCTCAAATTCACTGTTTATGGACATGCCTGCGGCACCCAAAGTTCGCAATATGCTTTCCTTCTCGTAAGTCCTCATATTCTTAACTTTTTATGCATAACCGCTGCATATTTTGGATCTGTTAATGCAGACCTCATGAGTCTTAGGACTGGGATCTGTCTTTATTCCTTAGTGATCCAAATGCCAATTTAATTGTTTATTTCCTAAATTGTCAACATATATTGGGGAATGCTGTTTTAAAACGTTGGCAGCACATAATGTGTTGTAATTTAGAACAGGAGTCTAAACTAGCTCATGTGCCGTAGCCAGTCTTTACTTTTTTGCTTCTGGCATTAATTTTAACATATTTTACCATTTTAGTATTTAAATGTTCTGTCCATATGCATTTCTGAACATCAGTTTTTGTTATTTACGTTGACTTGCTTGAACATTACTGCCGAATTTACTTTCTATTTTATGCTGATGTGGATATCGATTCACTCTTATATTATACATTTGATGAAGGTCACTTGCACTGTCAAAGATTGTGTGTATATTTGTACTACTGTTATGTGATCGTATCTCTCCATGAACTTGGACAGTGACTGATCTTGCAATTGTAAACTTTCCCTTGGCGTTCTTTTGACTACTCATTAATTGTCTAACACTTTTTTTTCTCTTTTGGAGGTTTGTGCTCTTTTCAATCGTAAGTAACTTTCTTTTTTTAAATGTGATTAAAATGTTACTATGGTTAAAATGTAAGTCAGTGGTTAAAATATAGATATAGTTAAAATGTCTATTGTAGTTAAAATATAAGTAGTAAGATTTGCAATTGAATCATAGCTCTAAATGATTTGTTTTATGTTTCATGAGCTATGAACTTTTTTGTCCCCTCTTTTGGAGGTTTGTGCTTATTTCAATCCTATATAACTAAAAAGTGATACTTATCAACTATATAGATAGCGACGAGCTCGAATTTAACTGGGCTAGGCTCAATGAGCTGAGAAAAGACCCAAACATCCAAGACCCACGAAAGAGTCCAAGTCGCCAGGACCCATAGAGCTGGGTCCATCCGTCAAACGGAGTTGAATAGTAAAATCGGAGGTGAATAGTGAAATCGGAGGTGAATAGTGAAATCAGAGTTGAATAGTGAAGGGAGTCCAAGAATATCAAGTGGCCAACGTCCAAGCTCCTCCAAGAGGGCGCCGCCCAAGCCTCTAAGTGGGGCGTCGCCCATGCCACCTCCGAGCCAAGTGGGCGCCGCCCATATGGCTCCAAGTGGGCGCCGCCCATGCCTCCTCCGAGCCAAGTAAGCCCTCTCAACATTGAGGGCACGCCTCCGAATCCCTCACACACACTTCTCTTTATCTCTCTCAAAAGTACTGTAAACTCTCCGGAGTACTACTGTTCATCAATAAAACACCTTAGGCCACCGTCGTCGTTCTAGAAAGTGGACGTAGGTCATCCGAGACCGAACCACTATAAATCCCTGTGTTGACTCTTTATTTCCTGTTATATATTAATTGCTTGTTTATTACTCTTTGATTGCAACTGTACGAATACTTGACTGTTGATCTTGCACAAAGACGATTTTGTGCATCATCAGTTTGGCGCCGTCTGTGGGAACGACTAGTTTCATACTCTTTCAATCTATGACAATCACTACCAGATCAATGTCTCAACAGTTGGGAGACAACAACTTGACCCACAAGGAGGAGGCTCCACCTCCCCTTGCACAGTCTGAACTGTCTGCTATGGCGACCCCCGTCGTTAGACAATAGCTCTTATAGACCATACAGTCACTGGTAAAGCAGAACCAACAACTTATTCAACTGATACTCGCCCAAGGAGGGGTTACCCCTCAACCTGTCGCCCATATGGGAGGAGCCCCACTCCATCCAACAGGAGAGGAGCCACAACCTATCCTTTCTGGGCAGCAGGCAGTCCGTCACCATGGGGGTCCTCCCCAGAATGCCCCAAGACCACACCAGGGAGCACTTCGTCCGGCAGTCCCTCCTCAACGCCCAAGAAGTTCACATGCCTCACCCTTCGCATGTGCCTATGCAGGAGGACGATGGAGAGAGTCCATATGGTGACTATGAAAACCAGAACCACCGCCCAACTCAGGATGTCCCTAACCAATGGGATGAGAAAATCAGAAAGGTACAAAATCAACTCGGTGATGCCCTCAACGCCATCAAGGCACAGACGCCTGTGACCGTGGACTACCTACTTACGACTTAACAACAACAAGGTAAACAAAGGCGCCTAGACGAGGGGTCTCGCCCTCTCCACCTTGGGCGTCCCCTTGATGGCCTCGCCCTCTTTACCTTGGGCGCCGGTCTCGCCCTCTCCACCTTGGGCGTCTCCCATGATGTCGCCTAGACGAGTGGTCTCGCCCTCTCCACCTTCGGCGTCCCCATAATGGCCTCGCCCTCTCTACCGTGGGCGCCGGTCTCGCCCTCTCCACTTTCGGCGTCCCCATGATGGCCTCGCCTTTTCTACCTTGGGCGCCGGTCTCGCGCTCTCCACCTTGGGCGGCTCTCATGATGTCGCACAGACGAGAAGTCTCGCCCTCTCCAGCTTAGGCGCCTCTATGACGGTCTCGCCCTCTCCACCTTCGGCGTCCCCATGATGGCCTTGCCCTCTCTACCTTGGGCGTCGATCTCGCCCTCTCCAACTCGGGCGTCTCCCATGATGTCGCCTAGACGAGGGGTCTCGCCCTCTCCACCTTCAGCGCTCTCCATGACGCCCAAACGATGCATCTCACCCACTCTCATCAGGCACCCTAGACGATGGGTCTCACCCCCTCTCACCAGGCGCCCAACTTTAGGAGCTCAACACCAGGCACTAGGCGCCCAGTTCCTCCTCATAGCCCTCCTCGTCTCCATCTTAATAGAATGAGAGAGCCCTCCTCATCTCTATCTCACTGGAATGAGTCAATAGAAGAAGTCTCAGACATCCAGCTTGTCAGCACCCTCCTCATCTCCATCTCTATGGAATGAGCCTCAGGCATCCAGCTCCTCAGAGCTCTCCTTATCTCCATCTTTATGGAATGAGCCTCAGGTGTCCAGCTCCTCAGAGCCCTCCTCATTTCCATCTCAATGGAATGAGTCTCTGCCATGACAACCTATTTTTGAGCTATACGTAGCTGTACCAACTGCTCGTGGCATCCTCTCGTGCTTGTCACCCGAGCCTTATTGCTCCGCGGCATCTTCTTGTGACTGCCGCTCGAGTCCTACTGCTCCATGGCATCCTCTCGTGTTTGCCACCCGAGCCCTACTTGCTTCGCGGCATCTTCTCGTGCCTGTCGCCCGAGCCTTATCTGCTTTTCAGCAGGCTCGTGTGCTCGCCTCTCGGCTGCTTGACCATCGACTACCTCCCTGATCTGCAGCTATTTGTAAACAAGCAGAGCAAAGCAGCAGTCACCAACAACCATTCAAATCCAAAAAATGTAAAGAAAGAAAGTCAAGTACAAAGCCAAAGAGGAGTGCGGGACATACCTTGTAAGCCTCTGCTACGACAGCCATCTCCCGAGACTATACGTAGTTCGGCCTATGACTCTGTTCTCGCACAGACAGTCACCACATCCAGCTTCGTACTCTCTCATGAGTCGCCGAGAAGCTCGACCTTACCTGCTCCGAAGTAGCCTTATCTCCAGCTTCGCACTCTTTCATGAATTGCTGAGAATCTCGGCCTTACCTGCTCCTAAGCAACCTTATTTTCAGCTTCGCACTCTCTCATGAGTCGTCGAGAAGCTCGACCTTACTTGCTCCTAAGGAGCCTTTATCTCCAACTTCACACTCTCTTGTAAGTTGCCAAGAAGCTCGGCCCTATCTCTGCCCCCAAGCAGCATCAATCTCCAGCTTAGTGCCTCCCTCACGAGTCACCAAAAGCCCGGTCTCAAGAGGGGTAGCTCTCTCACGAGCAATCCTTAGACTCTGTCTTTGCTCTCGCGCAAACAGCCTACCTCTCAATCCAGGTAATCATGTTAAATAATTTAATGTTTTGAATAACATTGTCTTCGCCATCTCTAGGCAGGCTCTTGAAACGCCTTAATCGAAGCCAAGTCAAAGCATGCCCGTCGAGCTATATGGAGCTACGATTCCTGTAGAAGACCGCACAGGAGTCTCAACTCCTATAACAGTACAAGGCTAGCACAAAAGTCCTAGTTTGAAAAAGAGTGGGCCACCATCGGGACCCATCTCACAGGAAGCAACCTGACAGTCTGACCTTGATCGAGAAACACTGGGGGCATCAACCTCACCCTCATGAGAAGAGGGAAGACACCACCTTAAAAGCACAGAAGTCTTCGCCATCGTTCTATCAACAAGAGCTTCTGAAAACAGAGACAAGGTCAAGAACCAACATAGTCAAAGGGTATCACAGTCTCTTTCCGTGGCAAAAATCCAAGATGCCAATTCGTCTCCTCTGAATGCTTGGCAGCTACCTGCTAGAACACAGCTTTTCACCAACGTCGTTTTCACAAATTTGAGCTTAAAACTCAAATTGAGAGAGATAAAAGCATTTTTTAGAAAAAATTGTAGACCAAACCGCCTAGGCGGTTTGTATGTCGTAGATCTTGAAAAAATACCCAAATTCAAAAAATAAAATTCGCTTTAAACAGACTCCCGTGTGCAAAATTATGGTTGTTCGAAGATTTGCCGGCTGCTCTCAATTTTTTGATACTCCAGCAGTTCCAAGTGCCTCAAGGGCGTCGCCCACCTCAGCCACATAGGCGTCGCCCACCTTAACCACATGGGCGCCGCCCACTCCAGCACACAGGCAGTCTCGCCCAGGCTGCCTCGCCCAAGCAACCAGTGACCATGCCAGCCTGCGCTTGCGCCCTACGTCTAGCGGTCTCTCCCTCAGTGGGCGTCACCCTCATGCCTCTCATGGGCTCCGCCCTCCTGGCCTTCTATAGGCGCCACCCTCTACACCTCCATGGGTGTCTCCTATGATATCAAGGGCATGAACTCTTCCTCGCCCCTCTCCTCTACAACTGTTTGAACTCTTAGTTTCCAATAACTTGTTGTGGTACCGAAGGAAATACAAGAAAAATTCGACCCACTCCGATGAAGATTGTTGGAGATATAACAACTTAATTTATTAGGCTCAGTTTATTAGTGTTCTTTTTCTCTTTTGACCCTTTTTATGACTTTTATATTTTGCATAGACTATAAGGATGTTTAGGTCACTTAGTAATATCATTTGAATATATATATGAGACTCTACTCTTGGTTTGAGTATTCCTTTTCACCCATATCAATTCCAAGTTGGTATTAGAGCCTAATCCTAACCTTAACCTTCTCCACCTCACCGACGCCGACTGCCCTCTGCGCCGACTGCCTCCATAACCCATTGCACTGCCTAACTCCAACAGCCATCACCGACAAACAGCCATCACCGACTGGAGTGCCCATCCAAACCAGCCACCGACTGGAGTGTCCACTCAAACTAGCCACCGACAGACCCAAGACAAAGCCACCGACTGAATTGACTAACAACCAGCAAATTTTGCACAGCAACCGACTGGACTGACCACCAACGCCAACCATAGCCAACCTCAATCCGATCGACATAACCAGATAACCAAACCGATCGACATAACCAGCAAATTCCGTCAACTAATCCCGACAGCTAGTCCACTGACAACCTAGCAAAACCAGCCACTGTCCAGCGAAACATAACGCAGCAAACCAGCCACCGACTGTTTCACCTACACCGACTGCCCACCACGCAGCAATCCAAGCCAACCCAAGTCCACCCAGGCCACACCCAATCAGCCCTATCAACCGACTACACAACACGGATTATCACCATCGATAGTCCTCATCATCGACAACAACAGTTTGGCGCATGTCCCTCACAGCAAAACGACCAAGAGGTGGGTATTCAGTGAAAGTCTCCACCACCATGTGCTTGGGTCCAGCCCACTCATCAGACCATTGTTGGGTCGCTTTTTCGGTATAGCTTCGTCTTTCGCACTAGACGTCACATTGTTGTCCGATTGCAGTATTTAGGCCTTTTTTAAGAGGGATTGAATCCTCTTCTTCGTTAATCTGCTCTTAATGCAGTAGATCCTTTATTTATATTTACTGGATTTCTGAGCACCGTGATTTGACTATTTGGGAGCTTTTTGGACCTTCTTTATCCGTCGCTACAGTTCGACTGGAGGTATATTGTTCTCTTTTATTTTATCTCTCTATTTATTTTAGAGTTATTTTTTATTTCTGTTACGGGTGCCCTAGTATTATTGATGATATGACTACTACTGGGAGAGTTGAGACCCCTATTGTTGAGATATCTGTTTGTACTTCCACTGGGTATAGGGATCGATAGCGCTTGATCCAACGCCACCAGAGTACCTCACATCAGCATAGATATGGGGATTCTCGTCAGTGTGATTATTGTGACCGACTTGGCCATCTCAGGACTACTTGTTGGAAGGTCCATCCGGAGCTTAAGCCGCCTCCTCGCAGTCATACTACTACCATTGTTGAGGCATCACCACCTACAGTCATTGCTTCTGCTACTACTGCTACTGCTCCTCCTTGGCAGAGTGATATGAATACTATCACTTCTCGCTTGGATATACTTATGTCAGTTTTCACTTCTCGAGGTTCGACTACTACTGCTGCTACTACTATAGGTATTCCTTGTGCCCTTCATACTTGCACCAGTTCGTCCCCCCTTTGGATGCTGGACTCGGGTGCGAATGGTCATATAACAGGTGAGACCCATCATTTCACCTCTTTTGACAAGCAGTTACATACTTAAGTTCAGTTAGCAGATAGTACACATGCCCCTATTGTTAGTAGGGGTACAATCCGTCTCCCAGATGGCTTTACATTACGTTCAGTGTTTCATGCGCCAAAGTTGGCCATGAATCTATTATATGTACATCAGTTAGCCAGAGATTTTCACTGTGCGGTTGTGTTCTTATTTGATTCGTGTTATTTGCAGGACTTGAGTACTATGAGGATTATTATCAGGGGACATGAGAGAGATGGACTATATTATCTAGGCGATCCACCTCCGGTTTCACCAGTTTCTCCACCTCCACCTTCATCACCTGCTTTGTCTTTATCTGTTCCTAGTTTGCATGCTAGTATTTTACCTAATACTTGTCATTATGACTTTTCGTCACAAACTGTTCAGTTATGGCATGACTGTTTTGGGCATACAAATTTTAAATATTTATGTATGTTATTTTCCGCCTTGAGCAAAGCTTGTGTTAGTGGTAAACTTGACTGTGTTATCTGTTCCATATCAAAACATGTTCGGACCAGTTATATTCCTCGCATGCACCAGTCACCCAAACCATTTGACCTAATACACTCTGATATTTGGGGACTCTCTCCTGTTACTGCTCTGTCAGGTGCTCGATATTATGTGACATTTATAGATGATCATACCCGTTGTACTTGGGTCTACCTTTTGCATAAGAAGTCTGATGTACTCCCTGTCATCATTCAATTTTTTCAGATGATTAAAACACAATTCGATGTCATTGTTCGTGCTCTTCGTTCGGATAATGCCAAAGAATATGTGTTCGATGCCTTAGTGTCTCACCTTTCTTCTCAGGGTATCCTTCAGCAGCTCACTTGTTCATATACTCCTGAGCAAAATGGAGTTGCTGAAAGAAAAAATAGGAGTCTGATAGGGATGGTCCGTTGTATGCTTAGAAGTATGGGGGTACCAAAATCTTATTAACATTTTGCTGTTCTGACTTTTATTTTTTTGTGCAATCGTACACCGAGTCGTGTTTTTCAGCATAAGACTCTCTTACAGGTTTTATTCCCTGAGAGGACACTTTTTTCTGTTCCTCCTCATGTTTTTGGTTGCACATGTTTTGTTCAGAATCGGTGTCCTACTCGTCATAAACTTGATGATAAAGCGATTCGTTGTGTCTTTGTAGGGTATTGTCATCAGTCTAAGGGGTATCGGTGTTGTGATCCTGTCAGGCGACGTATGTATCACAGTCTAGATATTACCTTTCTTGAGCACATTCCTTACTTTTCTTCCAATTCTGTGTCTGTCCCTCTAGTTGATGATACTCCCTTTGATTTTTCGTTACCACAGGAACCAGAACCATTGGTCACTATCAGTATAGAGTCATCAGTCCCCTTTTCTCCAGATCCACTCATCTCTGTCAGTACAGAGTCACCAGTCTCTCATCCTTTGCAGGTTTATGTTCGTCGCCCTCGCTCTCATCCCCCTGCTGGTGTCCCCTCTACCTCAGGCGATGCATGTAATACTTCCCAGTTTGTTGAGCATGTTGATGCACCTGTTGTTAGTATTGATGAGATTGCAGGTAGTGAGCCAGTTACTTTACCTGATGAGACATTGTAAGTGGATGATGATGATTTAGGGCGTCGTTATCCGCGACGTGATCGTCGTCCAGTTGTTCGTTATGGTTGGAATCCTAAAATTTTATATCCGATTTCTGCTTATGTTTCTTATGATGCTCTGTCTCCTACTTTTCGAGCTTATAGCATGGTTTTATCAGATACGCTGATTCCTCGTTCTGTTTCAAAGGCTATGCGGGAGCCTTAGTGGGTTCTTGCTATGCAGACAGAGATGGACGTTCTTCAGCGTAATCATACATGGGATCTTGTCTCTTTACCTTCAGGGGTGAAGCCTGTTGGCTGTCGCTGGGTTTACACGCTGAAGTTTCTTGCGGATGGTATTATTGATCGTCACAAGGCTAGGCTTGTGGCGAAGGGATTTACTCAGGTACCAGGTCGTGATTTTGGTGCTACATTTGCCCCTGTGGCAAAATTGACTACTATTCGATTAATTATTTCTCTGGCTGCAGAGTACTCTTGGCCTCTTCATCAGTTAGATGTGAAGAATGCTTTTCTTCACGGTGATCTAGACGAGATTATTTATATGGATGCACCACTGGGCTTTCGTGGTGAGGGGGAGTATGCTGGAAAGGTATGTCGACTGCGTAAGTCTCTTTATGGATTGAAACAGTCACCACGAGCCTGGTTTTCTCGCTTTAGTGATGTAGTCGTACGTTTGGGGTTCACCAGATATCATTCTGATCATACCTGTTTTATTTGACGGAGTACTTCTGGACAGTGTGTCATCATTTTGGTATATGTTGATGATATTATTATTACTGGAGATGATGTTTCGGGGACTGTACAGGTCAAGGTAGACCTTGGGAAGGCCTTCGATGTGAAGGACCTTGGATTTCTGCGATATTTTCTTGGGATTGAGGTTGCCCGTACCAGCAGGGGTATTGTTCTTTCTCAGATAAAGTATATTTTGGATCTTCTCTCAGATACTGGGATGCTGGGGTGTAAACCGGCTTCATCACCCATGATTCTAAACCTGAAGTTTACTGCTGAAGGTGAGGAGTTAAGAGATCCGACTGTATATCAGAGGTTAGTAGGTAGACTTATCTACCTAGCCAACACTAGGCCAGACATTTCATTCGCGGTTAGCCGAGTTAGTCAGTTCATGCACAGACCATGTCAGCCTTATCTTGATGCAGTTTATCATATCCTTCGGTACCTCAAGTCTTGTCCTGGACTTGGGTTGTTCTATGCATCAGGATCTCAGACTGGTTCTCTAGCTTGTTATTCAGATTCAGATTATGGGGGAGCGTGTGACGGTCGATCTACTACCGGCTTCTGTGCTTTTTGAGGGACTCATCTTATCTCTTGGAAGAGCAAGAAGCAGTCAGTTGTCTCTCGCTCGTCAGCAGAGGCAGAATATCGAGCACTGGCACTTGGCACATGTGAGATTATCTGGCTACAGTCGATTCTTGGCGAGTTGGGATTTTCAGTGACTTCTTCATCTACATTATTTTGTGATAATCGATCTGCTATTCAGCTTGCTTCTGACTCTGTATTACATGAGAGGACGAAGCATATAGAGATCGATGTTCACTTTTTTCGGGAGAAGGTTAGCAGTGGTATTGTCACTCCATCATTTGTGAGGACCAGTGATCAGGTTGTGGATGTTTTTACCAAACCTGTCATTCTATCCATTCTCTGAGACTCCGTTGTCAAGTTTGGCTTAGTTGACATTTTTACGCCTAGCTTGAGGGGGAGTGTTGGAGATATAACAACTTAATTTATTAGGCTCAGTTTATTAGTGTTCTTTTTCTCTTTTTATTCTTTTTATGACTTTTATATTTTGCCTAGACTATAAGGATGTTTAGGTCACTTTATAATATTATTTGGATATATATATATATATGTGGCTTTACTCTTGGTTTGAGTATCCCTTTTCACCCACATCAATTCCAAGTAAGATAAAGTACATGCCCACAATCCCTTCCTCTCACCAAAAGTCAAAAGCTTGGGGCATGGGGGTAAATGACGAGCCCGAATTTAACTGGGCTAGGCCCAATGAACTGAGAAAAGGCCCAAACATCCAGGACCCACGAAAGAACTCAAGTCGCCAGGACTTATGGAGCTGGGTCCACCCGTCAAACGGAGTTGAATAGTAAAATCTGAGGTGAATAGTGAAATCGGAGTTGAATAGTGAAATCCGAGTTGAATAGTAAAATCGGAGGTGAATAGTAAAATTGGAGTTGAATAGTGAAAGGAGTCCAAGGAGATCAAGTGGCCAACGCCCAAGCTCCTCCAAGAGGGCGCCGCCCAAGCCTCCAAGTGGGGCGTCGCCCATGCCTCCTCCAAGCCAAGTGGGCGCCGCCCATATGGCTCTAAGTGGGCGTTGGCTTGCCTCTTGGTCCTATCCTTCTTGTTCTTTCATACTCCAATCCAAGTCTAAGTCACACCAGCTCAAGATGAGGATCAAGTCCAATCCAGCTGGGAGTCCTCCTCCGACTGAATAGGAGCACGAGGGAGAGAATGACTGGATAGAGATCTATTCCTACCTTAAGTGTGCTTACCAAAGGGGTCTACTCCTACCAAAAGTGTGCTCCCCGCCTCACCGTCTTATCCTAACTATATAATGTAAGCCCTCTCAACATTGAGGGCACGCCTCCGAATCCCTCACACACAATTCTCTCTATCTCTCTCAAAAGCACTGTAAACTCTCCGGAGTACCACTGTTTATCAATAAAATACCTTAGGCCACCGTCGCCATTCTAGAAAGTGGACGTAGGTCATTCAAGACCGAACCACTATAAATCCTTGTGTTGACTCTTTATTTCCTGTTATCTATTAATTGCTTGCTTATTGCTCTTTGATTGCGACCGTACGAATACTTGACTGTTGATCTTGCACAAAGACGATTTTGTGCATCATCATATAGCATTAGGGTACCCACATGCAATGCACTCCTTTTTTTTATTGTGGTTGAAATGCCGGTACGTGCTTAAAACGTTTTCTATGATTAAAATGTAAGTATAGTTAAAACTTATAATGTGGTTAAAATGTAAGTTCTTGTAACATTATAGATCTAAATGATTTGTGTCGTCGTTTTGTTTTATGTTTCATGAACTTTGAGATAACAAATTGTTAAAAAAAAATTCAGCTATTTTTATTAGAACATATGGATAATAAAGCGTAGAAGCCATTACTCGTTTATTACAAAGAAGTGGTTGTCACCTATAATTTGCCCCACGCCAAATATTTTATGCCAATGAGGATTTAGTAGTTTTACAATATTTGGATCATCGTGCACCAAACTGCTTAGAAGATCGTGATGTAAACAACTACATCTAACTAAATGTAGTTAGCTCTATGACTCGATCTACACAGACTCTCTCTCTCTCTGTCTCTCTTTAACTGTTCTAGATTCACAACTGACCCCATTTTCTAGGGCTTTTGTGGGTGGGTCCAATTACTAGGGTTGACTGCATTAATTTTCTGGAGCAAACATTTGAGTACATTAGAGCAGACTAGTTGACGGAGCTACTCTCTTCCCATCTGGAGTAGCAATAAGGTCTATAGGTAACGTCCAATCATCCATTATAAATCCATTCGCTTACCATGACGTAAAGAATTAAATAACTTTTACGAAATCTCAGCTTAAACAAGACCCAAACACAAGATATCATAATGCTTTGGTGTTATCTCAATATTATTAATCCAAATGACAAGGTAGGTTTCTATAATCAATGACCTAGTTTTTCGTATTACATAGAAACGACAAAGAGTTTCTGTTCTGTGAAAGATAACTAACCTTGGCATCACAAAATTTATCATTTTTTAGCCATAACAGTTAGATGGGTTCAATATC
This sequence comes from Ilex asprella, assembly GCA_023539305.1. Lineage (NCBI taxonomy): Eukaryota > Viridiplantae > Streptophyta > Magnoliopsida > Aquifoliales > Aquifoliaceae > Ilex > Ilex asprella. The sequence goes on from CM042189.1 coordinate 5,832,201, forward strand.
TATGTTTTTTTCTCATCTATGGGATCTAAGGTTTGGCACGACCATGGCATGCATGTGACTTGCCTAATGGAGCCCCATGCCAAGGCCAAGGTAGGGGTGTGCTTGTCAATCAACCCTAATGTGTATCGTGGCTCCTAAAATACTTGGAAGTGTTTTGGTGTTTAAGTGGTTTTAGGCATTTCGGTTGGTGGTTGGTGAAAACTTTGATTGCATAATTCAAAGAGAAAAAGAAATAGAAGAAAGTGAGAATATTATTACGGATTAGTAGGAGCCCAATGTGGCTGCCGGATAATGGATGGTTTGACCAAAAAAAACTAATAAATGATAGAAGGACTAAACTACCCAAAATACTAACATTCCCCTTCAAACTCATGATGTAATAGCACAAAATATTAGGAGTTTATAAAGAAGAAAATGGAAGTGCATAATTGTGTTAGACTTCGTAAAGAAATCTACCAACTACAGAGCACTTGTGGTCTCACAATGCATAGGAGTAAGAACAGGAGGTGCCTAGATCAACAAATAATAGATTTTTTGGGTTTTAATGGCAAATAATATATATATATATATATATATATTGAGAGAGAAAGAGTTTTAATATAAGAAAACTCTAAAATTTAAAGTTTTCGTTTTCAAATTAATCAGTTTTCAATAGTAACTGTGATGTTAGCGGTACGCCGGTCCTTTTGCTCCGAATTGTCTTTTTTGCCAAAAACTTTTTGAGTTGGTACTTAAAGCCTAATAAGTTATAGAAAGTGTATCGGCTTCCAAACAATCCAAATATATAAGCTAACAGATTGCAACAGATACCCAATAAGTAGAGTGGCCCAACGCGAAAACCAGAAGCTAGAAGCAGAATAAGCAACGTAAAAACCATAAGCCAGAAGCTGAGCAACCAACTTAAAATCCAGTAGCAGGTAAGCCAAAGAAGATCACAACACCACTGTGCAAGTCGAAGGAGTTCACAAACCATAACAGTTGACAGAAATTAGAAGCCGCAAAGAATAACCCACCAAAACTAGAAACATTCAACAAATAAAGCCCCTGGAGGGTACTCAGCTGAACCAACAAAAGTAGCAAAAATCCTTCAGAAATCAACCAACTGTTACAGAATCATACAGTTGTGTATTCAAAGCAACCAATCACACCCTTTAGGTGTGATTGTAGCAACAAACTCGAAGAGAAGTCATGCAAAGAACAAATCAAAAAATCTTGATCACATTTTTCGAAAACATTCGAAAAATAAAAAACCCTATCAAACGACAACGAACTAAAAAACGAACCATACCATGTCAAAACTCACAGAAAATTGATCAGAATAGTTGTTGTAATCGTTGCTAATTGATGACATCATAATGACTCCATCATCCTTGTTGATGATGTAAGCCTTTTGCTGAACTAGATTTTTCTCTGATGTATACTACTATGTTCCTAAACTTGAATAGGATAGAAAACATGTTCTGATACCATGAAAATTTGGATTGCATAAAAAAGAAATAGAAGAAAGTGAGAGTATTATCACAGTTCACTAGTCTCAGTACAACTTCAGATGAAAGATGCATAATAAAAACCCTTTTATAGTAGGGCAAAAGAAATAAAGGATAGAAGGACTAAACTACCCTTAATACTAAAATATTTTAACAATTGGAAGGGTTGGTTACTAGATAGTGTACGTCGTAAGCTGATCGTGCTGTAGAAATACTTGCCTGGGGGGGTGCAAAATTGATGCAAAGAACATTACGATTCCTCAACTCTTCTGATGTCCTTTATTATCAAAATTGGGTTTTCTTCCCAAAATATATTTAAAGGGGGGGTGCCCCCTGGGGCACCTAGGCCAAGCAACCCTATGCCTCCAAGCCTTGACAAGCCATTGCAAGATTTGACACCAAGAAACCTTGTCACCGGTGAGGCAACATACACAAGTTGGAGACTCGAGAAAATGTGGGACCGATTCATCGGTAGGACCCATCGTTAGTGTAAGCCCCACACTTGGCTGAGGGAGGCAACACATTGTGATCATGGTTGGGCACATTGAGGCAAAGCAGTGGGCTTAAGCAAGGCGTTCATGCATGCTTAAAAGAACAAGTTATGAGCTAGGCATACCTTGGCATGTTGGCACAGACATGACAGTATGTTAGGAAGGCATTGATTTGACTAAGCAAGTAGTTGGTGGTGATTTTTAGTGGTTACCAAGACATGACTATTCCTGCATGTTTGGATAGTATCCGAGTGGACAGAAGGCTTGGTGGTTTATTGAATAACTGCCAAAGAGATTTGTGCTATGCTCTAAATTGTGATTGTGCTTCCTAGCAATTTGAGGATGGCAACTGCATGGCCTAGTTGACCTTGGCTGGTTGGTACCAGCATAACTTAGGCAATTGAGTCGCCACAGATGGTCATAAATACCTTGCTAGGGTTTGCAAAATGTCAAAGAGATAAAAAAAAGTAGACATTTTGTAAGCAGATCTTAGTCGGACTCCTTGTATTTTGTTGTGTTGCCTATTTGTTGTATTGTTTGAGAAAACCTCTTCAGTGGATTGATTGAGACTACGTGCGGGACTTAGTGCCATCATAGAGGCAAAAATTCGCGCTGTTTATGACCTCTATGACACTTAACATGGCACAGACGGATGTGTTCAAATTGTCTATGAAATCCTGAATGGATTGATTCCAGGGTGGGGAAAGGGGGTTTGAGATGTTTAATATAGGCATTTTGAGTTTGTCATTTGTGGGTTACTAAATTATTGGGGCAAAATTCCTGGGCTTGGGAATTGTATAGCAAACTAAATCTTAGTTTGACAAATCCTTTTATGAAATAATAAATTGAAATCAGTAGCTTGAGACAAGTGTTTGCTGATGCCAATTGAGATGGAATACAAATTTATCTGCCTGGATGAATGGTTTTGAGTATGATGGAAAATTATTTATCTCGTGCTTTCAATCAATCTACGTTTATCAAGTCAAGTATTGAAAATCACAATTGCTTCCAGATGCAAACAATCATACAGACGTAGTGAGATTCGGATTGGTACAAATAATAATACTTTTGTGTAGGACCCAATGGGCTCACTTGAATCCCATTTGCAGCAGATCTAACCTGAAGTCTCTGTATTGTTTTGTAGCACCTTAACTCCGTACTATGATGAAGAAGTTCTTTTCACCATGGATCTCCTGGAAAGGCCCAATGAAGATGGTGTTTCTATCCTTTTTTACTTGCAAAAAATTTTTCCAGGTTAGCCTGCCTCGCATGTTGTTTGTGTCCCTGTGAACTAACATATGAATAATATGCTTCATCATTAGTCCCTTTGTTCTGAACGGGCATGCAATCTACAGATGAATGGGATAACTTCCTTGAACGAGTTGGTTGCAGCAGCGAGGAAGAACTTAAAGGAAATGCAAATTTGGAAGAAGAACTTCGCCTATGGGCCTCATATAGAGGCCAGACACTGACTAAAACTGGTATAAGATGTACTTTTCTTATTTTGGACTATTAGTGTTGGTTTTATTTTTATACTGATAATGACTTCTCCATGCTTATGTTCTCTTCACTGTGAACAAATAAGTACGCGGTATGATGTACTATCGCCAAGCTTTGGAACTTCAGGCATTCCTCGATATGGCAAAAGAAGAAGGTGCTTATAGAAAGTCTGGTTGTAGTTTTGTACCATCTGTGTAGTAGAAATAAATTTCGTGTTTTGTTGCTGCTTCCCTGCAGAGTTAATGAAAGGGTATAAGGCAGCTGAATCAAACACTGAGGAACACCTTAGGAACGAAAGGTCATTACTGGCACAATGTCAAGCAGTAGCCGACATGAAGTTCACATATGTTGTGTCATGCCAGCAATATGGGATTCAGAAACGATCTGGTGATGTTCGTGCAAAAGACATTTTGAGGCTTATGACAAAGTATGTCTCCAGCATTTGGTATTCTTCCTTTGTTCATTGCTCAAGTCTACAACTGGTGGTTGCATTTCCTTAATTTCTTGTGGCAGGTATCCATCTCTTCGTGTAGCTTATATCGATGAGGTTGAAGAAACTGGTAAAGATAAATCCAAAAAGATGGTTGAGAAGGTTTACTATTCGGCCCTTGTGAAGGCTGTACCAAAGTCTGTTGACTCTTCTGAGCCAGATCAAAAGTTAGACCAGGTACAAAGTCATAATATATTATGGACATTGGATTGAGCCGCTATTACTGTTATTGCTATTGCTTTTGAATATCTGTTTTCTGAGATTTGTTTAGAATCAAATCATGATGGTAGGAGCAGGGTTATAATCAAGTCCTAGTGGCATTTTTTGACTTGATAGCGCTCATGAGTTATGCTTCTTTGTCTTGGTGCAACATGGGACTTATTGTTTCTGTACTGCGATTGAGATCACTATAGTGACCAGCCTATAGAGATGCATGCATCTCCAGTCCTTTGATTTTTTATTGGTATGAAATTTCATGATTTTCATTTACAAGGATCTAGGAAACACGGATACTTCTAGGAGGGGTGCCGTGGCAGTGTCACGACTAGGAGTTGTCCTGAATGGGGAACTCAAACACGGTCAAGGTATGACCACACAATTTAAAAAAAAAAGAATACGATTGTTATCTATTAAGAGGGGTGTATTTTTTTGTTATGTAACTTATATGGTATGAATATTAATAGGTGAAATAATGTTTGATGAAAATGGTGGATATTTAATCAAAAAATTAATACTTGTTAGGTTTTATTATTAATATTTTTATAAAAATGATTTATTTTTAATATATTAATTCTATTATTATCTAAAAAATATATTATATTATTTTAATAGCAAATCCTTGTTGAACCCGTGTCCTATATTTTTGAATTTTGCGCTACCCCATGTCCGTATCATATCAGATACAACACCTATGTTTGTATCCGTGCTTCCTAAACAAGGATCTATAAATTCTCAAAGTAAGCTGGTTTTGTACTTGTTTTTTCATGTTACAACCCCAATGAAGTTTTAATGCTTTAACAGATCGTTTATATTTCCATGTCCAGGTTGTTTATAAGATTAAACTTCCAGGACCTGCTATATTAGGTGAAGGAAAACCAGAAAATCAAAACCATGCGATAATCTTCACGCGTGGGGAAGGCTTGCAAACTATAGATATGAACCAGGCAATGTCTTGGGCTTCGTCAACTTAAAATGTATGGTACATGTACATTGTTAGCTTAAAGCTTGATCATTAAATGCCCAATCAACAGGATAACTACATGGAAGAAGCTTTCAAAGTGAGGAATTTGCTGCAAGAATTTCTCAAGAAGCATGGTGTGAGGAATCCGACAATACTGGGACTTAGAGAGCATATATTCACTGGCAGGTATTTGGATGACTCTTGCTAATCTGGAACTTGGTTCTGGTAGCAACGCTGCTGTACCTCCGTACTTATATGCTTGCACTCCAATGCCTCCTGCAATCAAGTAACTTTGTCTGTATGGGATTCTTAATCATTTTATGTTTTATTTGTAGTGTTTCTTCGCTTGCATGGTTTATGTCAAATCAGGAGACGAGTTTTGTCACAATTGGGCAGCGATTATTGGCCAACCCGCTGAAGTAAGCATTTGAAATTTGATTATCTACATACTAACATGGATATGTTTTAAATTCATGTTTTTAGCATCCAAAAAGTACTAGTTGTTCTCTCTCAATAAATAATGTTGGTTAGGTATCAATTTTATTGATCTTTCGGTGTTATGTGTGGGGTAACCATGCTTTTGAAGTGTGGCGCAATCATTCATGCTCTAGAAGATTGAACTCTTACATTGGGATTGTTAAGTTTGGAGAATAGAGAGAGACAAAACACAATATGAGAGAGACGGAGTGGGGTGAAACTTACCCTACCTCTCACTATCAATTGGTATTTATAGATATCTAATAAAACATTAAAAGACTAGTATACACTTAGAAAGGTATACTTATTACAACTATAATAATAATATTCTCTACAGTCCCGTTCAAGCTGGAGTATATGTACTATATATTTTAAACTTGGAACAAATCGTTGTAAGATGAGTGCGGCTCCATGTTTTGGTAAACATATCTGCAATCTGATCTTCAGATTTCATAAACGATGTTGCAATATGTCCATCCAATATCTTGTCTCGAATAAGTAACAATCAACTTTGATATGTTTGGTTCTCTCATGTAATGCAGAATTAGCAGCAATATGAATAGCTGCTTGATTATCATCAAATAGCTTTAAGGGAGAGGCTATACCAAAAAACCTATCTCCTAAAAGAGGTGTCATAACCATGTCAACTTACTAGTTGTATGTGTCATCGCCTTATAGTCAACCTCGGCATTAGACCGAGCTACCACTATTGGTTTCTTACTTTTCTATATAACTACATTACTTCCTAAGAAGGTACAATATCCAATGGTTGATCTTCGATCCGAGGAAGAGCAAGTCCAATCAACATCTTTTAAACTTTTCACTCTATGATGTCCATGAGGTTGATACAATAACTCAAGTCCAGGAGCACATTTAAGGTATTGAAAAATGCAAATAGTTGCATCCCAATGTGGTTTCTTTAGGTATCCTATAAATTGGCCCACAACACTAACCACATGCAATATCTGGCTGGGTAATAGTAAGATAATTTAGCTTTCCATCCAACCAACCTGTGATAGTGACCCCAATTTTCAAACAATGCACCATCATCAATTAATAGCTTCTGATTCGAATCCATAAGAATATCAGTTGGTCTACCTCGTAGTAAACTTATTTATACTAGCATGTCAAGTACATACTTTTGCTAAGACAAACAAATGCCCGACTTAGACTTGACAACTTCAATACCCAAGAAGTACTAGAGTTTGCCTAGGTTTTTAGTATGAAATCGGTGTTGGAGGAAGACTTTCAACTCTATAATACCCTTAGAATCATCACCAATAATTACAATATTATCTAAATAAACAACCAATATAATGTATCCAAAATTAGTATGTCTGTGAATAACAGAGTGGTCAATCTGACATTTAAAAAGATCAAACTCTAAAACTGCCTCTAAAAACTTATCAAACCATGCCCTTGATGATTGCTTCAAACTATACAAAGATTTCTTTAGTCGACAAAAACTCTTACGATACTCTCCCTGAGCAGTATACCCAAGTGGTTGTTCCATATGTACCTTTTTAGCCAAGTCACTGTGCAAGAAGATATTTTTTACATCTAACAGAAACTAACGCTAATGAAGATTAACAGCTAAAGAAATCATTACACGAATAGAAGAAATTTTGGTAACATGAGAGAAGATTTCCTCATAATCAACAACATAGGTTTGAGAATAGCTTTTGACAATAAGTTTGACTTTGAGGCATTCAACAAAATCATGAGGATTAAATTTAATGGTTTACACCCACCAACAGACTCCAATCAATAGTCTTTTTACCGGGGGGTAAGGGAACAAGCTCCTAAGTCCCAATATGATGTAAGACGTCTATCTCCACATCCATAGTTTTTCACTAACTTGGATCAAATAACACCCCTATAATGTCTTAGGAATAGAGATAGTAGACAGTTGAGAGAAAAAACATGAAAAGACGAGACAAAACATCAAAAGAAATAAAATTAGTAAGAGGATGCTGAGTAACAGAGGACCAAATACCTTTTCAAGAGCAGTGGGTAAAGAGGCATCAGTAACTGAAAGACTAGGATCGAAGAAGATGGTAGGGGCACCTCAGTCGATGATCGTGGACGACGAGAGTATCTGCAGAGTGGGACAGAAGCGGGCTAGGGTGGTGGGAAGGATGGTAGCACAGTAGGTAGCGGAATGATAGACAGTAAGTGAAGAGGTGGGGGTAGAGATGATTGTCCGAAATCAAAGTCTAGATGATGAGTAGTAGCTAGGAAATATGGGACTGATGCAGTGAAGGTGACATCAGCATTAGTGAAGTGTCTGCTAAGTGTGAGAATATAACAACGATACTTCTTTTATGTGCAAAAATAATCAAGAAAGAGATATTTTGTACCATGAGGGGCAAGTTTATCATAGCTAGGACCCAAGTTGTGAACATAACATACACATTCAAAGACTTTAGGAGAGAAGGAATATAAAGGAAAAGTGGAGAAAATGACAGAATATGGACTTTGTCCATTTAACACAGAAGAAGGCATACGATTAATGAGATGACAACCAATAAGAATAACATCATTCCAAAAACATTGAGGAATGTTTGTCTGAAATTAAAGTGTGCAAGTCACTTCCAACAGATGACGATTCTTACACTCAGTTATACCATTTTATTTGGATGTGTAGGTACACGAAGTTTAATGAATACTGTCAGTTTTACGAAAATAAATAGAAAATAGGTCAGAGGCATATTCACGAGCATTATTTGTACACAAAATACGAATACAACAATTATATTGGATTTTTATTTCCTTACATAATGTCTCAAATATAAAAAAAATTCAGAACGAGCTTTTATAAGAAATAATCAAGTCACGAGAATAATCATCCACAAATGTCACAAAATAAGTAAATATTTTAGATGAATTATTCTTTATTGGACCCCATACATCAAACTGTACTAATTTAAATGGACTAGACACACTATTATTGACTCGAGACTTAAAAGAATACGCAATGATGCTTATTAAGTTGACAAGCTTCACAAGACATTGACAACACATAACTAAGACTAGGAATCTGACGTTGCCGGTTCTGGAGAAAAGAATGACCAATGCGACAATCCTATTGAAATAGGGATGATGAGATCTGAAGTGTTTGAGGAGACGTATCATGGTCGAAGTAATAGAGACTACCAGCTTCATATCTCGTACTAATCTTCTTCTTCGTCTAGAGATCCTGAAACACCCAATAAGAAGGGTAAAAAGTTATTGAGTTGTTAAGCGTACGAGTAAGCTTGCTACTAGAAATTTAACTGAATGGGAACTGAGGAACAAATAAAACAAAGGATAAGGACAAATTAGGACTTAATTGAGCAGTGTCTAATTCTGGAACTTGAGAAGACGTACCATTAGCAAGAGTAATACTATGAGGGGGATTATAGAATGATAAGTATAAAAGACACTAGATGAACCAGTCATGTGATTAGAGGCACCGGAGTTTATGATCCATGAGCTGCGGGTAGATGACAATAAACAAGTGGAAGGGGTACCTGACTAGACAAAAGCAGCAATGGAAGAGGGTATGACCTGTTGTTGGGACATGAACTGAGCATACTGCTCTTGTATAATAGTAATTAACTTAGAGTCAGGAGAAGTCGAATGTGCTGATGTAATAGGTAAAGAAGGAGCATCATCTTGATAGGAGACCTAATTGGAAACGCCATTTGACTTGCCATGTAAATCCCAACAATAAGCAATAGTGTGGTTAGTACAATCACTATGAGTACATAAACAAGTGTCAGGACAGAACCACGACCTCCACTATCCGCCCCCCCCCCCAAAAAAAAAAAACAAGATTCACGGCCACCATGAGTACTACTACTGTTGCCATTAGAGACAATTAAGGTTAAACGATTAGTAGAAGGACTATGATTAATATTGGAAGGAGAATGAGCATATGACAAAATAACACCCGGTAAGCAAGAAAAGACCTCGGGAAGGGATGGAAGGTTGGGACCACCCGAGATTTGAGTATGGATAGGTTCATACTCCGGCTTAAAACTAATAAGAAAGCAAACAACATTTGAATCCTCATGTTGTCATTGCTAAATTTGAGCATCAGTGGTTAAAGGATGGTAAATCCTCAATTCCTTACAAACTCTCTGAACTTGGAAGTAATAATCCTTTAAACGCAGAGTACCTTGGTCAAGGTGAAAATATTGCTTGCAGGCTTCATAAGCACGAGTAAAATTTTCAGTGTTAGGATACATGATTGTCAAATAATCTTAGATATCCTCAGTAGCATCGAGATAAAGTAATGTAGAACTAGTATGCGACTCAATGTTGTTCAACAGTAATGAAATAATCTATGCATCCTCTTGTTTCGACTAATCGAACCCGAGGTCACTTTCCTTGGGTTTTGCTCCCACCAAATATTTTTTAAGGCCTTTGCCTTTAAGAAATACTTGAACTGATTGGGACCGTAATTAGTACCATTGAACTTGACCAAAGTCATCGGGGCATTAAAAAGGATAGTAGAGAAAAGTGTGGGTGGCATGATGGGGGGCGAGAGATGGGGTATCAATCTTGGGCTACATAGTAATATCATAGATGTTGAGTCAAACCAACAAAAGTAGATCATGTTGCCTGAATAGTGAGAAAACAATCAACGTTAAGAGAGTCCGAGGTTAATTGTATAGAGAACTAGACGAGGAGGGTTGAATTGATGCCAAAGTAGCCTTTGAACCGGCCTGGAATCCTCGAAAGTGGCTGGAAACAACAAAAAATGATCATTGAACCAGCCTGAAACCCTTGGAAGAAGCTGAACCAGACTGAACCGACCTAATTGGGACATGAACTGGCCCAGAACCCTCGGACGTAGCTGGAAACGACAGAACCGGCCTTAAAAGTACCTGAACTACGACTATACCAGTTTAAACTAGAACCCTAGGTTTGCTTGGCTCATCTGGGTTTAAACAAGGGGCTTGGAGTTGGACAGTGGGCAATTAAGTCAGCTCGTGACCCAATTTGAGTTATAACCCCATGGATCGACCTAGATCTAGTCGGGCTTCGCCTTTTCCACATCGAAGGGTTCAACAGAGCCTTAGCTTCTGATGATGCACAACAGACCACCATGGCAGCAACAATAACGCCACAGCAGACCACCGACGACTACCACAACATACCTACCAAAGCCTCCGGTGACATAACAATACTGGAATCGAGTAAAAAAAATAAATAAATAAACCACGCCGGCAACAACAAATCACGCCGGTAGTGACAATTGTACAACAACAGACCACCGATGACCACCGCAACACAACCAATAAAGAGGCCAGCACTCGAATCGAGTAGCAGCACTTGATTCGATCGCAATATCCCAGTTCCATTGCATGCGCTTACAAGAAGGACAACGGTGTAACTAGAATCCATTACCACAACAACACCGATATCCAACCACAACACACAACTGGTGAGGCATAGGATGATAGATACCCTAGACTATATCAGTGGTAGCACAGTAGATGGAACAAAAAAAGAAAATAGAAGAAGAAAGAAGGGGAAAGAATAAAAAGACGACACTGTGTTTAAAATTTTATATCAAATTTGGATCAAACTTACTTTGATACCATGTTAGGTTTGGAAAATGGAGAGAGACAAAACACAATATGAAAGAGAGACAGAGAGGGGTGAAACTTACCCTACCTGTCACTGTCAATTGGTATTTATAGTTATCTAAACACACAAAAATTAGTACATCCTTAAAGAGTTGTACTTATTACAACTATAATAATAATGTTCTCAACAGGGATGGATCAATATATTTGATGGTCAGGCTCATATGTGACCTTTCATTAGTGGTCATCACATGAATGAGCTATATAATGTCAGGATATGACAGATTTTGCACTAAGGGTCATTGTGCTCTGATGCCATGTTACATGTACAGTGGGCAAAAGTGTCCATATTACTCTATAATGTTACACTAATTGCTTAGCAGCTTATGTTAACAGTGGGCCCAACTCCCCGTGCCCCAAAAAGATGGCCATATCATCCCCTAGGTTGTCCAGAATAGTTCTAATAGATATATTTCTATGTTTTATGGGATATGCATTTTTCTTTGTTTGAAGTGTTAAAATGTGCCGGTTAAAAAAAAAGTATAAAATGTGAAAACTATTTGAGTAGGAACATATTTTAAAATTTTAATAATTGTTTAAAAAATAAGAAAATAAAAAGAGAGAATTACACCCAGACCCTCTGAGGTTTGTCACTTAACCACTTAGACCCCCTGACATTTAAAATATTACATATAGGACCCCTGAAATTTATTTGCGCGTAACACTTAAACTCCTGTTATAAATATATCCGTTAATAAATTACACTTAGACCCCCTGAAACTTATAAATATATAATACTTATACCCTTTAAGTTAAAAATATTATACTTAGACTAAAAATATTCCAATCAAAAATAAAATATCAAATATTTTAAATTTTATAACCAAAATTCATATTCTATTATATCATTTATTAAAATAAAATTAAAATTAAAATTTTAATTTTTTTTAAAAAAATCATAATTAGTATACAATTATACTATCTTTTAGAATAAAACAAAAAAATCAAATTAGGGGTCTAAGTCATTCATAATAGAACATAAATTTTACATCCAAAATTCATATTCTATTATGTCATTTATTGAAATAAATCAAAATTAAAAATCTAGTTTAAAAAAAAAATCATAGTTAGTATATAATTATACTATCTATTAGAATAAAACTAAAAAAATTAAACAAGGGGTCAAACTGTAATGAACACAATATTTTTTAGCTTTAATTGGGTTAGTTTGGTATTTTAATTTTATCGTTTAAACTACCAAATTAAATTCCAATAGAAAATATAATTATATAATAATTACGATTTTTGAAGAGAAAATTGAATTTTTATTTTTGATTTTATATCAATAAAAGATATAATAGATCATGAATTTTAATTGTAAAATTTAAAATATTTAATATTTTATCTTTGATTGGAGTATTTTTAGTCTAAGTATTATATACGTACAAGCTTCAGGGGGTCTAAGTGTAATTTATTAACGAATATATTTATAGCAGGGGTATAAGTGTTACGCGCTTACAAATTTTAGGGGTCTGTGTGTAATATTTCAAATGTGAGGGGTCTAAGTGATTAAATGACAAACCTCAGGGAGTTTGGGTGTAATTCTCCTAAAAATTATGTTCCATGGGTTAGACCCCCGAAAGTAATTGGTCTGATAGTCGGTCTAACCCTAACCAGGCCATGCCTTGTTAAATAACCATCTATTCCAAAAGTTTATATAATCATTTAAAATGGTATCAGAGTAGGAGGTTCTGTGTTCGAATATCTCATCTACCCTAATTATAAAAAATATTTTCAAGTGCTAGGCTCAAATTCTAGTCAGCACGTGAAGGGGCGTGTCGAAATATAAACACTTAAGTTATGTCCTCTCTAATAACTTAAGCTTTTTGAGTAAATGATTGTTTAACATGGTGTCAGATTAGGAGGTCCTGTGTTAGAATCTCGTCGCCAACTTAATTATTAAAAAGTTTTTCATGTGTTAGGCCCATAATCTAGTCTGCATGTGGGGGGGGGCATGTTAAAGTATAAATATTAAAGTTATACCTTGTCCAAGAACTTATCATCTCACGTACAAGCTAGATTTTGGGCCCTAACACTTGAAAGTCTTTGAATAATTTATGATAGTGGCGAGATTCGAACATTGAACCTCCTATTTTGATACCGTGTTAAATAACCATCTACTCCAAAAGTTTAAGGTATTAGAGGAGGTGTAATTTAAGTATTTATACTTTGACACGCCTCCTCGCGTGTAGGCTAGATTTTGGGGCTAACACGAGGAAATCTTTTAATAATTAGGGTGGCGGCGAAATTCGAACATAGGACCTCTTGTTCTAATATCATGTTAAACAACTATCTACTCCAAAAGTTTAAGTTATTAGAGAAGGTGAGACTGAAGTATTTTATACTACGACAAGCCCTATCACGTGCAGATTATATTTTGGCCTAACACATGGAAATCCTTGAATGATCAAGGTGGCGGCGAGATTCGAATACAAAACCTTCTGCTCTGATACCATGTTAAATAACTGTATACTCTAAAAGTTTAAGCTCTTGGAATAGATGGTTGTTTAACACCTACTCCTAACTTATGTCGAGATTGTAAGCAATATGGTATGCAAGTATATTTTAGATGATAGTAAATATTCTTACGAACAACCAAAATTCGAAAGAGCATTATATATTGTTATTCCTACTCCTAGCTTATATCTTGTTTTTGACTCCGTTTATTCAGATGATAGAATAGTTTTATCTTGCTTTTATTGACTTAATACTGAGAATCTTCGCTTCTAATATTCATCATGGAACAAAAGAACAATTTTATTACCATGTAGGTGATGGATATGACAATCCTGTGTGCTTTTGACCTTTCGAAATTGATTCACCTTGTCAGATGATTTCTTGTTGCTTTGTTTCCTTAAATGGGGGTTTTGAAGGAAAGGATAAGGGAGTTGATGGTAAACCTCTGTTATCTTTTTTTCTTTTCTTTTTTTGTAGTAGTAGAAAGTGATTTTTTGGTTTGCCCGTTCCACTCAAAGAAAACATTTTCTCTTTCTTCTTACCTTTATCTCACGAAAAGGAGGCTTCAACTACTTTTTCTTTTCTCTTCATCCTTTACACTTGAAACAGGAAGAGAGTCCATGACTATTCTGTTGTTTCTTTTTCCTCTTCTAATAAGGCCATTTCCCTATCCTCTGTCTTCTACTTATCCAAATGAGTTGTTGAAGTTTTTGCATGCTGGGCACGTGACTCTATAAATGACATCATATTTGGACCAGTCATGGTTCAAAGTCGCGGTATCGGTCATCGACTCGGAGGGCACTGAGACACATCGGTCGCGGCGTCGCGGCGTAGTATCGGTCGATACGCTCAAAACGTTAGATAAAAGACCCAATTTTTTAAAAAAAAATCATGAAAATTTTTAAAAATATGTAAATATCATCATTCTTGCATTATATTCCAAAAATACATTATTTAACATATTAAACATAATAAAAATGAATTATAAGGACGCTACCGAAAATAGTTATCATCATTTAGGTTGAATGTTTTTATTTAAGGACACACAAAACTTTAAACATATGTTATTAGAATTTTTTTTAACTTACTAGTACCTAATTTAAAAAAAAAAAAACAACAAATATGTATCCATAAATATGTCTGACTCGGTTCGTTTCGGCCGAGTCCAACCGAGATATCGCCGAGATACTGAGATACCACCGAGATATCGCCGAGATACCGCTATACCGCCGAGATATCGCCGATATTAGCTCATCTCGGGATTTTTACGTTTCGGGTATCGTTATCGTAACGGTAGGGGCCGAGTCGGATACGACTCGGCCGAGTCGTATCGGACTCGGCCGATACCTTGAACCATGGGACCAGTAGGATGTTGACATGTAAGCAAGGGACAAGAAGGGCTTGGACATTAGTTTCTTTTCTATTTTCTTCAATTTTATTGGCAATTACATTGTTATACCAGGCAGTAAAGACTTAAGAGCAATTGCATATTTGGGAAATCCTAGAGGTGGCAACTGCTTTCTTTCCACTTCAGATTTTCTCCCTCCTGTCTCTATTGCTCTTATATTAACTTAGTCTCTATTTCCCTGAACTTTCTGTAGTCTGTGGTTAAATCTTTCTTTATGAAGCTAGTCTCTTTTCCCTTGGTTATGGAGGCCCACACTGGTTCATTAGTGAGACATTATCTGCCTTCTTCATTCTCCAGACCTTTCAACTTTTCCACTCTGTCTCCTGCTTTTTAATCAAACTGGGATGAGTTCAGAAATGGGATGTGTGTGAGTTGTGATCTTCAGAACCTGTTGAGAGCTGTTCTTTAGGGTTATGTTATTAATTGATTTTAACATAACCATTGCTTATACTTATTATCTTTTGTTTCTATATCATTACTTTATTGTGTCCAGTGGATTTCTTTGCCATAACCGTTATGATTCTATCAAGTTATTTGATGTCCTAATTTTGTTTATACTCTTAAGCTTGATTTACTTTTCCTCCTTCGAATTCTATGTGGTCTTCATGCAAGCTTCATATTGACTCTATCTTCGGCTTGTTTTGAAAGTGTATCTTGTTCATTGATGTCCAGTGCATTTAGCTTTTTTAACTTTATATATTTCTCTTCATTCAGGGTTCGTTTTCACTATGGCCATCCGGATATATTTGACAGGCTGTTTCACCTGACCAGAGGTGGGGTCAGCAAAGCTTCCAGAATCATCAATCTAAGCGAGGACATATTTGCAGGCATTATCACTGCCCTAGGATTTTCAACATTTCTACTTAACCAAAATATGACTTCAGTTTAAAATCTTTTCTATTTTCCACAATGTACAGGTTTCAATTCTACACTACGTGGGGGCAATGTTACTCATCATGAGTACATACAAGTGGGAAAAGGCAGAGATGTCGGCCTTAACCAGATCTCACTTTTTGAGGCAAAGATTGCCAATGGGAACGGAGAGCAGACAATGAGTCGTGACATATATAGGCTGGGACATCGGTTTGATTTCTTCCGTATGCTGTCGTGTTACTTCACTACTGTGGGATTCTATTTTAGTACCTTGGTATTATATGCATCACCACCTGTTTATTTGAGTTTGTTTATAATCTGTAAAGGTTAAGGTTATCTGAATCACTGTAGGTCTACCTTCGCAGATAACTGTGCTTACCGTCTATGTATTTCTCTATGGTCGTCTTTATCTTGCTCTCAGTGGGCTTGAAAAAGGATTGATTACCCAGCCAGCTATTCGGAACAATAAGCCTCTTCAAGTAGCTCTTGCTTCTCAGTCTTTTGTACAAATTGGATTTTTGATGGCATTGCCTATGATGATGGAAATAGGTCTTGAAAGAGGTTTTCGTAATGCATTGAGTGATTTTATACTGATGCAACTACAGTTGGCTCCTGTATTTTTTACATTTTCTCTTGGAACGAGGATCCATTACTATGGAAGGACCTTGCTTCATGGGGGTGCACGATACAGAGGTACTGGTCGTGGATTTGTTGTGTTCCATGCCAAGTTTGGAGACAACTATCGGTTGTACTCCCGGAGCCATTTTGTCAAGGGAATTGAACTTATGATTCTACTTCTTGTGTACCATATATTTGGTCATTCATATAGAGGTGTAGTTGCTTATATATTGATAACTGTATCAATGTGGTTCATGGTGGGAACATGGCTTTTTGCTCCCTTCCTCTTCAATCCCTCAGGGTTTGAGTGGCAAAAGATTATTGACGACTGGACAGATTGGAATAAGTGGATAAGCAACCGTGGAGGGATTGGTGTGCCGCCAGAAAAAAGTTGGGAATCGTGGTGGGAAAAGGAACAAGAGCATCTTCGTCATTCTGGGAAGCGGGGTATCATTGCGGAGATATTTTTGTCATTGCGGTTTTTTGTATTTCAGTATGGACTTGTCTATCACTTGTCATTGACGAAGAAAACTCAAAGCTTTCTGGTACTGGCTTGTTTGCATTTCAATTTATTACATACCTTTGAAAGTTTGAAAATATCAATGAAGTTGGGACTAAACCTGATCTTAGTTTACTTACTGTTGGCTTTGCAGGTTTATGGCATATCATGGCTTGTGATTTTTCTAATATTATTTTTAATGAAGGTCAGTTGCAAAACTCTTCACTTTAACGTACTTGCATAACGTATTTCTGTTGCCTCAGAAAGTTCTTCTTGAGATGGTTCTTTTCTTCACACAACCACTAGCAATGAGATGTCTTAAGCCTGAATTACCAAACTGACAGTTTTTGGTTAGGTGGTGATATTTGACAGATAGAGGCAATTCACTCTCTTATTGCTTTTGTTGGAGCTTTTAGAAGGTTTTTTGCCAGGAGAGCAGACATGATGTATCAGTACCTGAAAATGCAAGACAACTACAGTTTTGTGCCCATACTTGTGTGATCATAATGGTTGAAAGTTGGGGAATACGTTTACATGTCTTCTAAGAAATTTTGTTCTAAAGTGATAAAAGAATGTGCAAGAATGTATATAAGAAAAGACATAATAGCTATAATTGTTTAAACTTTAAACAGATGTCAAACTGCAAGAGACTAGAGTTTATGATTCTGAAGAAGCAATTAGAATAACTAACCAAATAGAATTTAGAATATGATACCTGCTGCATTTTTTTGTTTTCTTGTAATGAGCTGTAATTAATGTGACTTTTTCAAGTTTTATGCATCGCATGTTCTGGTTAATCTATGTAATACCCTTTGTAGCAGCTTTTCTATTGTTGGAGTTACAATGTGAGAATTATACCTTTTTTTTGTGTTTGGGAATCATGACTGAATGTCTTTGTATGTCTGATAAATTTTGTCAAAAATTGTGTTTACAAGAAGTATGGCTGCTCTGAGCATTACCCCCAAAACTACAAATATGTTTTGGCTTGAAGCTTTAAAGATTTTACTTGCTAATCATCGTATATGCTTTATTCATTCATTTTTTTTATTCATATTCCATTTGGAATAAATGTGTCGAATTTTTCTCAGGCTGCGTCAGTGGGAAGGCGAAGATTCAGTGCTAATTTTCAGCTTGTCTTTCGATTGATCAAGGGCCTCATCTTCCTAGCAATTGTCGCTGTTCTGATCACTTTAATTGCACTTCCCCATATGACATTTCAGGACATCATAGTTTGCATTCTTGCATTCTTGCCAACCGGATGGGGTTTGCTTCTGGTGAGTGAATTCTTGCTCATTCCCGTCACCTATCCTCTGTTTTTTCATTTGCTCATTCCCGTCACCTATTCTTGATATCGATAGTTGCTTTCTCAAATTGCATCCTTTTAACCCATTTCTGTGGCGGTGCTCTCTCTTTCTCTCTCTCTCTCACACACACACAGATTGCACAAGCATTGAAGCCTCTGGTTCAACGTGCTGGACTCTGGAGTTCAGTCCGGACACTTGCACGTGGTTATGAAATAATCATGGGGTTAGTTTTATTCACCCCAGTTGCATTCTTGGCTTGGTTCCCATTCGTTTCGGAATTCCAGACGCGTATGCTGTTCAACCAAGCATTTAGCAGAGGTTTGCAGATTTCACGTATTCTAGGTGGACAAAAGAAGGATAAATCCTCCAGCAACAAAGAGTGATTACATCCCAAACAGCCAGTGCTTCAATGTAAATATTTCTATCTGATCACTTCATCTGGAAGAATTTTCAGTAGATTATATTTCCATAGGTTTTACTCAGCTATGTAGCATATTAGCATCGTTATGTTGATTTGGTTGTAAAGATAGCAGAAATAGGTTGCAACATGTATACTGTTTGGGTTGCCATAATTCATGTATAGTTTCTTTTATTACGAGGTGAGTCAAAATATTAACCAAATTTAGCCAGTAAAAACGAATATTAAGATTCTGATTTATATGACTGCAGTGTGTTGTTGATGATACTTGTAAGATTCTACATAATGTCGTGCTCTAATCTGATAGCTTTTGAAGTAAAACAGTTACTTGGTGAATCAACGATCCACTAGGGACACACATCCTCATGAAGGGTGCAACCAAGATCTGCTCTCTGAACCTGCACCACTGTGTTTATTAGAACAGGCGAGGGTGAGCTGGTTTATCCAACTAAGCCTTGCCTTTGAAAGATGAAGAGTTTTTAGGTTTATTTTTGCCCTTACATTCTTTTATTTTCTGGGGTTAGAACTAAGAAATGCATAACATTGTAACACTGGACAGGTTAGAAGCTTTAGAAATCATCTGAAAAAAATGTAAGTTTTGTTGTTAGTTCTCCTTATCTAACGTCAACCTCCTTTTTAACATCCATGCCTAAACTTCTTCCGCCTGGGAATTTCTTTTGCTCTGTGCTATCTTAAGTTGTTAGCTTATAAATTATAACCTAATGCCAAAATGCTGTGCTGTGTGTTTTAATGTGTGTGTTTTGGTGATTGGCGTCTCTCTCTCTCTCTCTCTCTCTCTCTCTCGTGTGTGCGGTTTTGGGTGTTTATCACAGCACACGTGTTTATATGATAATCTCAAGAGTTTTGAGTATTTTGCAGGTTAACAGGTGAAATTAAGGATTTTTGTGGAATGACCTCATTCAATAAAAGTCCTAGTTGTGCTACTATTTTGCCCCGTCACCATAGAATTTTGGCTTTGTTCCTATAAAAACATTACGTTTTAATACATCAAGAAAACGATATGTACTACTTAAGTATATCGAATTTGCAGAGTGTGAGACGATACGTATAAGCCATCCAAATGGGATGGGATGAAACAGTTCATTTTTTTCCCCAGATGTTACCAAGAAAATGAGGTTTCACGTGGAAGCAATTTTATTCAAATATTAGGTAGTAAAATGATTTCATTTTTAATTATCTTGGGTTTTATATTTTGTATAAGTTTCGTTTTGTTGTTGTTCGTTCCATCGTAGGAGCAAATAGTTATATTGTTAAAGAGTCTTGTGATCTGGTTCTTCTGGATCTTAGAACTAGAAGTCTCTAAATTTTGAATTTAATGAATTATATTAGAAACTGAATTGTTGGATTGTTATGTTGGCATTCATTCATGAATAATAATTCATGGGCATGAACCTAACGCTTATAGCTGCTACGCCTGCTTCTTACCATGGCTGCTATGTTGGCGTGATTAACAAGACAACATGGATCTGTAGGACATAAACAAATTTATTAATGGGCAATAGATCAATATTACTGTCGACATTCAATGATTGTAACTAGAGTTTTTTGGAGGCCGGGATTTCAAAAAAAAAATTACTCGTAAATTTTCTTTTGGATTAGGTTCTTTTTGAAAAGTTAAAATAATGGCTATAATTAATGCCCTTTAAAAATATAAAAAAACGACAATGTCATCACGTAATTAAAACATATATTTTAAAAACTTACGTTATCATATTGTACTTTCTTTTCAAAAAATATAGATTGTTAGACAAATAAACTAAAAAAAATGGCATGTTTTTTACTAACGTAACTATTAATTAGAAGTTTGAACGTACATTAAGGTACATTTACTGATAGCAGTTGTACTCTATATTTCTACAAGAGATAATTGAACTCAGACGTCTCTTTGATTAACAACTAAATTAATACTATAATAAACATACATTCAAACATCTTCATCTATCCCATGAAAAAAACCTTTATAAATAACATAACTAAAATTCAGAACCAAAATTCAAAAAAAAAAATAAAAAATGGAACAATCAAGGCAACAAAAAAGCACAAACTAACATCCAAATGCTTTTAAGTTTTTTGGACGACGCCCATGCAAAATAAGATTGCTTGCGAGTTAATATCGATCGTCTCGAATCAGAACTCTACATGTCCCACAAAGAAAAAGACAAGTGGAACAAATGACCAAATCCTTCAACAAAAGCTGCAAAAGGAGAAGAAGAAATGAAATAAGTGTGATGTAAAATTGAAGGACCTCGAAAAATTATTTTTAAAATATAAAACAAATTAACCACATATATAATTTTTCCTTTATAAATTAAATATAATATTTATTTTTTAATTTGTGTACTTATGATAATGTGTACTTATACGATAAATAACATATGCGGATTTCCTTCCTATTGAAGTAAGATTGCTTGTCCTCGATGATCAACACCAACTGAGAGTTTTAAGGAAGAAAGATACCATCCAAGGAAGTTAAGAGGTTTCCTTTTTGAATTCAAATGTTTCCTACAAATTAAAAAATCCAATCTAGCATATTCTTTAAATTCTTTCAAATTTTGAATATAGTATAATTAATTCATTAAGGGAACATATCTATGTCCCCGTAGATGTAATTTTAAACTTAATAAAGTTATGCTAAAAAAAATAGGTATGCAATAAAAAAAATATAAAAAATAACAGATATGCAATAATCGTTAGACAAATACACTAAAATACAGCTTGTCAGATATGTACATTAAAACACCGATAATCATTTGTATCTTCTTCTCCATAAAAATAATCGGTATGCAATAATCGTCAGACATGTACACTAAAATACAGATCGTTAATATATCTACACCTACCAAGAAATACGTAAAACTTATATATCTACTTTCTGTGCATACCAAATCAACGGTTAATATGCGATCGAGTATATTCCAAATTGTTGGGTTGTTGAATTTTAAATTTAAAAACAATAGACAGAATCCAAAAAATACTCAATAACAAATGTAAAAAAAAAAAAAGCCAACTATATTTTAGGCTGAAATCATGTAATGGAAATAAAATGGATAATGAAAACACTCTAACTACCTAACTCCTACATATTCGCGTTAGCCCATGGATTGTATACAATATTTTTTTAAAAAATGGAGGACCTTCTTTTATATTAAAAATTCGATTAGACTAAAATTGATTTACACACCAAATGAAGAATTCTAGCCTAATTAACTGTTGTAACTATGTAAGGTCTTGCAAGAATTTATTGCATACAACTTTATTGTTTTAGATTAGTCTGTAAGAAGGAGAGTTACTCACGAGAGTAGTACTA
>CM042189.1:5864369-5896073 GCA_023539305.1 Ilex asprella
GTATTTTTTATTTTTTTTCTAATGTATGTTTTCACAATTATTTATCACAGTTATTATTATTGTTTTATATAATTTATGTTTCATGGTGATTATTTTCAACATTTTAGTTTGTCAATGTTCCATTGTTAGGTTGGTGGTCCGTGTAAATACTTTGAATGGAACGACCCATCGATGTGTGGTTGTTCATGCCAAATAATATCTGGATTGTTACATCGTGCGACGATGTTAAAAGCACAAAGGGAGAGGTAGAGAACAAGGGTGAGGATGCTTTGGTTTGGTCTTCTTGTTTCTTGGTTGATCATGGTTGTCGTTTATTGATATATGGCTCGATGCAATTTGGTTGGATCTTTTCCTGGTGGCCTCCAATTTATGTTTTGTGTAGATGGAGTTGTAGATGTCCCTGCAGATGGAGTTGGAACTGTAGGAGGAAGTGCAGATGAAATTGCTACTTGTTTCCTTCTGCTCATGAAAGAGGGTTGCATGCATGAGACAAAACATATAAAAAGCAATCTGATTTTTTTAAGTTAAAATACAAAAGCAACAGTACTAGCAACTTATGTCTTAATTTTCTTTGAATTGCTGGTTGAGTTGCATTTGGAGTTGCAATTTGGCTGTAACATGTTGAGGCATATTGTCTTTCTAACCTGTTAATCAATAAACAGTGTCATTGTATAGGTCATTTTAATTAAATAGACCTTGTGAAAATTAGATTTACAAGGTAGGAGACTTACTGGGAAATTCTTTTGTGCCTAATGTTGGAACTAAAGATTGCAGTTTGGCCTTCTGTTGCTGATGTGTTGTTATTCTTTTCCACTGATTTTTCATTAGTGTTCTTGAATTTGCAATTCCTTTTCTTATGCCCAGTTTTTTCACAATGTCCACATATGATGGATTTGTATTTCCTCTTCAATTTTGAACCCAGTTAAGGAAGGTTTCAACCTTGAACCATCCATCAACATAAACTTCTGTTGGTAAATCTAGGTAGTTAAGGGCAGACACTGCATGTTTACATGGGATACCTGTCAAATTCCATTTCCTGCAACTGCAAATTTTCTCCTTCACATTGATATTTCATCTGTCTCCACTCATCCCAACTACTTCAAATTTATTATCCCCATTCCAAGCTGGTACGAAAGCTGCTGCTGATTCTACCTTTATTTTTTTTTTAATAAAAACAAATTTTATTTATTCACAAAACCAACAGAATTACAAGAAGTAAGGTCGGCCATTGCCTATTCAAAACTAACAAAAGATACACAATAACCAAAAAAAACTCCTTCCAAGAGCTCCCTCCAGACCAGTCAAAAGCAGCAAACCAGTAAAGCTAAGCACATCCAAAAAAGCTAACAGACTACCAATCCATCCCATGTACCATGTTTCAAACACCATACAGCCAACCATTAACCCTTGTCGTCAAACACCACCTTCCTTCTCTTCCGTTAAAAAGGCAAACCCCTCAAGTCTTTAAGAATAATCAATAGTCCTTCTAATAAATACAGCTTGATTAGCCAAACGATCAACAACGTTATTAGCTTCTCGAAAAATATGAACCAAGCCATACTCCAAACCCCTTAACATTTCTCTAATCTGCCTTAGAATATCTAGAAAAGGCCAGGGACATGCACACAAACCCAGAACAGAATTCACATGCACCAGCGAATCACATTCAATAACAAATCTGTAACATGACAAATCATACTGCCATATCAAATGAAGACCATCATACAATGCCCTAAACTCAGCCGCTATGTTTGAGCACTCACCATAGAAGAAAAAGCAAGCTAAAACCACATTTCCTTTATCATTCCTCAAAATAGCACCACCCCCAGCTATTCCCGGATTATTCTTAGCAGCCCCATCAGTGTTCAGTTTCATAATCACAACAGAAGGAGTTGTCCATTTAACCCAAACACATCTAAACCGAACAGAAACAGAAGCCACAATTTGCGAAGACTTTAAACTTGATTTACCAAGACCATCATCTTGCACTGTCGGCTTTATATTTCCTCACCTGATAACGAAGAATGTTTCAAATCTTCATAAAAATGGCATAAGAATGCACAGTCCCCTCCCCAGAAACCCTTCTACATCTTTCCTTCCAAATTTGCCAAAACAAAACCAAGGCAACACTTCGCATAATCCCATGACTCAGAGACTTCCTTTTAAAAATTCTACATAAATGCAGAAACCTTACCAAAGGAGTCTCTCCATGGATAAGTTGAAAACAACCAAACCGAGCAAATTTATCCCATATAACTCTGGCATAGACACATTCAATAAACAGATGAGTTTCATTTTTTAAATCCTTACAACACCTACTCACTGCAGATACACTAATCCTCATGAAATTGGAATCCAAAGGCAAAGCCCTTTTCCAGATTTTCCATCCAATAAATTGAGCACTAGGAGAAGTAATGGTCTGCCAAATACAAGAAGAAACTTCATTCAGATCAGCCCATGAATGAACCATATTCCAAGAAGATTTCAAAGAAAAACTCCCAGATGAAGACAGCTGCCAAATCAATTTATCATCAACTGCAGCTAAAGAAACACCAGAACCCAATACCTCCTCCTTTAACTGGTCGTTTAACAAAGCCTCTTCCCCATAAAAACACCGTTGAGAACCTGACAATAAATCCACAACTCGAGGAAACGTTTGAGGCAAAACTTCCACCCTTCCTAACAGAGCACCCTTCCCAGTCCAATTGTCACACCAAAAGTCAGTATTTTCACCATTTCCAACTAACATGTTCGAATAATTGAAAACCTGTTCAAAAAAAGGTCTCAAATTTTCAAGACAAACTGAATGACTTTAGCCCAAACATCTTAACAAATTCTTACCCCTCAGAAACTTAGCATTAAAAGCCTGAGCCCATAAAGAAGAACCTTTCAACAAGTTCCACACTTCTGAAAGCAATTTCCACATCCTCAAACCTTCTCAACCCTAATCCACTTTCCAACTTAGGCAAAGTTATCTTGCTCCATGCCACCCAATGTCTCTTTTTCACATCCAACTTATTCGACCAAACAAAGTTAGCCATTAGAGAATTAAGCTTATGAATTATAGCTTTGGGCAGATTTAAGCAAGCCAACAAATGAATTGGCATAGAACACAAAACATATCTCACCATCAAAACCCTGCCCATATTAGATAGAATTCTAGTATACCAACCCTCCAATCTTTGTCTAAAAAGTAGCAGTAAACCTTCAAAATATCTTATTTTAACTCTTCCCTAGATCACTGGACACCCAAGATAAGTGAAAGGACAACTTTTAACTAGGATGCCAGCAAGAGCAGATAAAGCACACCTCCTTTTTGTAGAAATAGTCTTCGAATAGAACATAGAGCTTTTTACTAGACTCACCCTCTCCCCAGAAGAACCCTCATATAACTTCAAAAAATTCATAAGATTCTTCAATGGTTTCTTACCACCCTTAAGAAAATCAAAGTATCATCAGCAAACAGGAAAACATCCCTCCCTAAATGAAAATGCCTTACCAATCCTTGCTGAAAAACCTTTTTCAATCCCCTACTAAGAGCTTCTTCAGCCAAAATAAAAAGACTAGAGAATAAAGGATCTCCTTGTCTTAAACCCCTAGAGGATGGAAAAAAATCTCTTCTAACTCCATTCAGTGTACACAGAGAAGAACTGATTTTGCAAACAGTTAAGAACAATCTGTGTAAACAAAGGAGATAACCCAAAACATGACAGAGACCTTAACAAAAAGTCCCACTCAAGCCTGTCATAAGGCTTCATCATGTCTAATTTCAAAATCAAATTCCCAGCTTCAACCTTCCTATTCAATTCCCCAACCATCATCTGAGCCAAGGAACACACACTCCCCATTATTTCTCTCCCTTTAACAAAACCATGCTGCTCCATTGAAATAAGACCAGGTAGAATCACAGCAAGCCTAGTTGAAAGAAGCTTTGTAAAAATCTTATACAAGAAATTACACAAAGCTTATAGGTCTAAAATTAGCAAAAGAAGTAGGATTCAACTTCTTTGGAATCAAAGTAAGAAGAGTAGCATTGATAGATTTGGGAACACTCCCCCCATGCAAGAAAAAATTAACTGCCTTTAAGACATCCTCCCCTATAACACCCCAGGCAGCCTGATAAAAGGCACCAGACAAGCCATCTGCTCCTGGGGCACTTTAAACAGACATAGAATAAATAACCTGCCTTACTTCCTCCAAAGAAGCATTTTTAAGTAACTCAACATTCTACTCCTCACTCACCAGACTGGAAATAACCAAAAACAATTCCTCATTAAGCTGATGAGACACTGAGCTATACAAAGAAGGGTAAAAGTCTTCAGCAACCTTTCCAATCTCCTCATCCGATTGAACCCAAATACCAGCAGCATTTTGAATCCTTACCACTCTATTTCTAACAGCTTTACCCTTCGCCAATGCATGATAAAAACGGGTATTTTTCTCCCCCTCCACAGCCCATTTAACATTAGCCTGTTGCCTCCAATCTAACTCACCTTGGACTTTTTCAAAATTCTGAACATTTTCAACAGCAGAAGATTGGTCCATCAAACTTTCAGCAGCCACTAATTCCATCTCCTTAGCTTTTATTCTATCAAACACGTTGCAAACAACATTTTTATTCCACTGCTTCAAATGATACTTGAGATATTTAACTTGAGAAACAAATCCTCAATATGATTACTGGAATAAGAACCTACCCACTTTGAAGCCACCAAAGGCAAAAAGCCAGCATCTTCCACCCACACATTTTGAAATTTAAATTAGGAAATTCTTGAATTGAAATGAGTATCTGCCACCTTAATCAACAAAGGAGAATGGTCAGATCTCCCTCTGGCCAAATGCAACACTTCTGTCCTCCCCAAAATAGAACTCCAAACCAAATTCAAAAAAACCCTGTCAATCTGTTGCCACATTCTAGCATTTCCATGACAATTGTTACACCAAGTGAATCTACCACCCACAAATCCTCCATCCATTAAACCAGCATTCATAACAAATTCATTAAAATCCTCTATCGAAACAGAAGAAGAATATGCCTCCCCCCTCCCAGTCTTTCCTCAGAACACAACACAACATTAATATCTCCAACAACCATCCAGGGTTGAGAAGAAGGAACATGCAAATGTAACAAATACTCCCACAAGGATCTTCTTAACAGATGGTCACATCGAGCATACACCACAGAAACACAAACCATCACAGCACCCAAGTATGAAACTTCCACAGTGATAGCCTGAGCATGCTCAGACACCACACTCACACTCAGTCTGTCATCCCATAAAAGCCATATGTTTTGTTCGGCTAAATTATTCACCACAAAATGAGACATATTCATACTGAAAGCAAAATTTTGAATATTTCCCCTCCCAGTCTTAGGCTCTAAAATAGCAGCCATACAGACACCATAAATTCTAATCAACTTCTACCTTTGTTCCCTCCAATCTTTCTTGAATGTTAATATTTTTTTTCAAGCATGGTTGTGATAGACTTGTCTCTAGCCTCAACAATGGTTAAAACTCTCACATAAGTTATTCAACAACATATCACACTTAGGGAAGGTGCTGAAATGTGACCTAGACCAGTGGACTATTGGTTTTTCAGATAGTTAATTATATGCATATTCATCTAACATCCTTAGTTCATCTATGATATCCTAAAAGTCAAATATTCTGGTAGATTTAGCAGCCCTCCACAGCAAATCCTTCAGAATTAGTCTCTTATGCTCAGTTTTGAAATTATTGTAGAAATGTTTAACACAAAACCAGTGTTCTGCATTTGGAAAAAGACTTTCAACGGCATCCAACATTCCCTTTTGCTTATATGACATGAAACTTCAAGCATGAGTGTTAACAATGCACGTATCTTCCTTTAGAATTGGGAGGAAACATGCCCATGACTTTTTTTTTTTTTTTTTCTTACTCAACTATTGCATAAGCAACTGGATACATTTGACTATTAGGGTCAATCCCAGTAAAGTCCTAATAGAATATGTAACACTCTCAAATCCACCTTGGAAGGCATTACTGTCTACAAGTTATTCAATCATGAGAGCAACTAAAAATAACCATTTAAATACTAAACCATTCATCCATTCGATAAGAAATAAATACTAAAGTCAATGAAACAATGTAACTTTTCCTAACTTACAACTCAAAACTAAAATGTATCTAGCAGCGGAATAATTAAATCGAACTAAAATATTATTTCATAAAAGTCTCTCAAAGTCTAGTCAATAAAGAACCATCTCTACTCCTCAAAGAAGCAACCCACATCTTGATTCTCCACCACCTCGTAGTCAACCTGCTCATCCATATCGATATTCTCTTCTATGCCAAAATTTGTAAATGTGTTGTTATAGGGGATGAGCAAAAGCCCATAAAAAATCTTTCTCAAATCCAGATAAGGTTTTAAAACAACATAAATAAGACAAGTCTCTTTTGAAAAATAACATACGTACATTTTTTAAAGTAAAACAATGACAGTCATAATGATCTCAAATATACGGATTACAGTAATTCAACAGCAGGAATAAACATTTAAAAATTTTCAATAACATCTCAATTTTCTCATGTAGGTTGGTTGGTTCTAAAGAATCTACATAACGATCTTACCTCATTCATCCAACACAAACTCAAACATCTCAATCATTCCCCGCAGGACTACTTTACAAACCACTTTAGCATGAGTGTATACCGTCTCCCAGACATTGGCAAATCTTTCGTAGGAAAGGAATATCGTCTCTCAGCCTCAAATCTGTGTGAACAATAGTGATTGACCTCTCAAGAAAACAACCAACTACATGTGTTAGGCAACCATCTCACCCCTACTGGAATAGACTAACCTCTAACACTCTACGACAATTTTTTAAGAAAATCCAAATCTGTCACACCTAACCCATATAAGAGATAAAAATTGCAACTTTAACAAAAAAACGTATTTTACTAACCACAAGTTTCATCAAATTCATGTATCACAGTTTCACAATTTTCAATAAACCACAATAATAATGGAATTAAAATATGTAAGAGATCACATCAATAAAAGTTTCATAATTGCAATATCAAAATTCTAGAGTTTTACCAAAAATTTCAATTTTTTGAAGATACTACAATTATTTGGATATACACATGGTTTATTCAAGAATTGAAATTTAAAAACCATGAACCAATGTATTTTTCGCATAAAAGTTAGCAAAACTAGGATTTTGGAAATCAAGAACAAGAATTTTTTTGAACATAAAATATGTATTTTGTGTAAAACAACTTTTCAATTGGAAATGAATCAAGAATAAACGTTTATCTATCAAATAATTATCAAGAAGATGAAAAACATACATATATACTACACTAAGTCTCAATGAAAGAACTCAAATAGAATCTCCTACCTTTAAATCCAAGCGTGTTTGATCCATTCTAACATGAAGATCCCCTTCAAATCTTGTGTTTTTTTCTCCTCTCTCTCTCTAGGGCTGCCTAGGTTTGAAAACTAATGAATTCTTACTTAAGAGGCGTCCCTAGGAATTTATAGGGTCTAAAAATTGAACAGTTAGAGCGAGCCTGATTGTTGTAAAAATCGCATTTGCATTCGAACAGAGATTTGCGTTCGAATGTGACTTAGAACGGAATGGTATTCAAACGCGGCTTACTCCCAATATCTTGATTTCTATCAGAGACCAAAGGATTGTAACCAAGCTCTGTTCGAACGTGAATGGCATTTGAACATGACTTCAGTTCCTGACTCAACTTCTACTCCAGTTTTAACCTATTTAGAAGTCGTTTCACAAAATCTTTGTGATATGTTTTGTAGAATTTTGAATCTAATTCCTATTGCCCGAATCTCATGTCAATCCAATATTAGAGCAACAAATTATAATTAAATTTCTCAAACAATGTCAAGGAAATTTCTTTCTAATTTCTACAAAGAATGATCAATTTACCTCCCAATTATTTATTTCTACTCTTATAATCTATAAAGTTTATTCTTTCTTCATTACATATATAAATATTACAAAATAATTATGTCATTATATTAAGATGAACATATAAGGATTTATAGAATACCAGTCTGATAGCCTTTTAAGTGGCTCAATCCAACCCAATTAATAGTCTCCAACCACTCGAAAACTCATTCTTCAATGCCCCAAAGCATATGTAAATTATTTTGAACTTTAATTTATCACTTCCCAAAGACTTGGTCTTAATAATGCAAGTTGTACCTGGGTTAGTTCTTCTCAACTCTTCTCAATAGTCCCACAACAACTGAATTGCTTTTTATCACTTCCATTTACAATTGTCATTGCTTTATCTTTAGCTCTATAAACTGAACTTTTGCTCAAGCTCATAACATGCTCCTTTTCAACAATCTCATTAATGGACTTCATGGGCCATGTGGGATTAGATCTTATTCTATCAACATGAGTACTTGCAATCCACTTGACATTGGCATGTGTAACTTTAAATGATCTATTGCAAGTACTATTATATGTTTTAACTTGCATTGCTTTCTCTTATGCCATGCTTGAAGCATAAATCACCCATTAATAATACAGATTGCCCTCACTCTGGTCTTGTCATTTTTGCTAAATTTTATTTGCTTCCCCCATTGGATTGAAAGTTGTCTGACAGTAGCTTTGAACTCAGCTGCATCCTTTCTCTTTTTTTTCATAACTCAGTTACATCCTTAAATAACATTCTTAGCTTAAATTTTGAGTCAATCATATCAGTCTTCCCATTAAATTATGGATACCTAACCCTTTTTCTTTTAAAATTAACTTCCTCATTATCAAATGATGATGAAACACTAAGACTAATTAGCCCCTCAATGCCATAGTTTTCACCTTACAAGTTATAATCAACTTCCACTCCTAAGTCTTTTTCACTCTAAACATATTTCTCTTTTTCTTTCCCTTTCCCTTTCCCTTTACCTTTACCTTTATCAACTTTTTTCATTTTCCCTTTATCAACCCCTTAGTCCTTGTTTCTACCAACCCCATTATATCCGCCCATGCCAACACTTTCCCCTTGGTGAACCCTAATTTCTCTGTCAAGATGTATTTCATACAAATTACCTTCATCCATGTCGTATTCACTGTCACATAAATATTTGTAATCAGATGATGACTCATTTAAGCATAATTCACTGTCAGATTCTTTAGAAGAAACAACACTATTATTTTTATGCAGAGATTTGATTCGACATGACTTTGATTATTCGCACTTGCCTTTATATGCTCAACATACACATCTACTACTTTATCTCTATCAACCCAATTAATCAAGTCCAATGTATCACGATCAAATTCCAACACCCTCCATCCATCACCAGTTCTATGAAGAAACCTACTAAGCTCACAATATCCTAATCCAATACCCTTTAACATATTGTCTAACTCAATCATAGAAATCTGGTCGGAGTGACACCTATCAATGTGATTCACCTTCGCACTAATATACACTCCATCCACACATTTACCACCATGGTGTAGTTTAATAGTGAAACATCCCGAAGCATCATCTGTCATATAACATACATGCTTTA
The DNA here is from genome assembly GCA_023539305.1 of Ilex asprella. Classification (NCBI taxonomy): domain Eukaryota; kingdom Viridiplantae; phylum Streptophyta; class Magnoliopsida; order Aquifoliales; family Aquifoliaceae; genus Ilex; species Ilex asprella. The sequence continues at coordinate 5,873,907 of CM042189.1, forward strand.
AAAAAAAAAAACAACTAAACAAATCTCAAAAATCATGCATCTAACAATAAGATCACACAAAATTATTAAAAACACCCCACACTCACAAACCCCAGGCTAAATCGGACTCAGCATAAAGACCAACATTCATTTGAATATAAAAATGACCCACTTGCCTCCACACTCAAACCCACACACCAACGCCACACTCTTATCCACGAGGATAAATAATGTATACACCACTAGATAAAGAATTGAAAAAAAAAAAACGGATAACAAAATTTAAAACAAAAACTATTACGATAATGAGGTCGTAAATCATTGATACCTTTCCTATAGACCCAAGACATTCTTCCACCTTCAAGATGCACAGCACAGATCGAGATTAAGACGGATTATTTTCTAAATTTTTTGGCCGTAGATCATAGCTTTTGTCCTCCTTACACCATTTCTCTGTATGTCCCTCTAGGAGTGCTTCTCACGTGAGAGGTTTTGGGCGCCAAATGTTGGTGATTTTACACCAATGCCCTCTTAATTTCTTGTGCTTCTGACGTGAGATGAAAATAGAAATGTTGACTAGTGTTAACTCCTACACCACATTGGAACGTATTTACACGGTTCAGGGTATAATGTAAAAAAATTTAATTTTTGGGGTGTCAATTGAAAATTTTGGTATCTTTCTGGGGGCAAAGTGGGATTTGCCCTAACAAACTTTAAATTTTGTTAGTTTGCAAGTGATAATTTCCCATGTTCCCACCAATGAGAAGCACTTCATTTGTAAGTCACTTCACACACCTTTCTATTCTCATAGGTTTCATGATAGCCAACGAATCTGTCAATCTTGGCCGACCAATCTAAAAAAACTTGTTAATGACAAAAAAAAAAATCTAAAAAATCTTGTTTATAAATGTAACCATCAAAATTGAGTATATTAACTTTCATACAAAAAATTCCTAAACTCATAACTGTATCCTCTATATCTTATACCAATCATGACCACCAAATACACCTGCAACATACTCATCATCATTAAAAAAAAATTGGAGACTTAGAGGAAATCCCAATAATTTATTGTCTAGCTTATCGACATGTATAGTTGTTACGGGGTCAATTTTCGCAATGAATTTTTGCCTTGTAATGGCACTAAGATCCAACACTCAGTCTCAGCCAAACACACAGAATACACACAGGAACAGAGTATGGACAGTAAGTAAACACACACACAGTACACAGACACTTTACAGGCCAAACATTTCTTTATCAATAAAGTGTAAGGAAACTCAACCTAGGGTATGTTTACAAAAAGGTGTTCAATCTCTCTTGTTGCACTACAGACTCTGACATGCCTATTTATAAACAGGGTGGCGGTTACAAGATCAACCGGCTAGGCATGTGCAACATTCAAATTCGCCCCAGAGATAGGGATCTACATGTTCTGCACTTGCCTGAAAACTTTGTAGAACTGCTACCATCTGCAGGGCACATGCACAACGTCCTCACATGTTGTGCATGTATTTTTCTCCTGAGCCCTTAGCCTTTAAATGTTTTCAATTCGTGCCTAGTCATGCCCAGCTCATGGCTCAGCCCTTCCAAGTTAGCATTGTTTCACAATCCAAGTCATCTGACTTATCTTGTCTACGTGTTTCCTTGTGTCCACGTGCCCATGCATGTGCTGTCACACTCAGTCATGCAAAGGTCTTCAATCAACCCACTAGTTGTATCCAATCAAGCCCAATGTGCCCATGCATGTGTTGCCACACTTAGCCATGCAAGAGCCTTTAATCAACCCACTGGTTGTATCCAATCAAGCCTAACGTGCCCATGCATGGTCTACCTCTCTCAGCCATGCATGGGACTTCTGTCAATCTTGCACAAGGAATTACTCCACCTAAGCATCCCCCATTCTGGCTAAGGCATGGGTATCTATGGGCGAGACTTTCACATGTCAATGTCGCCAATGGTTAAGGGGGTAACAAACTGCCCCCACCAGAAGAACTCGACATCCTCGTCGAGAGGTTGTCTCAATACTCCTGGATCTGTTTCTCAAACTGCCAAAGAGTCACATCTCTTTCCCAACTTGCGTCTGCCTCGCAACCACCCTTCCAATGTACCAAAAAATCAGTCCTGCGATTCTTCCTACTTTGACCCATTGTCTGGTGAGATAGAATCTTGTCGACTTATATGTCAAACTGTTTCCTGATAATAGGCGGAGCCCTCTTTGCTTATTTCATTCCAGCATTCAATAAGTCTTCATGAAATGGGTTCAAAAAACTCACATGGAAAGTTGGGTGAATTTCAATCGATCTAGCAACTTTAAACGATGGGATACGTTCCCGACTTTCTTCATTACTTCGAAGGGGCCATCATATTTAGGGACAAGCCCATGGTGTACAACCTTACTGTTGATCCTTTTCCATAGGGCGAGAGTCAACTTCAATAAGACCAGATCACCCACTTGAAATTCCAGGGGTCTGCGGCCTTGATCGACATACTTGTTCATGCGTCGAGCAGCTTTAGCCAAGTTGTCCTTTGCCTTATCAAGCAACTCTTGCTTGGAACGAGCAAACCGATATGCAGCAGGACATTTTCCTCCGGTTCTCTGTTTTACCACTTCATGGGGAATAAGTGACTGATGTCCCATAGCCAACTCGCTATGAATCATTCCTGTAGCAGAAGACTTGTGCAAGTTGTAGTAAAACTGGACAGTGTCCATCAGTTCCACCCAATTCTTCTGGCTTGCAGTAACATAGTGCCGCAGATAGTCTTTTAACAAGGCATTGATCCGCTCTGTCTGTCCGTCAGTCTACGGATGACTTGCTGTGGAGAACTTCAAATCAGAACCCATGAGGTTGAACAACACAATCCAAAATCTGTCAGTGAATCTAGTGTTACGATCACTGACTATGTCTTCTAGCAACCCAAAGTACTTCACTACGTACTTATAAAATAATTCTACAGCAAAATCCGCAGAACAAGCATGAGGTGCAGGTATGAACACCGCATACTTGGAGAAACGATCGACCACCACCATGATCAAATGCATGCCATCAACCTTTGACAGATTGCATATGAAATCCATCGAGGCTGACTGCCATGGTCTGTCAGGAATAGGCAGAGGCTAAAGCAAGCCTGCTGACTTCTTCTTCTTCTCAACCTTGTCAAGTTGGCACACAAGACAGATTCTGACATAGGCTTCGACATCATCTGTCATCTTTGGCCAGTAATAGGAGTGAGCCAACAACGCAAGCATCCTCTCTACTCTTGGATGTCTAGCCCACTGGGAATCGTGTGTCTCACGCAACAATCCGAGTCTTAGTTCTCCTCCAATAGGAGCATAAAGTCTGTCACCTTTGGTATAGAGCAGATGATCATTAATCCAGTATTTACTCACCAAACCCTCCTCGACTTGTTGTTTCAATCTTCCATAAACAACGTCGGTCTGGGCACGTTCCTTGACTCTTTCAGTGAAGTCAGTCTGCACATTGGACAGTGCAGCAACATAGTTTTGGACTTCCTTTCTACTCAATGCATCAGCAACTTGATTCTGCCTCCCGGGTCTATATACCCATACAAAATCAAACTCAGCAAGAAATTCCTATCATCGGGCCTACTTTTGGGGTCAACTTCTTCTAGGACTTGAAATAAGTGTTTGTCACATTATCTGTCACAAACAGTAAATTTAGTTCCTAGTAAGTAGTGTCTCTAGATTTCAAGGCAATGTACCACAGTAGTCATTTCTTTCTCATGTGCTGAGTAACGTTGTTCTGCATATTTCAATTTTCGGGTTTCAAAGGCCATAGGGTGTCCCTCCTGAACAAGGACTCCACCAATGGCACGGTTAAACGCATCTGTATGCACTTCAAATGGTAGATCGAAATCAACCAGTTTAAGTACAGGTGCAGAAGATACTGCATGCTTTAGCTTCTCAAAAGCCGTCTGATAGGCACCATTCCAATCTCACGTTTGGTCCTTCTTCAACAAGTCAGTCAGGACATTGTATTTCTTGGAATATCCCTCAATGAACTTACGATAGTAATTGGCTAGGCCAAGGAATGACCGTAGTTCAGACACCTTGGTTGGTGTAGGCCAATCAACTATTGCCTTCACCTTCCTTTTCATCCATTCTGATTTGGCCTTTGCTAATATAATGTCCCAAGAACATCACTTCTTGGCGACAGAATTCGTTTTTCCCCTTTTTAACATACAGCTGGTACTCTCTAAGCCGTGAGAATACTGCCATTAAATGATATAAGTGATCCTCCAACGTTTCACTATAGACCACAATGTCATCCAAATAAACAACTACAAAGACATCGATGTAATCGTAAAAAATATCATTCATTAGATTACAGAAAAGTTGTCGGGGCATTAGTGAGCTCAAACGGCATTGCAAGGAATTCAAAGGAACCATAACGCGTCACACACGCAGTCTTGGGTTTATCCCCTTCTGTAATCTTAACTTGCCAATATCCGTGCCTAAGATCCAGCTTTGTGTAGAAGGTGACCTTGGACAGTCTGTCAAACAGATCAGCTACATTCGGAACAGGGTATTTGTTCTTGATTGTTACTTTGTTCAAGGCTCTATAATTGATGCACATGCGCAACGACCCATTTTGCTTCTTTTGGAACAGAACAGGGGCTCCATATGGCGCCTTGGATGGCTTCATGCTGCCAGAATCTAGCAACTCGTTCAATTGTTTCCTCAATTCTACTAGTTTCATTGGAGACATCCGATAAGGGGCATGGGTTGAAGGCCTAGCACCAGGCTCCAGTTCTATCTTGTGGTCAATGACACGTCTGGGTGGAAGACCTTTGGGGAGTTCAGGGCGAATAACATCAGCAAATTTCCCCGGCACCTCTGTCATTGCATCAAGTACTTCAACTAGCGCATCTGGTTTGATTTTCACCAAGGCTGCGAGGTATGTCATCTCGCCCTTCTTCAACCCAGCATTTACCTGCATAGCGGACAACATTCCCATCTTTCGCTTTCCTTCCTCCTTGCTTTGGTCTGCCATGACTGCAGGCACAAAGCAGGGTGTTTTCTCATCTGTGATCAGCACTCCGTTCAAGTGTGGCATCAATGCCACCTTTGTTGTAACAAAGAATTCATTCCCTGAGCTGACATCGAAGTCATCTAGGGGCATAACCATCAAACTCACGTGGCCCTCCCATAGACCCACTTTCAGGCGTATTTCTGTCGTGTCTTGCACCGACATTGCTTCATAATTCACTGCCTTGAGTTTGCTAGAATTCTTTGACAGTTTCAGACCAAAAATTTCCACCTCTCTATGGGAAACGAAGTTATGGGTGGCACCAGTGTCCACCATGGCCTGAATTTCTTTGCCATTCACCCAGTCCTGTATAAACATAAGGCCTTTGCGAGGTTGCTGAACTTTGTCCACAGTAATTGCGTTCAGTAACTGGAGAGGGTTAATTCGAGTGGGACAGTCATCATCACTATCTTCCCCACTAGCAGCGATTAGGGCACTTAACTTCTCCCGTTTGGGACAGTTTTTCACACGATGGGGTCTACCGCAGAAACAACCAGAATCGAAGGATTTGTTCTTCTGCTTGTTGTCTGGCTTTTTCGAGTCAGCAACATTCTTCTTCCAATCCGCCCTCTTAGCATCCTTGGAAGTGTCAGCCTTATCCTTTCTTGCGCTACCATCCTTCTCTTTCTTCTCAGAAGTGACTTGACTGCCACCCATTTTGAAGTCAACTAAGCCATCTGTAGCGATGATGGTAGTGGGCAAATCACGTACCCCCTGCCTTCACAATTCGGCCTGTGCCCAGCCTTGCAGTCCGAACATGAAGTTAAAGAGTTTGTCTTCCTCTGACATGTTCTTGATGTCTAGCATCAACAAACTGAACTCTTTCACGTACTCTCAAACAGTTCAGTTGTACTTCAATTTCTTGAGCAGATCCCTAGCAATCCATGTCGTATTGCTAGAGAAGAATTGATCCTTCAATTCCTTTTTCAGGGATTCCCACGTCTCTATTTTTGGATGTCCAGCAGATGCATCATCTTCACTCCGGGTCTGCCACCATAACTTGGCATCACCAGATAAATACATACTGGTTATAGTCATCTTTCCCCCATCAGGCACATGAGCAGCCTTAAAGTACTGCTCCATGTCCCATAGAAAATTCTCCAGATCTTTGGCACTCCGAATACCTCCGAATGTCTTTGGTTCAAGGACTTTGATCTTTGAAGACGTCTCACCCATATCAAGACCAGAATGCATGGCCTTCTTCACCAGGGAAACTTCGTCTTCAAGATCTTTCAGATTCACTTTGACAGCGTTTGTGAGGGACATGATGTTCTCCATCATCGTGGTAATCCTTGCATCAGTGTTGGTCACATAACTATCAAAAGCCATCTGTAAACCAGCGATCTGAATGGCATGATGTTCTATCTGCACAGACACGCTGACTGCGCCATCAGTTTCAGGGGTGCCCAAAAAATCCTTAAGACGAGTAATTCGTTCCCGCAATTCAGTAGCGTTTCCACCGGCCATGGTCGTAAACTTGGCTCTAATACCAATTGTTAAGGGGGTTAATTTTTGTACTGAATTTTTGCCTCGTAATGACACTGAGATCTAATACTCAGTCTCAGCCAAACACACAAAATACACATAAGAACTGAGTATGGACAGTAAGTAAACTCACACACACACAGAATACAGAAGCTTTACAGGCCAAACATTTCTTTCTCAATGAAGTGTAAGAAACTCAGGCTAGGGTCTGTTCACAAAAAACGTGCCCAATTTGTCTTCGTGCACTACAGACCCTGGCATGCCTATTTATAAATAGGGTGGCGATTACAATCCCAACCGCCTAGGCATGTGCAACATTCAAATTCGCCCCAGAGACCTGCTGTGATTGGATGGCAGGGAAGTTGTGTCTGATACAGACAGGAACTGTCTGCAACTTCCCTGCATGCTGTCTGCACCTGACAGGGATCCACATGTTTTGCACTTGCCTGAAAACTGTGCAAAACTGTTACCATCTGCAGGGCACATGCATAACGTCCTCACATGTTGTGCATGTGTCATTCTCCTGAGCCCTCAGCCTTTGAATGTCTTCAATTCGTGTCTAGCCATACCCAGACCATGACTCAGCCATTCCAAGTTAGCATTGCTTCACAATCCAAGTAATCTGACTTATCTTGTCTACATGCTTCCTTGTATCCACGTGCCCATGCATGTGCTGTCACACTTATTCATGCAAGGGTCTTCAATCAACCTATTGGTAGTATCCAATCACGCCCAACGTGCCCATGCATGTGCTGCCACACTCAGTCATGCAAGGGTCTTCAATCAACCCACTAATTGTATCCAATCAAGCCCAACGTACTCATGCATAGTCTGCCTCTCTCAACCATGCATGAGACTTATGTCAATCTTGCACAAGGGATTACTTCACCTGAACATTCTCCAATCTGGCTAAGGTATGGGCGTCTATGGGCGAGACTGTCACATGTCAATGCTACCGATGATTAAGGTGATAACAATAGCCACTAGAGAGAACTTCGCGGCTCGTGCAGTGCCCCACTAACCACATGAGCTAATTAAATTGCAAGGCTTATGCCCTAGGTAACTGGCCTGTGGCTCAAAATGGAGACATTTGGATGATGCTGGAGAAATCTTACCATTTGAACTGACTCTTCAAATTTACTCATCATCGTCATTAATACAATCTACGTCATAAATACTTTTTTATTTGATAGGGACAAGATTGAAATCTCAAACTGATTGAACACAAATCTTATCATTATTTGTGAACCCTAATATGATCTAAATCTTAATTGGTTCTTAACATTGACCTAGCAATCAAATTGTGAAAATCATGATAAAGATTTCTTGGTATAATGTCGAAAACTTAGAAACTAGGAGTAAATATTCCATATGATCACTCTCATGGAGAACGTTACCATCACTTCATCAATCATAAATCATGTCAAGTTAGTCAAAGCTCTTAGTGCCAATTGACACAATAATATCAAATACACAAAAAAAGTTTTGTTTGTTTATGCACAGAAACAAATAAAAAAAAACAATCATAATCCACGCGATAAAAAGAGAAATATTTTGGTATTATAATATTATTCAATGAATAAAACTTGTATTACATAAAAATAATTTATAAGGAAATTCTAAATATTTTTATAAAAAATAAAATATCTAATTATGTAAATGTTACTACAAAATAATAATACATGTAGTTTAAAAGTTAAAAAAATTAAATGATTTAGACAAGTAATCACTCTAAAATAAAATAATATGTGATCTTGGGTAAGTAACCATTTATTTAATATTATAGTTAAAAAATAATTTTTCAATTTTTAAAAGCAAAATTACGATTTAAATTAATTTCATTTTTTGTCTATTTTGCTTCAATAGTATAAAACTCATTCCATTTTTTTTACTCACTAAAAAATATTATCTTCTTTGTGTCGTCTCCAATATCAAACAACTCAATCAATACACATTCTAATAATATACAATCTCACGAATTCACATCTATCTCTCTTGTTTCTCTTACCTCTCTATTATTTTTTTTCTGTTTACTTTAATTTTAAATTATATATAAAAATTTAAATTATAAATATTATATAATCAATATTCAATTTTTAGTATTAGAGGGTCTTTACTACTATTCAAATATTCAATCGTTTTTATTACTCTAAAAACTACATTGAAGACGACGCCGTTCAGAGTCCCGGTTTCTTTTAGTTGATCTGCTACTACTACTCTAAACGTGCGGCAAACTATAGCCGTTGATCGTCTATCTCTTTCTCTCACTTTTTCGCAGGCCCAGGCCCAGGCCCTGGCCCTTGTCTCCGGAGAACTTTCTAATCTCTCTCTAAAGAGGTAGATCACTGATTGAAGAAGCAAAAAGAAGAGGAGCAAGCCATTGAGGTCAACTTGGAGCCATAGATTGTCTTTGTTCACGGCCCTAGATCATCTCCTTCACACAGGTTCTTATTCAGTGTATACGTGAATGCATATGTACGTCTGTGTAAATCTCAAGACTACATGGTACTCGAGTCAAAGTTATATGTTAGTCTATAAAGATTGAATTTTTATTTCTGTTCTTAGTTTCTGAGACACTATCTACTTGATGGAGGACACAGTTTTGAGAAGTTTTTTATGGGGAAGGAAAATTATTGGCTATTTTAAGTAGTATAATTAAAAGGGATCTTTGGAAATGGGGATTTTTATTTCAGTTCTTGGTTTCTAAGACACTAAGTGCTTGATGGAGGACACGGTTTTTAGAAGTTTTTGATTTGTAAGGAAAATTATTGGCTATTTTGGGTAGTATAATTAAAAGGGATCTTTGGAATTGGGGCTTGTTGAGGGGTGATAATTTGATGGACGGTACGGCAATGGATCTTGATTTGAACCAAGAACCTTTGGACCTAACTGCCGATTCATTGTTAGGATTAGGGTCTTTAACGGGTGAATTAGAAACTGCCCATGGTAGGATTGAAGAGAGAATTCGACAGCTAGAGGCTGTTACCGCTAGAGCTAGGCAACGCCAGAGATTGCGACAAGCTCGATATGGTAATGGAACAAGTGATGTTTCTATTGAACCAGTTGTTAATGTGGGTGCCGAGAGTGTGGGTGCATCAGAAAGGATGGGTCAGAGGTGCATAGGCTGCAAAAGGGATAGTAGCCATTTGGTAGCAAAGGCTTTGGAGATGGATTCCAAGGTGAAAATGGGTGATGGGGATGGTGGGAGCTTTTTCGACTGTAATATATGCTTGGATATGGCTAGAGAACCTATATTGACTTGTTGTGGACATTTGTTCTGTTGGGCATGCTTTTATCAGTTGTCATATGTTGATTCAACCACTAAGGAATGCCCTGTTTGCAAGGGAGAGGTAACAGACATGAATATTACTCCAATATATGGTAATGGAGACAGTACCCATGTGTCAGAGTTGGAGTGTGGCTTGAAAGTACCGCCTAGGCCACAAGCACATAGAGTAGAGAGTGTTAGGCAACAGCGCGTGATACGGGGCATGTCTCATACTCATGTGGCAGAAGCACTTAGGCGAATCAGGTCTGGTATTGGTGTTATGAGGGAGCACCCACAGGAACGGGTTCTTGACAGTGGAAACATCATTCTCGAAAGCAATTACCAGGTGTTGCAGAATAGAGAGGTGGGAGGCAGCCAGCTCCTCCATTCCCGTCGATTTTCAAGAGTATTATCAGAAAGTTCTGCTTCACTTTCTTCCATTTCATCTGCATTAAATAATGCTGAAAGGTTAGTTGAGGATCTTGAAACGTATATTCAACACCAACTTTTGAGAAGGAGCCTTGCACAGTTTCTACTGGCTGATGGTGGGGATCCTTCTAATAGCAATGCCACTGTTTTGCAAGCAGAACAACAAAATGTGGATTCTACTGATGTGATCAATTCTACAATGCCCCTCCCTTTGTCCTCTGGAATAGCTGATGTTTCTGCCACTGCTGTACAATTCGAAAGCCTGACAACTGATGCTCCTATTGAAAGCAATCTTATTGGACCCCGTCCTCTTTCTTCTCTTCCTAGGCTAAGAATGAACATTTCAGACGTAGAAAACAGGTTGTCCCGGCAATCTAGAAGGAGAAGGCTGAGATGATGTGGTTTTTTCGTTAAGGAAAAGGGTAAAATTGATATGAGTGCCCTTTCTACAAACTACTATTTAGACATTTTACTGAGCATTTAAGATTTCCTCTGCTTTGAATAACCATATTGGCTGGTGAATTTGAGTAGCTGCCCTCTTCCAATTTGAGACAATTGTTATTTGACAGGGCTGCATTCTCGGTCTCTGCCTAATTTGTTAGTGGGAGCATCCATACACAGCATATTTAATGCCTGCTTTGCAGGGATTGCCTTTTTCGTGAACAGTTTTCTGGTATTGGCCTTCTTTGAGGAGTGTTAGCCCATTGTTTTTTGGCAAGGCATATGTGAACAGAAGACATTTGGCCATCTTATTGGTTATTGTTGTAAATGCTACAGCAAGCTCTATGTCTGGTACATTTTCCATCAGTGTATGAGTAATTCTACATCTAGTGTTATTTACTATTTTTTTCTTAGTGTGCGATGCTGTGTCATGAAAATTGGTGGCTTAGATAAAATGGTTTTACACTAATTTATTTTTCTCATTTGCTGTAACCAGTGGGGAAGGTGATATAGTAGGCAATACAGAACCCCACAATGTAGTGTTTTACTTCCCGTAGTCGTAACTTCCTATGTTAATAACTTGTTATCATGAGAAAAACTATGGTTTATGGAAATTCTTCTCCACTTGTCACACTGGGACAAAAGAAACAAAAACAGAAAGTCTGAAGCATTGTGAAATTTGTCACTCTTGTGACTCTGAATTCAAAGCCCCCCCCCCTTCGGGCTCGGAGACAGAGTTGACTCCAGCGCCCTCTCGGTATAAGAGGGCGAAAGCCCAGTCCTCTATATCAGTCTCAACAGAAGGTAAGAGGAAGGGTCATTCCCTCTTTCTTTCGGGAGGGGCTTCATCGTGTCAAGCTTCAGGCAACTGATTGGCTCCAAGGGACTTTAGTAGAAGAGCAATGAGCGTAGTGTTTCACTCTTTCAATAAGCACCCCTTTTGAAATCAATCCTTGATTGCCATCGTCCTCTCCAACTACCCCCCCGGGGAGGGCCCCAGGGGGTTGGGTGGGTGGGGGATCAGAATCCACATTTTCAACAGTATGAACTCTTATAATTGAAGAGAATGGATGAGGAGGTGGCCAACCCCTTTTGGGTATTCAGTTTATTCAATTTTATGCCTGCACGCATCTTGCAACCAATGGTAATTCTTTCCGATCCTCCAACTTGTGTTATAGAGGACATGAACGCAAATTCTCTTCAATGAGAAGAGGAATATGAATCAACGTTATGGGCTATTTTGGGGAACTGCCTGTGCAACAATATCTTTTGTCTGAAATCTTGTCTTACGGTCTTGGGTATGCTCTTTACATTTTGTCTGGGAATCTGTCATTTGAAACCAGTAGTTTGGTAACTTGTCAAGAAGCATGGAGACTTCCAAGAAAGTTTCGTGTCCATGTGAGACACATGTCAGGCACTGACACTTTTGGGACCCATATCTACTACTACATTCAACATTCCTTTGGTCGTGTCCAATCTTGCTTAGGCTGTGTCTACGACTAAAAATAAACACGTGGCCAACAGTTGTTTTATGTCTATTAAAATGGGTGTTTATTGATTACTTCTAAATATCAGTGCATGGATAATTTATACATCTTATATTTCGTACTGATAATTTCTTGTATCATGTCAAACCATGTTTGTGTTTTACTCTTGTGCGATTTGCACTGGTGATGCTTTGGTGTCGTGTACTATCTCCATATCCATGTTTCATAGGTAGACTTATTTGCCTTCCTAGCTTGGCGTTCAGGTCTATTATCAGGTACAGAGATGAATACTCATGTGAGTTATGCGCATTCAGATTTTATTAGTAGGTTCATTGACCAATTGCTGTCGTAATCAGATGGTTGTATACTACCTGTAACTACTTCCGCAAGAATATTGTTACAGGATCCATGAAAGATCGTTTGGTTTTGGATGGGCTGAAGTTGATCTAAAGGTAGAAATAGAATAGTTTGTTATTTTTCACTGTTTGCCTATGAATTTGCATTTTTCAGTAAGTCAGATGAATTTGCATTTGGCTGCCCTTTAACTTGTATCTGAGGGCTGAGATTCCAGAGTAGATTATTCAAATCCATCTTTTCTGACAGGATTTTCAAGCCTTGTTCCTCAGTTAGGCATACTTAGAAGTACGTGCCACATATCAATTGTTTTATGATATTTTAATGCTTAGCTATTAGAGAAATGACTCATCTTTGCATTTGATTATTGGAAAACTAGAACCATGCAAGGTATATGATATCTGCTGGCAGCCCAATTACTGTTCAAAATGCCAATATGGTGTTTTGTTCTATAAATTGTGTGTGCATTAATGTGCAAACATACAAACAATAGATCCCTCGACATTGGACTGGTATAAAGTACTTTAGACTTGGTGTGAATAGATTTCTATAACGCTCCTGCACTGGTTTTGATTCTCACTGTTAGAATGCAGAGCTAGCGAACTTATGTTTCAACTACGGCCAGAGCTTTAGGAACTCATCCAGATAATTTGCACTCCTCTTTATGGGTAGGCAAGTCACAAGTTGTCACCAATCAATTTGATTGTCTTTTTTAACATATTTTCATCCGTAGGAACAGGAAATCACATTGGCTTTGAGGGTTTATTCTGTAATGCTTGACTTTATCCCCATCCTTCATTTGGCATTCAGGGACATGGTTTGTTCCTGAGTTTTTTCTATTTTTTAATTATCTCACGGTCTTTTGATTGCTGAATTGAAAAAAAAAAAGAAGAAATTAGTTCATAGCATGTCATATTGTTTGACAACCATGACTCTGCTTGGTAACTGCACATTCACATGTTTGAAGAATGAAGATTAAAACAGCTGAACATATTAGTGCATCCAATGTTGTACTGTTTCATATTTCATTGAACAACAAGAGCAATGTAGGAAGCATGTTGTCTTTTTTCCGGTTGTTTGTGATTAAGAGCCATTAGGTGCCTGTGCTTTAGGTACACTTTACTAACATCATGTCTTTTCTTGCAAACCAAAACTGTTTATTTTGTATATGTGTTAATTCCTATATGACCTATTGTCCTTATTTGTTCCTTGAATTACTCATCTAAGTGCATTTTTTGTTGTTTTTGTCTAATTGTCATCTGTTTTTATCATGTAAAGCCATTTGCTTATTCTTGGTTCACTGTTCATATGAAAACACATGATCATGTAAAGCCATTTGCTTATTCTTGGTTCTTTCATGTACGAGCGAAAAATGTAATCGCGGAATAGACTACTAGCACCAAGTTCCTTTTATACTGATTCCTTGTTCTTTGCATAACATTTTTATTCATGTGATTGCATTTTCGATCCTTGCATGGCATTCTTTTCACTGGACAATAGGTGAGAGAGCTTCCATTTCGAAACTGTTGCGAAGCAACTATGGCCGTGATTTGCTCGCTCCCTGCTTCCTCTCAGATGCATCTAGTCTTTCGATGTTTTTGATTCCTACAACAGCTACACAGATATAGCTAAGAGCTTAGTGGATTTGATGAAACTTTGTTTTGTGTTGTTTTGGTTTATAAAATGAAAATTGTCTTGTAAAACCGAGGTTTTTTGCTTACAACTGTGTTGGAGATGGATTAATCTTTTTGATGACATAATGGAATCAAGTGGTAAAGCTTCGATACCTAGTTTTACCTACCTTCATATGTAAATAAATTGTTTTTGTTTGAATTCGTCATGCTCAGATCGTAATGAAACAACCTTAACATTGCGTCAAGACCCGTCTCTGTCCACAATCAATGATATCCAGTCCAATCACAATTTGATCCATCATTAATAATGAATACTTACAAATTATACCCAAGCATGGGAGACAAGAAAAATGCTGGATATGAATACACAGACTGGTAAACATTGAAGAGAGTTTAGTAATAAACACTCATCAATACTTGTCCTTTACTCCAAATCACACTATAGTTTTCATAGTTTTCCAATGAAATTGACAAAGATAGCTTTAGCTTTTGAGGGAACAGTCAAAATGGCTCTCATCCATTCTGAATATTTTTTAAATTTGAAATGTGGTTGGTGAGACATAAACCAAGTTCTCAAATTAAATTCAATATTTATAGTCGATACAGGGGTGCAATTTAGGTGAGTAACTCAAATCAAATTCAAACCCAATTCAAAAATATTTCAAGAATACTCGAGTTAGATTTGGATTTAAAAAAAAAAAAACTAATTTCATTTGAATCTCGCCCGTGCTTGAGCATTCAGATGGTTTCTGAAGTTTTTGAGACTCAATTTGAACCTTACTTGAATGGAATCTCATATTCAATCTTAGTTGTTTAACCCGAGGAGTCAAACTTAAGTGATTTGAATTTCAATCTGAAAACTAAACTTGAACTGAATCCAAACTTTAGCCTGAGTTGTGTAACTCGAGTTGACAAATTTAAGCAAGGGCAATCCTCTGGTTGAAGGGTTCGGGTGATGGCCATATTCGGATTGTCTTTTGGGTTGAGATCGATTGAGGTCCAACCCATCCACATTGCACCCCAACCCATAACAATTAACTACTTGCCAGTGCCCACCTTATAAAACATATGAAATATTTGGTTTCTTAATTTTTTTGTCTGTTGGCAATGTTAAGTTTTGAAGTTGTAATCGTCACATTCCCTCAAAATATGAAATGCCATAGAAAAATTTAGTGATTCCCATTGTTTTCTTTTTCTTTTGTTTTTAAGGGTCAAGATATCAGTTTGCGTACACCTCGATTAATTTTTTTTCGGGTCTGGTCAAAGATAGACTAACTACACCGAAATTATGGTATACATGAGAGATCAATCTCTTATGATATGTCTTCAAGGAATTACCAAAATTCGAACCCCTATCAAGGTGATCCTCTTTCAAGCTGACCCATCTTTATCTTTCTTCCTTGGTGCCAATTCTTCAAATTTCCAAACCCCAAGGTTTTCGGAGTAAAGATTGAGCATGCACACCTTTATTTCAGCCTTCGTGTCTTTGCAAAAGAAATTTCCCTTTCAACTTTTTCCCTTGTGCCTTTATCTTGAGCTTGACAGGGGTTGGCATAATCCAAATAAAAGTGGCATTGGTCTCTTTACCAGACCCAATTGCCACCCAATCCTATGGATAACAAGGAGAAACTTTCAACATTTTTTACCATGGCCGGTCTGTGACCCCTGGATGTTGAAGGCATCCTTGGAGTGACCTCGTAGTCTCTATGAAGTGAAAATAATGAGACCAGTCTATGGATTTTTTTTTCTTTTACCGCATTTTGATCAGTAGATTAAAAGGAAACAATGCATCGAGATGTTTGCAACAGTCAACTTAATCCTCTTCCTCAAGGATCCCAGATGAGGGAACCTAAGGAGAGCCGCCGGCTCCAACAACCGTTCATGTACGATTCATACTAGATCTGACCAAGTGTTCATCATACCTCCTCTAATAAGATTAACAGGTCGAGAAAGATATTGTATCAAAAGTTATAAAAAAAATAAAGCATAATAAAAAACTTTTGAGATCAAATTATGATTCAATAAGGTGAAGTTATAATATAGAATCGATCCTAAAATATTATAGTTGATACCACACAATCTCATTTTATTCTATAGCAACTTAACTAGATATCTTTTTGTGGATGGCCAAGGCCCACTAAGCAAGTGCCCCACTAATTATCTACTATTATTCAAACAATCAAATTGGTTCCTCGCGTAAAAGATAATTAACTCAAATGGTAGCTCAAATAATAATAATGATAAGTTATAAGTGCAGACGTTATAAATTCGAATCTTAGCAATCTTTTGAATTCAGGCTATAAGAGATTTATCTCTCACGAATTTCTTAGTTTCAGCGTAGATTGTCTGCCTTTAACCGGACCGACAAGAGAATTATTCAAGGTTTGCTTAAATTCACCAAAAAAAAAAAAAAGACATAATAACCTATATCATCTCACCTGCATATGGGGATTTTGGTTGGTGTTTGTTTCCGGTTTATAATAAGTTTGGTAATTCTTAATATGATTCATTAATTTGTGGTCAAATTGATACAAAGTTATTGAATATGTACTCAATATTAATGAATTATCACACACAATAATTTTAATTAATTTCATGGGCCCACCTTAAATCCTGTTCATGTTACCCAGTCTCATTGGTGAATAAAAGTTCAAAAGAATAAAGGTCAAACCTGTGTAGTTTCAAGTGTATCAATGATCTCTATCAAATTCAATTGTTTGACAACTAGAATAATCTGAAAAAGGTCAAAATTATAATGTGTGTGTGTGTGTGTGTGTGAGAGAGAGGGATGGCATGCAGTTCTGTTGATGCTGTCTGATAATCAAGTGGTCATAATTACAAAAAACTTGAAAAACTAATCTCATTCTGCATAATGAGTTCATGGCATGATGTTTTATGATGCATGATGTAATGAATTTACATGATTATTCCGAGTACAACAATCTCGCTGTATCACTAAATTAGTAATGAGTTGGGCGTAACTTGGGAAAACGTAATACTATGGACTTTACCACTGCATTGACAAATTTTTTTTGATATCATTACTTTTAAAATTTATTATTTTAATGAATGTTCTTATAATTTTTATTAGTCATTTTATAACTAAAAAAATTATTATTTTTGTGGGTCATTTATTATTTTTGCGGATATTTTTACCACTATTGTAATTATTTTTATCACTTTTTTTCAGAATAAAAATATTATTTTTTTGTAGATATTTTTATCACTGTTGCAATAAATGGAGGTATAGTACATTTTTTTTTTTGGTACCATAGATAACTCCTGATACTATTTAGGAAATAATGATTATGGTGATATAATTATCGGTGAATTTCAACATTAAATGTATTTTACTATAAATTCAATGATCACAATGTATTATATCATCAAATAATATATTTAAATTATGTCACAATAATATTAGTGATAACTACGATAGATAAATTTATATTTTATCATATTCCAATCAATTTAGAGGAGAGAGGACGTCAGAAGTTTTTTCTCTACACTTACTATATTCTCATAATTTTAAAATTTTTAATAGAAATGCATAGTGCTCCAATTAAATCCTTCCACGTGGTCCATGTAACCACTCCCACAATTTATTTAGTCTAATTAAAATTTATTTTTTTCATCATTATTTATTTCAAATATATAGTTTAAAAAATCATTTTAGCATATAAATAAGTAATTGTACCGTACTAATATGGTGGAAGTAGCGGTGGAGGTTGAGGGTGAGTGGTAAAGGGGTAGGGGGTAGGATGACAATGAATAAAAATTATAAATTTTGTGCATCTTACGGAACAACTACGAGTATTTAATATAATAAATATATTGGGATGAATTTACATATAAGAATTAAATATACGTAATTTGACCCTTTATTACGAAAAACTTATTTTGTAAATTGAGCCTACAAAGATCGAGTCATAATGAAATAATTTTATTGTTATATCAATACCACAGAGATAGTTGTGGGATAGATTAAAAAAAATATTGGCACCGAACTTTGTTTGATCTAAATACGAATTTAAGTTAAATTTTAATGGATATATTTGAATTTCAAATAAGTTACGTCAAATATTCAATCACTTTTACATTATTGAATAAAATATATGTATATTTAAATCTAAATTTAAAATTAAATTTAGATTATAATTCAAAAACAATAATCAAAATGAGAAATAAAACAGCAACTATATGTCGGTTGACTAACAGATAAAGTTATAGTACCAAATTTTTTTTGATATTATAATGAAAATGATTTCTAACCATAAATTTTTATTTAGTTATTTATTACTATTAATTTTTAAAATAATAATTTTTTAAAAAAATTTTAGTATTTTTATCTTCATTGATGAAAAAAAATACAATAATAAAAAAAATTAACTATCATAATTGAATTAGGCCCAACAATATTGGCTAGTGGGGACCAAAATGCATATGTATACCATAGAGGGGTATCTTATGAAGATCATCACGGTTTGACCACACAACAGATAATGGGGATAATGATGAGGGCTGACTAAAGATAAAGTGTAAGGCTTTGGTTAGGTGTCTTAATCGAAACGAGTTATTGGGGTTTGATTTGAACTTGGTTCAGATAAAATTTAGTTTGAACTTGACTCGTGCTTTAATTTAATGGAGTTTGAATAATTTTTTAAACTAATTAAAAAAAATTAATTTTAAAAGACTCAGTTCAAGCTTACAAAATTTAGGTCATTTATATGTAACAAAACTCGGATTCAACTCGGGTTTGACTTAAGTTATAAACAACCGGCTACTCCTAACTATGGTAACTCTTCATACGATGCTAAAAAATAATTCAAATAGATCGTTAATTTTGAATTAAATAGTTTATAATTATTAATCAAAAATTAAAAAATACACATGTAATTTTTTTATTGAATAAAAAAATATATATTATCAAAAAAAAATACATTTTAATATGGCAACACTCTCCAAAGGTAAAATGATGGTCTCTCTCTCTCTTTGCATGATTGCTCGAGACAAAGGTTATGATTGACCACATAACACAGATAAGCGTGTGTTCCAATCTTTCCCGGCCCACCCTACCTGTCTCTCTCTCTCTCTCTCTCTCTCTCTCTCCAGAAATAAACACCATCAGCCTTTTTCGTTTACCGAATCCCCCCATTATCATTTACCCATTTCACAGGAATGCCACAAATCATTTTTTTTTAAAATCTTTTTTGAGAAGTGCACTTACCAATTGAATTTTTTTATTGAAGTTTTTTGTTAATATGGTTTAAATAAATAATGTAATTATTTCGTTCATAGTATAATAGTTGATATAATGTAAGATGAAAAAATTTTACATCATTGAAAATAAAAAATATAAATAAATTTAACTCATCAAACGACTATTAGATTATAAAATAAATAATAAAGTCAATAATTATTAAGTTGTCCAAAGTAGTTAAAAATAGTAATTAAAAGAAAATAATATATCAATTTTTTCACACATGATAGGTATTGCATAAATTTTATTATTATGAAAAAATAGTAATCATATTTGGACATAAAAAATTGACATAATTTACTAACATAATGATGTAGCTTCAGTAAAACCATTAGATCAACATCAAGTTTTTATGGAGCTCACAGTCAATCCAAATATCGTAATAAATTAAATCAGTAAATTAGATTTCGATAACATTAGTCATAAAAAAAATTGAGCTTTTAAGCCTTTAAGGTCCTTATTAAACTTAATTGAACATGAATTGAAAACTCTTCATATGGGATTTCTATTTAATGAGTCTTACATTTATTTGGGGTACTAAAAATAAATATGAATATAAACTTAAGTAACTTGCGCATGAGCGGTAACAACATAAACACCTGTCAACCCTAATCCAACTCATTTAATTAATTGTGTCGTGTCGAGTTTACCTGTTTATTTTTGTGCCGTGTTCGTGTTGACCCACATAAATTTTGAATAAAAAATTTAACTCTAAGATTTTATTTTCACTTAATTGAATATCTCCTCATACTTTTTTTACACACTAAAAATTAACTTAATTATAATAATAATAAGTAATAGTATCTTTTTTTATACAATAATTATGTCAGTGCTTGATAAACAATTACAAATAATTAATATTTTATTTCTATAATACTAATTAAATTTGTTAATCGTATATCGCACAACCAAATTAAATATTAGAAGTAATGAAAAAAATAAGTCATCAGAACATAAAAACTCATACATGCAACAAAAAAGTTAGGTCAATCTCTTTCGAGTTAAAAAATTTGTGTTGACAGGTCAATTCGGGTTAAGCGGGTTGAACCCGAACACGATCCATTAACATTTCTTTATTAACGAATCGTGTCATACACGGATTCGTATAAAAAAATAGTCAACTCAAACTCATTTATTCGTGTCGTGTTTGTATCGAGTTATCGTGTCGTATAAAAAATTGTCACCCCTACTTGAAACGGAGTTTTGATTTGTTATAAAAAATGTTATCCAAATCGGACCGGTCATCAAATAGACTAGGGAACTAGGTAAATGATTTACTGCTTCAACCAGTGAGTCAACTGGTCAGACCGGTCATATAATAAAAAAATAAAAAATGTATATATAATAATTATAAAACACCATAATTTAATAAAAAAATATAAATATGTATAAAATGCATACAATTTATCATAAAATATCATTAATTGAGTTTGCAGATAGATATCTACCAGACCAACTTGAGAAAGAATAATCAAACCATAACTCTCTCACTGCTTCTCTCTGTCAACCCAACAACAGCCCACTCACAAATTCACTCTAATCCCTTGTACAGAAAAACACTGCACATATAGAAACTTCACAAATAGACATAAAAGATTGTGTCTTTTCATTCAATCTTGAGAAAAAAGTTCACGAAATAAATGCAGAAAAACAGCAACATCCATTGAGACCGAGAGAAAAAGAGTGAGAGAAAGAGAGAGAGGGATGAGAGGAGTCTCTTATGTGGAGCATATTTTATCAATTGAGTCATGGTAAGAATATATGTTTCTGCTTGTGCTGAATCATTCCATCACATACAACCCAAGAAAATCAAATCAACATCAGCAAAATTATAAACGAGACGTAGAAACATCATACCACAACACAGGAAAAACACGCAATTTAAACAAATATCCCAAACTAACTAACAAAGATTAGCCAAACCCCTTTTTTAGTTCTAAAGATTGAAGAACAAATTCCTTTTTCCATGGTGAATGAACTAATCAATGAAGCACTTCAATTTTTTATTTCTTATTTTTTCCAAATCATTTTCCAGTAACCGAAACACATTATATTTTTCTCCATTAAAAATTCACAAATATAACAAACAACAAAAGGAGAAAAATTAAACATAATTCAAAGACCAATCAATCAAACCAAAGTCAAAATTTTCAGAAGACAACAAGGAATTTCTAGTACTAGTACTAGAGCAAAAAAAACTCAGAAAAACCCAATATTCTAGCCTAACAACAGAGATCAGGGGAAAGAGATCCCTTTAGTTCCTCGTTGGTCGCAGTCGCCTAAGTTCCTCGTTGGTTGTTGGTTACAGGTCGCAGTCCTTGGTTGCTACTCCCTGGTATGCTCATCGCTGGTTCTTGCTCGTCAGTAGCCTTGAGTGGTGGCTTCTACGATTTATGGCAAAGGAATGGCCCAAATAAAAATAATTGTAAGTAAGTAATTAAATTTTTCATTTGTTTTCAAACCGCCCGGTTTTAAAAATCTTTCGGTTCACAGTTTTTTATAAAAATTGGTCTGTTTTTTTTTTATTTTTAACCGATTTTCTTTTTTTTACGGTCCAATTAGAAAATCAGTCTGATTAAAATCCCGATTTATGGTTGAACCGATCCAATTGGCCGATCCGATTCACTTCTAATAACACTGACTCGATCTCGATAAATTTTATTTTAACTTAGGTCAAAAAAATTTGTTTGAAATTCATAACATAAAACGGGACAAAGTTAAACCTAGATTTTAAAATTAGTTTGAAGGATTAGGCAGCCGCTTTAACAGGTTGACAACA
>CM042189.1:5896173-5926963 GCA_023539305.1 Ilex asprella
CACTGGTTATGACTGATAATCGAATAAGATATGATTAAAATTTAAGTAATGGAAAATTTAAACACTTCTCACCTCTACTGCATATTTAGGGGTGAGCAGTGTTGTATATCCCAAATTTACATATTAAATATACATCTCAAATCAGTGAGAATTATTGGATAAGTGGGTCTCGTCAACTTTTTTATTAAAACCCACTCATCCAATAATTCTTATTGATTTAAGATGCACATTTAATATATAAATTTGAGATACAAAACATTACCGTGCACCATTTACCAAAACAGCACCACATCAAAAAAAAAAAAAAAGCCCTAATACGCGGCATTTAAGAAGGTTGTAGAATTGTGGGTCCTCCAAAACTTTGAAGAAGAAGAATAAAGAGTCCTCCCAGACTAATAAAATTAGGGTTTCACGTGTGTTTGTCAACCTGACTTTGTCGGTCAAACAGCTATCGCACAAAAGCAAGACAAATATTAAATATCCAAACCTCCCCCCCTCCGCCTCGCCCACACACACACACAACCAAAAAAAAAGAAAAAAACCAAATAGTCTATTTTGGGTCTTCTCTCTTTCTCTCTCTCTTAATAAATAATAATTAACAATTCACATATTGGATAGAATCTCTATAAAGACTCTTTCTAATGCTTTGAACCCAAATCCCCCCTCTCCCTCTCTCTATATCTGTTTCTCAAGCATATCTGATTTCTTTCTTCTCTCTTCCTGGCTGCTGCAGATGAGAGATGGAGCTTGGTCTGAGCTTGGGAGATTCATCAAAACCATTTGAGTTCTTGCCAAAGAATCGAGAGCTTACCACCACCACCAACAACACTGGTCGAGGGTTCTGCATGACCTTGGGAATCAACTCAAATGGAAGACGAGAACAAGAACGTAGCCATCATGATTTTTCCGAGGATGATGATCGCACATCAGAAGAAACCATTAAAGCACATACAGAAGATGGTGTCGATCAAATGGTCTTCCTCTCTCCTCCTGTTCAGCTTGATCTACTCCCTCTCGCTCCTGTTCCCCGTCTAACACCTTCAAATCAACAAACCTTTCCTTGGTCTTCCGATAACGGTAATCATTTGTTTCTAGTCTGTATAAATAAGTGGATACATATATATACATGTGGTGGAGTGTATATATAGTCTTGTGGGTCTATTTGATATTTTTGGGCTTGTTTTATATAGTTCTGGGGTGGGTTTATAGACTGGGTTGATTATATTTTGCTTAATTTAAAATTTTTGGATTTGGAATAGGGAGTTCAGATGGGTGTTCATCGGAAAACGTGGGATTACCAGCGGCGAGGGGCTTCGACGTGAACAGGATGCCGGCTGCGGCGGAGGAGATGTCGTCTCCGAACAGCGTGGCGTCGTCGTTTCAGATGGATTTCTCTCTCTTCAGGGCCAGAAATTTAGGGAAGAGGAGAGAAGCGGAACCTTTTGGCAACGATATGGTGGATGCTGAGCGAGCGTCCTCTAGAGCAAGTGATGACGATGAGAATGGCCTAAACAGTCGGAAGAAACTCAGACTATCCAAGGAACAGTCTGCTTATCTTGAAGAGACCTTCAAGGAACACAACACTCTCAATCCTGTAAGTCCTTCATACATATAGCTAGAGAGGGGCAAAGAGATAGTTCCTTTGGTAGTTGGGGATTGTATTTCTGGAGTGTTATGTATAAAGAGACCTTCAAGGAGCATCTTACCCTCAAATCCTGCAAGTCTGTGAGAGAGAGAGAGAGAGAGAGACAGACAGACAGAGAAGGGGGGCAGAAAGATAGTTCCTTTGGGAGTTGGGCTCTGTATTTGTGGAGTGTTATGTGTATTATTAATGTTTGTGTGTGTGTGTGGGTGTTTTCTGATTGTGTTTTTGGGCTTTTGGATTGACATAGAAACAAAAGCTTGCACTTGCAAAACAGCTTAATCTTCGACCTCGCCAAGTTGAAGTCTGGTTTCAGAACAGAAGAGCAAGGTATGTCTAACTAACGGATGTACTTGGTTTGTTGCGTTCATCAATTTAAGGTTCTTTAATAAGTGTTTGATAGAGCCGGATTATATCTTTATATATGAATTGACAATCTTGTGTTTGTGTGTGTGAACACAGGACTAAGTTGAAGCAAACGGAGGTGGACTGTGAGTACTTGAAGAGGTGTTGTGAAACACTGACAGAAGAAAACAGGAGGCTACACAAGGAGCTCCAAGAACTCAGAGCTTTGAAGGCATCAAACCCATTTTACATGCAGCTTCCGGCAACCACCCTCACCATGTGCCCTTCTTGTGAACGCGTTGCCACCACCTCCCCTCACACCTCCACCACAACCACCAAAACCGCCACTGATTCTACCCCCAAAGCCACCCCTTTTCAGTTCTCTAGGCCCAGGTTCTACCCATTCCCCAATACCACCCCAACTAATCCACACAAATCTGCAGGTTCGTAAATGAGAGAGTCAGGGTGTTGAGTAAAAGAAACCAGTCAAACCCAATCCTTAAAACTTCGTCAAAAAATGGAAAAGGGTCTGTGTAAATACTGGAGCTTT
The DNA here is from genome assembly GCA_023539305.1 of Ilex asprella. NCBI lineage: Eukaryota > Viridiplantae > Streptophyta > Magnoliopsida > Aquifoliales > Aquifoliaceae > Ilex > Ilex asprella. Next base: position 5,898,711 of record CM042189.1, read on the forward strand.
GAGTGTCTGATTCAGCTGTTTGTTAGAAGATTAAGGGCTTGTTTGATGTTTTGTTTTCGTGGTTCGTTCTCATTGTGGAATATTTTTAGCCTTCTTAGTGAATTTTGTGAGGATACACCATTAGACACATTAGTTTTGAAAAAATCAGAAAGAAAAGGTAGGAGAGAGAGAGAGAGAGAGGGGGAAAAAGCAGTAGATTAGAAGAATTCCTTGTTTCCCTTCTTTTTCTTGGAAAGAAAATACAGGAAAATCTTCATGTAAATATTATTTATTTATTTGATTATTATTATAATGTTGATTTTTTTTTTTGAACGGTTGATTATTTATTTATTTTATTTTTTTTTGGGTGTTTGGGAAATGAAAAGGTTTATTGGTTTGATATTAATTTTTGTCCGGAGTTCAAGGCTCTTGCTTTATGCATTGGGAGACTATTTGTGCCTTCAATGGCCTTTTTAATGATGTAGGCGTGTGTGGATTTGTTTTGGTGGGGTGGGGGGTGGCGTGGGGAATGGGGTTGTGTGTTCGTGGGAAAGACTGACTGGGGACAAAGATGGGATATTGGTGAATGTGTCTGCTAAAGTGTGGTATCCTTTATGACCCCTCCAATTATGAGAACACGAGGCAAGTACAAAGTTCATTATTGTATTGAATTGAATTGAATGAATTCTAACGTTGCCAGGCTCTTTGCCTCTCACGAGGAATGAATGTTTCTACTTTCAGTTTCTTTGTTATTTAAAATGAAAGGTTAATTACACTTTATCCCCTCAAATTATGAGGTTTGTATCATTTTTCTCTTTATGTTTTTTCATATTGCGAAGGCTTTAGTTTGCACCTGAACAATATGATTTTGTTTCCCTTCACTCGAACTGTTGACATTTTACTTTTCAAAAGATAACACAAATTTGCGTTCCAACTTAACTCACGTAATTGTGGGAGTAATGTATGAAATTTGATAGTCGAGTGGCAAAGTGATACAGTTTTCAGAGAATTTAATGCGTGAGAGCCCGAATAATTAATAACAGAGACACTCTTATACAAAAGAGCAATGCTATATATCTTAAATTTGTATCCCAAATATGAATTCCAAATCAATGGGAATCATTGGATGAGTGGGTCCCATCAACTTTTTTTATTGGGATCCACTCATTTAATGGTTCCCATTGATTTGGGATGCACATTTGGGATATAAATTTAGGATACAAAGCATTACTCTATACAAAATAGGGAAATGCACAGGCCAATAACTATGTTATACCTACTGTCTCACCTGTCAGCAATGATGAGCTCTCAAAAATAAATAGTGGCAAAAACCTGAAGACAAAGGTACGTAAATTGTTTTTTCAAGAACACCAAACAATATTTTTTTCTCTCTATATAAAAAAATTGACTTAATCGTCAGAGGGGATACATTGGAAACACTCCGACGCCTTTCTAACTTTTTTTTTTGAGTGCTATGACATGTCGGAAAACACTCCAGCCCTTTAGAATCAATTGGACAGCCTGAATGCGAACTTGTCACTACTTCTTAGGCCATCTTTGGTCTTTCTTTGCCAAGGGACCGTTGACTTTTGAAGTAAACACAAATTCATCAAAGAAGAAAGCTGTGTTTTTTATTTATTGTGTGAAAATCACCGCACACAGTAGGATTGTTAAATGAAGTACCTTCACACATATTATTGAACTAAGATATAATCTGTGCATGTAGGCACGATGGAATATAAAATTCAAACTTAAAAAAATTTATCTCATTATTTGAAATAATAACAATTTTTTTTTCTTAAATTACATCATTTAAATTTATTTTTATTCATTATTTTTTAAAAAATATAGACAATTTTTTTCAAAATACGTAATCCGACAATTTTTTTAACATGTATATTCTATCATGTATAGATAATGTCTGAAATAAAATTATGTTAAATTATAAATTTATCAAATATTTAATTATTGCACATATGATATAAATCAATGTTGAAATATTTTTTTTTTTGAGGGAAAAATAGGTAAGGGATAAAAATTCAAGTTGTTGAGCGTTTTATTATATAGATTATTATAGTATATCTCTTAAGTTGTATTGAAATCTGTTGGGTTTTTTTTTTTACTTATTTATCAATCAAATATTTAAAATTTTATATTTATACTATATAATAATATTAGCAATAATCTTATATTTGAAGACACTAGATAATACTATCGTGCAATACTTATTTTTAAGTACATAATTTAAAATTAAAGTGAAAAGATAAAAAATAAGAGGTAAATGCCAAAAAAGGAGATTGTTTGACATTGGGGAGTGTGTTGTGGGTGATTGGGTTATTTGATATTGGAGACTATGCAGAGAAATTATTTCTAAGCGAAAAAAAAAGGTTTTGAAATAAATTTTGTATAATTAGATCAAAATAGCTAAAAATTAGATCAAACTTGATAATTGTAATGTTTTTATAAGTTGAAATTCAACTTCCTAGTTATAATATTAGATTAACTAGCAATAAATTTGTACTTAAAGGCACTGGATAACATAAATAAATCGAACGTTAGTTGTGTAGTATAAATCTATAAAATAATAATTTATTTTTTCTTCATTTTTTATAATTTCTCAATAAATTCAAAATGAATCATGTCCCATCATTTAAAAGATAGGGGTTGTGTGGAATTTTCAAATTTGGGAAAATTTGACTTTGTTTATCACGAAGAGATATGGGTTGAATGAGATTTTCAAGTTTGAGAGAAAAATTTGTTGGTGATGATTTTGAGTCATTAGATTAAATGAATCTTAGTAACTCTTATACTAAGCTAAATTAGGAAATTTAAAATGGGTCATGTTTTATTTAAATTAGCAATAACTGCGCCTAAAGACACTGTAAAACACAAATAAATCTAACATCAGTCGTGTAATATAAATATATATGAAATAAAAAATTATTTTTATTTCTTTTCTATAATTACACTTTTCAAAATTAATTTTGTCCCACTATTTAAAAAAAAATGAGAGAGAACAGAAAGAGATATGAGAGATAAGACTTTATTTGACTTTGGCTAGTATGGAAAGTTATGTGGTAAGTATAATTCTCAACTTTGGGAAGAATGTGTCCTTGATTAGCATGAAAAAATATAACGTAGATAGAATTTTTAATTTTGGGGGGAATCTGGCCTTGAAAAAGAGAAATGTTATTTGTATTTAATTCAGTGACTTTATTTGTTAACATGATGAATCATAGTCATTGAATTGATAGTGAGTCCTAACTAACAATGGAATTTACTGTCAATCTAATGACAGATAATGACAAAATCAACAAATAAGATTAGCAAATAAGATCCACGTAACATTGCTTCTTGAAAATGTATGGGATGGGTTGGGAGAAAGTTTTTTGGTGATGATTTTAGGTCGGTGTATTGAGTGAATCTCAGTCATTCTTGTACTAAGCAAAATTAAAAAATTCAAAGTGAATCATATTACATCTACATATAGAATTGAATTGTATTGTATGAAATACCCTAGAATTTTAGTGATGGGTTTGTTGAAAATTCTCTCATCACTTTGTCACAGCTACTCCTGTCTAAACTTAAGACATGGCTCAAATTAGTTTGGAAAAAAATGTCACATTGATTGAAGCCAATACAAGGTCCACAGCCCATGTTCTAAATATCAAGGAAATCACTATGATAGTGAGTTGTGAACCACTCATTTCGGATTGAACGATTTTAAGCTGACATTCAAATTATTATTCCACCTATATTTATATAATATGTCAGTTAAAAGTACAATAACGGTCAAGATTGATCAAATTTTCATACAAAATTCTTTCTAAATTTTTTTTCAGTCCAAGAATATCATCTTTATACGATCTCAATGTCAGACAACTCAATAAATACACTCTCTAATGTCAAAAAATCTTATTAATTAACACCTACCTCTGTTTTCATTTTAATTTTAAATTGCTTAATTAAAAAATTAAATTATTATTTAAGATATAAACGTTAAAAGATCAGTTCGATTTTTGATATTGTATAATATCTTTAGACACAAATTTCTAATTTGTTTTGCAAAATAGCAAGTCACTTGCAACTACAAGTCTAAAATGTAATTGATGACTTATGTATAAAGATCTTTGTTTGGGACAGAAGTTCCTTAATTACTCTAATAAACTCACTTTATTCTTATAATAGACGGTGTAAAACTGAGAAAATTGAGCTCGAGTCTAAGGTCAAAGAAAGAACGAACCCAGCAAAGGATAAAAGCAAAAAAATTAAGTAAAAACATAAAGCAAACAATCCTTCATACAAAATACGAAAAATTGCAACCAAAACAAAAATCTAAAAAAGTAATTCCCTACTAATGGATATTCTTGATTTTGCATTCTATAATTTGGTTAGCAAATTAGATTAAGCTCCACTTTAGATAGACTTTCGCTCTTAATCAAGACAGGTTAAGGGCGGGTATCTCTGAACAATCGGTACGTAACCGCTTAATTTCATCCGAGAGTCTACTTATTGTTTTGGGCAATTTTTTTTTCCTTAAATTGTTTTAGGCATTATTTTAACATATCTAAAGATCTAATTGTGACACCTACTTCTTAAAATTATGTCAAACAAGCATGACATAGTAGTGTATTCCATTTCTCTCTTGGGACCCTTTTAAATTAATCATTCTTGTATCACATGCATGGGTTGGTTGGTTGGCTCGGAGGTCAAAAAAACACACAATAACTTGGAGTGATTCAAATTTATTCTCACACATTTTTTTTCTCAAATTTTCTTAGTTATGAACATTCACCGGAATAATAACGAGAAATCCGATTATGCATATTAAATTTCCATTGAATTTAAGAAATTTAATTTATTATTAAAGTAAGTTGAGAAAAAAATTATATTGAATGAATGATATTTTATGGGTGAAAGATTTCAGAATTTATAAGATATTGCCGACAATGGACCCATTTCATAATCCTCATTGGGAAGTATATGGTGAGAAGGATGTGTCCTAATCACCAAAATGGAAAGTTCATCTGCCATTATTAAATATGTCATCCAATGATTTGCTCTATGTTGGCGTGTCTATCTCCTTGATTGCCAAAGCATCTTGGGATTAAAAATTTAAAAAAAAAAGAGTTGATTAGACATATAGATACATATAATCTTATCCTTCAAGAAGAAAACAATAACAATTTTTGGCTTAATTATAATTTGAACCTTCCAACTATATTCTTTGTTACAATCAATTCTTTGTGGTTTGAAATGCTGCAATTTGTCTCTCTTAGTATCAAGTGGATTAAATAAACTAACGACAATGGCTAAACAATTGAAAGAACGATTACACCCTCCATTTTGTACATTATTTTTCATATTTTTTTCTTGGGATATCAATTTTGTCCCTAAAATAATAAATAAATAAATAAATAAAGTCAAGGCTAAAAAATAAGGAAACATTCGTCTCCGTGTCACCATAGGGAAGGGAAGTCTTTTACCGGAAGGGAAAAATGAGATGATAGAAGGGTGTAAGGGTAAGCGGAGAGTATGAATATTTGACATAGAAGAAAAAAAGTGCAAGAGTAATTATCCTTTTTCGACAAACTAGAGAAGAAATGAACTTGACATGTCTAACTTTTGTCAATTTTTGTTGTTTAAAAATAACTATTAGAGTTAATTTCAAAATATTCAAACTTAAAAAGGGTTATTTGTTAAAATTAAAACTTGAAGAAGTGACTTACAAACTATGCAAAATTGAAAGGGGCATTTTGTTAGTAATCCAGGGACAATGAGGTTTAAATCTGTGATATTAAAGTCTAAAAGCGGGGGTAGTGACCATTAAGCTGACCAATAACCTCCAATCATAATCAATCAATACCAAAATTATATGTAATTTAAAAATAACTTTTGGGATAATTTTTTTTTTTAATGCATATTGAAAGATTGTAATTTGATTTGTTAAAAGGGAGGCTTGCCTCACCCTGTATTATTTATAGTAAGTGAAAAGCACGTGTAAAGGTTGTTATTACATTGACTTTGTAAAGATGCTTAGTTTTATGGATTATTTTGGGGTTTGGTGGTTCTTAAGATAACTTTCAATCCAACACGAAAGTTGCTGGATATATATGGTTCACGTCGTGATCGGATTGATCAACTAGTTTTATTTTATTACTGGGTGAGAAATCACAACCAATCAATTCTTTTATACTTCAATCTAATCAATCGATCGATCAATCAAGAACTGATACAAATCGTACATCAAAATTGTACAATGTCGTAAGGGGCTTGCATATTGACCAGGAGGGATTCATGGATGTCATAGTGTAATCTGACTCGATCTCTAATAAACTCTATCACAAAGGGGTATGAGATGATGGTACGTGAGATATAACCAATTTTAAAGAATATTTGGCATTATGCTAATCAAATCTCTATAATCAGACTTTAAAAGTGTAAGGCGATCAGCTAACATGGTTGCTCATATAGTTGTGACCAAGGCTCAAGGTGGCAGACTACGTCCTCAGTGGCTCAATGACATGCCTTTGCAACTAAGCACACTTATCTGTTAGAGTGGGTATAGACTAGTTGAGCTTTGTAAGCAAGTGCATAGGCCTAAAGTATTGTTATGTTAATGAAAATTTCTTTTCCTGACCAAAAAAAAAAAAATCTATGTACGATAATAATGAGTTGAGTATAAATTGGACAAATGTTTAAATGATACGAATCTAACATAATAAAATTTATTATCAATCCTAATTCAATTCCACCCCAATATTAAATTCCTTTTATACTAGATCACTTATGACAAGAAATCAATTCCAATATAGTAAAGTTCCTTTTAAATTCATATTAGATGGTTTAACATCTATATCTATACTATTATATTTCTCTGTACTTAAATAACAAACTAACCTCTAACATATCATGTAAATTTCTCTCTCTTTGCAAAACTTTTAGATGATCACGTTGTATTTAACAGAATATATAAAAAAAAAATCCAAAACTCTGATATTAGTACACATCGATAGTGTCATTAATACAATATCATCTCTGGTACCAAAAATTGATATATGTATCTTTTTTGTTTTCATCCATAATACAAACAATTTAAATATGCTAAACATAAAATAATATCTAATTTAACTATATAATTAAAATTTTATTTATTTTATCAAATATTTTAACAAAATTTTTAAAGAACCTAATGTTGAAATGGGTCAAAACCCATTCACATGAGAGAGAGATAGAGAGAGAGAGAGAGAATCATTGACCTAGAAAACTCTGGCAAATGATCATGCAACATATTTTGCTAGCTAAGGGGCCCATAAAAGGCCAGAGGTGCCATCTTCTACACGCAATTTGTAATGATTTGAATTGTGTGGATAGACATTTTGAAGAGTTGAAAATCCACCAAAAGAAAAAGAAGGGAAAAAGAGAAAAAGGGACTTTGTTGACTACAACAGACATTTCAAACCTCATACTTATCTGTTGAATCCCACGATAAAAGAAGAAAGATTTTTAAGGTAAGAATTTAAGATTATAACAGAACAGAACAGACAAGACTAAATCATATCATATGCATATGTATGATTAGTGTATTAAATCATTGTAATAAAAATCATGGATTGTGGGGGTTGGTTGGTGGTGTCATCATATGCATGATTAGTGTATTATAATAAAGAAAAAACTTGACATGTTCTTTGGAATTTTGATGGGCATTCTTCATGGTGTCTTTGGCTTGTGAGTTGTGACATCACTTGCCTTTCACCAACTTTTATTTTCATTGGTATTTGCCAACACCTTTCATAGCAACAATCATTCCAATCATGTGTTATTTTAGATTTATAATTATTGTACGAATTCTTACAAACGTTTAATAACTGACAAATGATTCGTATAAGGTAAGTTATGATTTTCTTGTAAAAATTTAAATTGATATTTCAAAATGGTAGCCGTTAACATCTTTCTGTTATAATAATATAGATGAATTTACATAATTTATATTTAGTAGATTGGCTATATACCAATGGGAAATTGGATTAGGTGGATTTGACTTGGTTTAGTTAGCTCACATTCTAGATAAGTGTTTTGGAGAGCTATCAATAAGTCTATTAATGAATCGAATTTTGATCTTAATTCGATCAGCCAAATATAGATTAATCTTTTATTATCGATTACAAAAATCTGAATCTAAGATCATTGTATCATCTTCACGAATTTGAATCTAAATATACTAATATATAACAAAAAAATTATTATATCATCCCAATTATAAACACACATAAATAAATGAAAGAAAAACGTATGATAAAATTCATATTTAACTCTGTAATATTCAGTGTTAATTAAATAATGTGGATCATATTAGATTTTCGGACCAAGTTTGTAGCTTTTAACAAGGTCAAATATGAACTACGAAAATAAAATTTATTGAATATTTAGATCCAAAATTTCAAATCAAATTCGTATTTTTTTTTTTTTGACAGAATATAAACCTAACAGACTACTCCACGCAACTCCTTAAGAAGGAGAAGCGGGGAGAGCCACTAAATACTCACACACACACCCAAAGACTTTCGATGTGGGAAGCCCCAGCCCTAAATCGACTAAAATTCAATCAAAATCTAACCCGTTAGCAAAGCCCAACTACAAATACAAACAAAATGAGAAAATCAATGTAGACTTAAGGTGAGAGACAAGATTATCCCAAAATTGATTGTGAGACTATCCCAAGTCGTGTTTTACGGGGAGGGACCCCCCAGGCGGCTACCCATAATCTCCGCCAAATGAGGTTTTATATTGACAAGAATAAGTTTCATGGGACTATTTTTTTCTATTCCTTTGAATGGAATTGTGCTTTCTTTCTTTTGTGACCAAGAATATGGTATGAGAGGGCTAGATGATCCACATGCATGTGAACGAGTTTCAGATAGAGAGACGATGAGGTTCGAGCGATCTTAGAGTTTAACAATGACACTGATCATTAGACAAACAGTAAATTTTGTTTTCAAAAAGAAGTGCATTAGGTAAAATAGAGGGTCTCATTGGTTTTTGTTTTTTTTTTTCTTGAGGGGGGACAGATTGGTCCTATTGTTTCATTACAAATAGTGGTAGATGGCTTATGTTTGTGATGCTAACAGTTCTTTTATTCTATTTGGGTTGACTTTAAGGCCATCTACTCAATACATTGTACCTTGAATATGGTCAACTTCTTGATTTATGAGGTAGATGAAATGAAAGAATAGTAGTTTGTGTTTATTCCGAAAAAACTATAATAATTTAGTGGATGAGATTTTTTGCGATTGTGAGATTATGAGTATCGATGTATGTAATCATAATCTACATACAACAAAGTTATTTGTGTAAATTGAAAGGTTGTACTCGTGAAAATAAGATTAAATTACAAAAAAGTTATCGTCGCGTTAGAAATTTTTGTTATTTATGAAGGAAAAAAAATATATGTTGATATGACAATTTGCAATATGTCTTGTACAATTGGTCATTCAAAGAGGTTTATTTTCTTTTCATTGACCAAATGCGAATGCATAGTTTGCACACAATTACACTTGCGGTCTAAAGAAAGTATTCTATAACCACCCAAAAGGAACATATTTTTCTTCCTACGGATGATACCAACCTTTTTCCTCACAAAAGAGAAAAAATTCTGTGTCAAATGTGACAGAGGGTGACAAAATGGAGGTGAATCTTTTTCTATCCATAACCCCCATCAACTTAGCTCTCCACCCGTCCCAGAGGGAGGGGAGGGGAGGGGAGGGGAGAATATGGGGTGGTTGAAATTTATTCATTAGACAGATCAAATTGCAACATAATACTTGAATTGTTGGGATCAATATAGAAACAAGTTGGGCCGGTCATATGTATTTTTGGGATCCTATGTATTTTGCACCTAGAAATATTTCAAAATTCTCACTGTATACTCTCAAAAATTAAATTTATCACATTATACCCTCAATGTACTAAAAATATTATGATGTGGTCTTTCTTTTAACTTCCGCTATTTTTTTCCTCAAAAGCCAACCTGCTAACATTGACAAAAAAATTAATGAAAAGCTGACATAAGTATCATATTATAATATTTTTTATACATTGATAATGCAATGTAAATAATTTAATCTTTTGGGGAATAAATTGAGAATTGAAACAACTTTCGGGGTACAAAGTGAAATTAGCCCTATAATAAATCATCCCGCAACTCCATTTATGGTTTTCTTTGTTTAATATTAGAACAAAACAAAGGCTAAGGACCACTTTATCAGTAGTATGTGGTGTACATTCAACAACGGTAGTTCCCAACTGAAAAGAAACTTAAAATTGTCTCCCCAACATAGTAGAGGAAACAAACCTTTATATGGATGTTTGAAACATCAACACTTATCACCAGTTCTAGTCAAAGACATGTAACAATATGCTGGCAGGTTCATGAGGACCATTTGAATGTCCCAGCAGAATTTGACAAGTTGTTCAAACTTGTCCACACTAGAAAATAGGGTCTAATTACGGTCCCAAAAAAATTACTTTTTTAGCAACGTACCTAAATATTTTTTATTATTTTATCATTTTATAGAACAAATGACAACAGCTTGAACAACTTGTTATAGAACAAATGACAACAGCTTGAACAAATAAATTTAATTTTAAAGAGTAATTTACATAAAAATCTATTTGGAAATCATATATAGAGACCAAATGGTCCAGGATGGCTGTGATCCAAAGAAGATAAGCCAACACAAGGCTGATGACAAAACAAAGAATGTGATTCATTTGTTCAAGTCCTCCAATCTCCAACCATGAAGTCAAAAAAATCACTATACTCTATTGAAAGGCTGACAACACTTAAACAACATAATCACAAGGACACTGAACTAACTCAAAATTTTTAAGTTAAATCAGTTATAAAAACCCAATCGGTGGTACACTGATTTTACCTGCACACGTTCAGATACACGGGCTTTACAACAATATCGTGTCACTCATTTGAGAGCTTCATCTTTCGATCTCATCTTGAGAAAACTCATCAAGTATCTACTATCCTTTGGCACAATGCGGATGAAGGAGCCCAATATCCATCGTCATCTCAAGATCAGTCAGGCATTTCAGTTTCCAGCACTAGTATCGTTGCTTAACTGCTGCTCTACAATTGGAGGGAGGAGAAGAGCAAGCCGCGTTTTGTACCTTGCAATTCTCTGTAGCCTTTCTTCTCTTAAACTGCATTAAAAAAAAAAAATAGAAGGAAAAAAATCAAATATTGGATGGATGCACCAAGTTGAGGGTATTCAGTCCACTTCAGTAAGCATAAAACACGCCTAGATAAATATCACAAGAACAGAGAGATGGAAAAAATTTATACAGCACTCCACACTGTCCCTCATATTAAGGGAGTCAAATACTACAAATGAGTTGTGAAAATGGTTCTTGCCAATCAGCAAAGGAAATCAACAACATAGAAAACATGGATTCCGCTCCTGGAGTTGCAGCAACTGGATCCAGCTCTTTTTCCAAGATATATGCTGCCAAACTTGTTGCAGCAAATTTCGTCTTACCTCTATTCTTTTCCTTTTTTTTTTTGCCCCGCCGGGGGGTGGGGTGGATTTGTTTGAAGTTGGAAACCTTCCAAAAAAATGAGAGTTCTGTACTTTGATTTTATATTTTTAATTGGTTAGATGCTGTCCTTGGAATGTGATATATGTTTTCAATGTGAAATTTCATTCTCCACACACTGCCTGTGGTGTTCTACACTCTAAAACACAACGATCCTTAGTATTATTAACCTCTTTCATGTTAGGACATTAGTTTAACCAAAATTGAGCTTTCCAACTTTGAACAACATTAACTTCATACCCTAATGTCACATTTTGCACCAATAAGGAGGTACTTTGGGGGTTTAGCAATAGTTTTACTTATATAGAGGTGACGAAATTAGCATTTCTTTCGAGTTTTATGTTTTGTTTTGAGATTTGCTAAATGAGGAACAGCCTACTTGATTTCTAGGGTGATTTCGTTCACAAGGCAATTCTAAAGGATTAATAGTATGCCTGATGAAAGATTCACATAAACTTTAGACCCCACATTGTTCCTTGAAACAAATGCTAGAGGCTTTCCTGTAAGAACAATGCCATCAGAAACTCATGTCCAATCATTACATCAGCATATTGTTATTTTACGGCATTGGATGTGGTAAAATTCCCTAGGTTTAGTTAAAGAAATTAAGCACATATTTCATGCAACAGAGTTGCGAAATTTCTGGTTAAATGAAAGCCTCACTTTGCCCAACTCAGAACATACTAGGGAAATGTGAACTATATTCAACAAAATCTCCAAGAACACTTTCCTCAACTTTGTTCCATTTGAAAAACTCCGTATCCATATATATGTATCATGCACATTATTCAAAGTTCATTTGACAACCAATGCAACAAACTGTAAATGTTAAACTTACCATGCCCGAACCTTTTTAGCACGCTTGATATGTCTTTGCAATAGCTCTCGTGAAGATACATGCTCACCAGATACCTCATCCTAAAAGAAATAAAGGCAGTAAGAACTCATATCATCAGTGAAATAGAAAATAAATGGCAGGGAGAGATAAGCGAGACAAACCCAAACTCTCAAAACAAAGATATTCTCAGCATTCAACTTGAAACTAATCAAAGTCTAAAACCAGAAAGAGATCAACAAAATTCTATTCATTTGCAATTCAAAAGTTTTGCAAGCAATCATTTGAAAAAGCAAAAAAAAAAAAGAGGTCTTACTAGTCTGAAAGAGTGAGCATTTTTCTAGTAAGTCAAAACAACCATACCTACTTGCCCAGTTTTGATTGCAGCCTGCATATAGAACAAGAAATAGTTGGTTTAAACAAACCAATTTTCTCATAAGAAACAAAATGATAATGTGAAAAACGGTTTGCAGCTCTATCCCTTTTTATCTAACTTACACATCTACTGCACTGTTATCTAGAAAGCAATTTAATTTGTTTTGAGTACAGATTTGCAGTTTGGGATTTCTCGAATCAAGTCTTACTAGTTACTACCATCTCCCAAAAGGACTGGACTTAAATGTTGCACATGCTGCAGTCAATTCTCACTTTAGTCTCCCAAAGGACTGGATTCCAACGTTGCACAAGCTGCATATATTTTTATCCTTAACTTTCAAACCTGATACCCAGGATTGGGTTCCAAAGATATACAAAGAATTTCAAGACCTTTTTTCTGTTGAACTTGAACTTTTAACATATAACTCCATTTTTGGCTAAATTTCTCCCACGTATTTAAAACCCTTTTCTGGTTCCAAATTGATTTGTAAAGGATTTTGTTTTATTCCAAGAAGGATTTTTGACCTCCCTAAATGGTTATAGCTGGCCCCATACACGTGTGGGTTACACTTTAATCTCCATGGAGACCTGGAAATGATTCAGACTTTCCCAATGTATTTGGTGTCATCCTGGTCAACTTTTCAGTTGTTTAGGTGATCTGAAATTGGCCTAGCTAAACTATTTTAACCATTTAGAGTTTTTCTTTGTAATGTACACAGCATAACCAAAATACATTAACCATAGAGAAAGGAATAAAAAAGGACTGCAGCACCATATAGTGCCTTGTCTGTGAATTATCATGAACCTGTAACTCCCATAAATTTCCATTTTTCTGGTGGCCTAGTTAATCACAGGAAATGGGAAGTGGAAGTAATGTTCTATCTGTTTCATCTCCTATAGGTTGTCTTTATCAACACCTTCACGCATATCTTGCTCCACTTGGGTCATTGATTCAGCTGCTACACATCATATGACTAATGATTCATCTTTGTTTATTTATACTTCTTCTCCTTCATCATAGTACTGTTCTAGGTGCCAAGGGAACTTCCATGTTGGTGGTAGGTGTTGGATCTGTTATGACTTCACCCCTCTCTCTATCTGTCGTTTATTGTATCCCTCAACTACATCTGAAATTGATTTCTATCAAATAATTTTGTGATATTGGTTACATTTTTGAATTTTCCTCCACAGGTAATATTGTGTAGAATCCTCATTCTAAGAAGTTAATTGGAACAGGTTGTATGGGGTTGGAAGATTATATGTGCTAGAAGATGGCATGTTCCAACAGTGGTTGCTTCTTCAATTGATTTATCCTCCTTTTGTTTGAACCCTAAGTGTTCTATGTTTTATTTTTGTCACTATCGTCTTAGACGAATATCTAGTTCTCGTTTGAGATTTCTAATTTCTACTGGTGCTTTAAGAAATTTAAGTAGTCATTATATTTCTGATCGTAATGGCTATAAATTTGTCAATTTCACACATTTACCTATTAAGAATAGTTTCACTTCTTCTTCTGCTCCTTTCGACCTTGTGCATTCTAATATAATTGATCCTAACCATATCGCTACCAATCTATTGATGATAAATTTTTTCTATCTTTGTTACTTTTAGTTATCGTTCACACATAATGTTTTGTAGTAATTAAATATTTTTGGTATGATTTAAGTGGGGCATACAGATACACTGATTTTCTTAATTTATTGAAATTTGATAGAACTATTCAATAATCCTCTTGTGCAAATACTCTTGAACATGATGGTGTAGCTAAGCGAAAGTACGGACACATTATGAAGACTACTCATTTATTCCTTTTATTTGCATTTGTTCCTAGTTCTTTTTCGAAAGAAACAATTATTCATATCATTACCCAGATTCTTTATATTATTACTTCGAGTGTTCCCTTTGAAAGATTATATACATGGTAAACCTTCTGACTATTTTTCATCACGCATATTTGGTTGTACTTATTTTGTTTTTCTTCCTAAATTGTGTGTTTTTTTTGTTATGGTGAAGAACAAAAAGGACATCGTTTTATGACCATGTTCAAAAAGATTGTGTATATCTAAACATGTGTTTTCCTTAAGCATATTCCTTTATGTTCCATTCTTTTCGCTTCTAACACATTTAATAAATCTGGCATGATTTATATTAATCTTTTTCCTAATGATATTTCTAGTGATTGTTATATTCATAACATGTTCACTTCTGACATTCATTGTTCACATCAATCTTATTTTTCCTCAATTGCATCCCTCCAATTATCCACGCATATTCTCGTAGGAACAAGACTAATTCCTCTACAGATGCAATGCCTCCAACTCTTTCGATTATGTCTCCACCGACTTTTAATGATGCGGATCCTCCATCTTCTTGCTATCCTAAGCGCTTGTAAGTGTCCTGATCACCTTGGATTTTCTCAAACTGTTATGCCTTTGATTGTTGTTCATTTTTATCTTCTATTCACTCACTATCTAAGCTTACCTCCTTTAAAGGGGCTCCTCTTGATCCCATTTGACAACAAGCTATGAATGAAGAATTGTTTGCACTACATAAAATTGAGACATGGAATCTTGTGCCTTTACCTACTAGTAAATGTGTTGTTGATTATCAATGGGTTTACGAGATTAAAACTAAAGTTGATGATTTTGTCAAATATGTAAGCTCAGATTGCTTACCAAAAAATTTACACAGGAATATGACATCTATTATGAGAAAACACTTGCTCCTGATTTCAAAATGACCACTATTCGTACATTGATTGTCATAACAACTATTCGTCAATGAAAACTATCTCAAATCGATGTCAAGAATGTTTTTCTAAATGGTGCTTTGGTTGAAGAGGTTTTTATGGTTCCTCCCCTAGTCTCCCTTATGCTCTTGGTGAGAAATACAAACTCAAAAAAACTATGTATGCTCTTAAACAAGCTCCTCGAGCTTAGTTTGAAAAGTTCTCTAGTGTGATTTACAACTTGAGTTTTCATTCCAATGATCACGATTCTACTAATTTTCTTCATTTTGCTTCCGCTGATCAAATTATTCTTCTCTTATATGTTGATGACATGATTATTACTAGGAACATTTATAATTTTAAAGGCTCATTTATAGCAACCGTTTGAGGTGAAGAATCTTGGTGTCCTTCACTATTTTTGGTCATTAAAATGGCATCGTCGCCTAAGGGTTATCTTCTTTTCCAGTCAAAATAGGCATCTGATGTTATCTACAGAGCTCAATTAACAAATTCTCAAACTATTGAGGCTCCTCTCAAATTTAATGCATATTACACTTCTACTGATGGTGTCCATTTGGCTGATCCTACTTTATATCTCGTACTTGTTGGTCGCTTAGTCTTCTCACTTTTGCACGACCTGATATTGTTTTTTTATGTTGTTCATATTATAAGTCAGTTTGTCTGTTCTCTAATTACAGTTGACTAGGCTGTAGTTCTCCATATTTTGTTATCTTCTGGGCTTTTTATATCAAAGTTTGTTTTTTTCCCTAATTCCTGGAGAAACAGACCATTGTCGCTCATTCCAGTGTTGATGTTGAATATTGTGTTATGGCTACTACTACGTCAAAAGCCGTATGGTTAAGATTGTTATTTGTTGATCTAGGCCTTTTTTTTTCTCCAACTTCTACATATTATGACAATAAGAGTGTCATTCGGATTGCATACAATTATATTTTCCTTGAGCAGGCCAAGCATATCAAGACTATCATGTTGTTTTTTCATCTTTAGCTTGAGACTATATACTTACTTTTTGTTTCTTCTACTATGCAATTGGTCAACTTTTTCACGAAGTCGCACACTACATTGTGATTTTGTTTTCTTCTTGACAAACTCTTGATACTTCTTACTAGCACATCATGAGTTTAAATGGGGTGTTAAGATTGTATTTATATTTATATTTACGAATCATTAGGGGTATTCTATTTCTAGTCTTTCTCTTTTTGTAGCATTTTATATGTAGTGTTTCTTGTACCTAGTTTTTATTATTATGGAATATTAGAATAACAAACTTCTTTCATTTCTTACTGGTCTTCGTATGTATTTTCTTCTTTGCAAGTTTATATAAGTTTTCAAACAAGACTCATTTACTAATTTAGAAGGTATAATTATATGAAGTAGGACAAACTCTAATAGAATCAACAATCCAAGTTAGATTTCAATTGGTATTTTCAAAAGTATAACGTGCAGCTAAACCAAAGTTACTGCTTGTAGATGCAGATACATATTGACATAAGCTTATTTCTTATCATTGTGTGCTATTATAATATAAGACTTCTTCTCCGAAGATATATGCTAGCCCAAACAATGAATAATAATACCAGCTACTAAATAAAATAATTTGAAGCACCAACCTCTTCCTCCTCTTCTTTATCATCCTCCTTTCTAATTGGAGGATGTGCGTCTCCCACAAGTATGGGCAAAGGTCTGGGAAGAGACCTCACACCATCCATGTATTGTGGCTGACAGTGAAAGGTAATAATAGTAACTAACAATAAATAATTAAATATGCAATCAGATAAAAAAAATTGTATCCACGATTAAATTTTCCTGTTATACAACCTTCTAAAAAATCCAACAGCTGCCACAAAAGAGAAAAAACAAATAGAGATTCTACGCAAATTTCAACATTATAGCTGTATTTCAATGCCATCGAAATTACAGAGTGCTGGTAGCTGAAGAAAAGAGCAAAATCACCAAGTCTTTCGAATTACCTTGGAGAAGAGTAATACACTTAAAATCAGAAATACCCATTTGCACTAATGTCCTATGACACCTTGGCATGCTGATGAAACATTTAAATAATGTCTCAACTTTAAGTCTAAATATCCAAAATTGACATCCCATTCTCAATGGGCACCCAAAAGGAACAAGAACAGATCTATCATCGTAACACTACTTTTTCCAGGTTATGTTTGTTGAGTTTTCTAGAAACGATCAACTGTCATACAAAGGAATCAATGACTGCAGAAATCTACAGTATTATCCATGCGAAATGCTCCTCAATATAATGGTTGGTAACGGGTTAGATGATCAAGGTAAACAACTAGGAATCTAGGAGTATGAATTCGAATTTCGACGAGCAAACCTTAGTCAGTGAAAATTCAACTCTGCAAAGTCAGGAGGAACACCAAATCTGAATCCTATTGTCTTCAATGTTCTAATTGATTTTCAAAATTAAAGTGCATTCTTATTCTTATGTTACAGGAAACAATATGAAACACAGCAAAAGAACAAAGATTTTAGTTTGATACAATTCACAACTTAACCCCAATGATAATGAGGTCGTAAATAAATGTGGCACACATGCCATGCATACAGAAGACAGTGTCCCTGGTACAAACCTGACTTTCTTCAGAAAAGCCATTCCTCAACCACGATTGACAGAGAGCATAAAGAGAAGCACCACCAGATATTATGACCTACAAAAAGCAAGAGGACGGTAAGCAAACCCAACAAGAATATCATATCTAAAGCCAAAACATGAAGCCATTATCATGAACAACTATAGAAAAGCTAGAACGTTCCAAATTGCATTTGATCGTGGAAGCTTTACAGTTTGAGTGTCACATGAGTAATCCTAGTCAATTGGGTGTTGCAAGTGTCGAGGAGGATTTCAAAAATTGAGCCATTTTTTCTTTTTCCAAACATTTGGGCAGGGGAAGTAAATAGAACTAGACTGATTATTCGGATTATGGAAACTTTACAGTTCGAGTGTCACGTGAATAATCCTAGGCAATCGGGTGTTGAAATTTTCGAAGGGGATTTTGAAAATTGAGCCCTTGTTGCTTTTTCCAAACAATTGGGCAAGGGAAATAAATAGAACTAGACTGATTTTATAACCGTTGAAAGGAAGTCATGTTCAGAAACACTGCATAAATTTGGGGTTAGAGGGTCAGTCACACTACCACGGATAGACTAGTATATTACATGAGTGGCATGGGAATTATTCTATGCTAAGGAAGTGGTATATTTTCCCAGAACAATTGGAATTACTCTACGTTAAGCTAATCCATTCTTGCAGCTACACTCTCAAACTTCAAAATAATGTATAGGAAATCACAAGCCAGCTGGTGTTTTTTTGAGGTGGGAGGGTTAGGAGTTTGCATCATTGGGGCTTCCATTTCTTTTGCTTCTTGATTTCTTGGGAAAATGTTGTTCTTCTGCGATCACTTGCCCATGCTGATATTAAATCTTCCTATTTGACAGAAAGGTTTCAAAACCAAAGCACAACCATGTGAAAAATATCACAAGCAACTAATGCACCTGTTTATTATCTGGGTGTAAGAGAGGAGGTAGGGTGACACATAGAATCAGAATTTCTACAATGAAAAGACTGAAAGTGAAAAAAAAAAGTGTCTAAGAAAAATAGATTAAAACCAAATGGGGGAAAAAAATCAATGCAGTTCTATATTTTTTTTCAAAAATCACTATTAAACATAAGTATAACAGAGAAATTCCTAAACTAATAAATAAACCCAATAAGGAAATGACTATTAAATTTTCAAAGAATACTATATTAAATTCCTAAACCTTAATCTTCAATTTACACTTCATCAAACTCCTTTTCATTAAATAATTGGATGCTTCCTTACCTTTCTATCTCTAATGGTTGCAATAGTATCATCCCTGCTTCTATCACTAAACAAACAAGGTAGAAGAATAACTATCAGCATTATGGTAACCAATAAAAGATAAAGGAAAGGATGAAAATTTGATGCACAAGATGCAACAATACCTAAAATCTTTGAAGCCATTACAATCAGGAACTGTGGGAGAAAGAGCAACCTAGAAGACAAATGCAATATGAAACCAAAGCCTAAAAGTAGCAAAGCATGTAAAATAAGATCTAAAAAATCTGACAATGTTGACCAAAAAGAATGGCAAGAAAGATGCAGGCATAACACTTAATACACACGAAGCCCAACTTTTACTTAAACCAAACCATTCATGGGAAGGAAAAAAATGAAAGGCTTCCATATGAGCCAAGACACGCTTATTAACACATGCTAGATGTGCAACATATTTCAATGGTATCAATGCTTCATGCAGATAGCTCTTGCACCAAATTCTGAGCAGACTACATAAAATCATGTACAACTTGAGTCATTTGCCACTTGGAATATGGCATGTACATTGGATTTGTTTAACTTATATTCAAGAGCATGGATACATTTAAGTAATAATACACAGTCCCTTTTTATTCTAACGTCTGTAAATATTCCACAAGAAAAAGATCAGCATTGCTACTTGTCAAGGTGTAATTTATAAGGGCTGTTGACGAATTGGTTTTTTCATGCCATAGACCAACGGGAAAGAAATACAACAATGAATGTTTGCATCCTTCAAAGATTCTCCACCTTGAAATAATCCATGATCATTAATGGAAATTTGAACCTACCATTGCCTTTACCATATTTAACTATAGAATCCCTTTTTTAAATGATACTTCGTTTGATATCAATATCAATTTTGATTTTTTCACATTTGAATGGCTAGCAGTGATAAAAGAAACAAAGCAATGGTATAAACAAGAGTTAAAAAGAGTTCGTAGAATGGCAAAAAATTTACTACATCAAATTCGGATTTCAAATATAAGTGCTGGTGCACATAGGATGAAGTAAAATGTGAATAAAATCCATTAGAGGGGTGCCAGAATTAAATAAAAAAGCACCTCTGCCACATCAGAATATGTCATATTTTTTTTGCAAGTGCATAATAAATATCCATTCCAAGTCCAAAACTTCCTTTCACTCAACTTTTAGGCTTGCGATAGTCATATTATCAATAGGAGATGGGTTTCATGCATTAAAGTGTCTTATGAATGTACGAGGCCCATCCATTTTTTTTAAAAAAAAAAGCAGAATTGATAACTTATCCCAATTTTGCACTTTTACTAATTTCTAAAAGTCTAAATATGGAACATATATTTAGCAAGTCTTTGAAATTGAGGAAAAAAACACAACTCTAGCAATTCCTTCAAACTGAATATGCATATAGATATATTGATAAGGCATGCATATAGACACATATGACAGACAAACAGACGCAGACACACACGGCACGCCCACACGCACATATATATTCATTCAACACAATTTCACAACAATCATAGGCAATTAACTTCTTCTTCTTTTCTGGACATACCTAACCAAAATTATTTACAACTAACTATATAATATTTTGACAGAATTAATGCAATTACTTATTACCATGTCAAATAATTCAAAAAAAATCTGAAAAAAAACAGTTCAACTAATTAACTGTCAAAGAATTCAAAAATCAAACCTTGGGTTGAGAAGATACCGGAACCCCCTTGACCACACCGGGCATCACTCCACCATTAGACCCAAGAAGAGTGTGCTGGAAGTGGGTCGGCCTGATATAGTGCACAGTCTGACCCTGACCTTGCTCCGAATGATTGAACCCAAATGGCCTCACTGGGTGAGTCTCAGGGTACTGAACCACTGGGAGAGATGGGTATCCACTGGGATTAGCAATCGTGAAGGTCGGTTCCGCGGGCCGAATCGGCTTCGGAAGAAAACCTCGGCCCGAGGAAGCAACTGGGTAAAGAAATCCCTGTGGCGGCGGCGGCGGCGGTGGTGGTTCATGACGGTGGTGCATATTGGTGGGTACTGGTGGGTGAATTTGACTAGTGGTGATTCTTGGAGCAATGTTCATAAAGGGTTGAGCTGCATAGCAGGGGTGGGCTTCTTGTTGTTGTTGGCGGTGGTAGTGATGGGATGGTGGTGGGTGGTGGTGTAGTGGAGGAGGGGCTAGGGGTCTTGAGTTTGTTGATTGTGGTGGATTGGGGAAGAGAGGTCTGGTGGTGGTGGTGGTGGTGGTGGTGTGGAAAGGGCCATGGTGGTTCTGCTGGCGGGGAATTTTTTCTTGGGGAATGTTTTTTTTTTTTTGGTCAATTCTTGGGGAATGTTTGAGAGAGGTTTTGTTTCAAAATCAAATAGGCCAAGTGTCAAACCTACATGCTACATAAACAAGTGACAACGCTCAAGTTTCAAACAACGGAAAAAATAAGGGAAAATTACACTTTGACCCCTTTAATTGTGGATTCAATTTTATTTTATCTCTTAAACTATTAAACTTTTTATATTACCCCTCAACTATTTGAATTATTTTGTATTATCTCAATTGCAAACGACAAACATCCACCATTTTGGGAAAATTGGCAAGGGACAAACTGAAAAAATTGTATAGTTCAAGGAGTATAATGAAATGATTTTTATAAAATCGTATAGTTTAGGGCAACATGAAACAACTATTATGATTGAATGTGTAATATGAAAAATAAGATGGTTAATGCGTTAATATAAAGATAAATTATAATTAATTTTATCAAAATGTAATTTAGGAATTAAATTTGGTGGACCAAACATTATCTTCTTTACATGATCCCAATGTTAAACCACTCAATTAACACTCCTTAATGGCAGACAAACCTACTAATATCACTAATTTATACATGTCTCTCTCTACTCTCTCCCCAACATTTCTCTTATTTTCTCTCTTTACTTTAAAATATATTTCATAATTAATATTTAATTTTTAGTAGTGCATGGTATCTTCGTGTTAAGTTTTTACTAATCTATAATATAAAGCAAGATAAATTTTAATAAATTTATCTAACGGTCTCAAATAGACTCATTCAACCGCAACTAATAACAATCTTAAAATTATTCACATTACACTGTTCTCTCAAGTATGGATTACCCTTAGTACGCGGATAAAAGGTCACTTGCTCAAAGTATAGTGATATAATATATAATTTATCGTTAACATAGTTATTCTCCAAATGGTTTTTTGGATCCCATGTTAAGATTGATGGGTTGTTTTGATTCACTAAGACATGACATAATCAGGGTAATTTATGGATCCTCGCAACACTTTGCTAGCAGGCAAATCGGATTTAGACAATTCTGCAAAGCATCACTGACAGCAAACTTGGGGAGCAGATTATCGATAATTATCAAGGATTGATTAGGTATTGAAAGAATTACACCATTTTAATATTAAATTGTAACTTTTTAAAATTATGAATTACAATTCTAAAAGTCGTAATTAATCATAAAATGTCATGATTAATTATGAAAAATTATAACTTTTGAAGATCAGCTTACAATTATGAAATGTGAAATTACAAATTCACCATAACATAGTATAAGTTAACTCGTTTTTAAAGATGTAGGAAATTAGTTAAGACACATATGTAAGAAATTAGTTAAGACACGTTTCTTTAATACAGGTGTTTGTCATATCCCCAAAAAATTAAGATTTGAATTTTTTTCCTAATTCAATAATCAGAGATGTTCGAACTAATTTATATACACCTTAACTAATCCATTTTTCAATAAAAAATATATCATTCACGTCAATATTAAAATATTCATGCAATATAAATCTTTTATAACCGGACCTCACGAAATTGTCAAGCTTAAATTTGGATACTTGAGAAGCTTCACATGTTCACCACAAGAGAAAAACCTAACATTTTCATCTAGACAAAGTTCAAAAATATCACAATAACACTGCTCACGAAAATGGAGCTCTAAAAAGACAAGTTTAAAACCTGGTCATCTTAATAATACAAATACTGTCTAACATTTCTTTCCTTCCAGAAAGTTGCACCCCATTAAAACTAATGTCTCCACAAAAACTAAAGATAGGGCACGGAGAAAATGCTCAAGCATTCGGTTGGCGGAGCTCATGGGCTCCATGGGCAAAATGACACCTTTCCCCAAAAGTGCACGACCCCTTCGCAAAATTTTCACACATCTTAGTCTTATAATTACTAGCTGGAGTAGTACGAGGAGAAATCCCAGTCGGGTTTTTCGCAGGACCTGTGGGAGCACGAATGTTTCCAATGAGCTCGCGTACCATGCTACTAGCCTGTTTAATCTGATCAAAGGTCCCTTCAAGCTCAATATTCCTTTGATTTGGATCTGTTTCATGGTCGTTTATAGAAAGCTTCACACCAGTAACGCGGCATATCTGCTTAGAGTTCACGCCACCCTTTCCGATAATGGCTCCAGCAAGAGATGCATCTATGCTGATCTTAGCTGTAGCTGACGAACCAAAGTTGGCTGCAGCAGCTAGGCCAGGAGGAGATGCTTCAGCCCGTCCAGAGAACCTGTTGACCATTGGAACCATGGCTCGGGGATCTTCGTACCTTGGGAAAGAGGGCTTGCCGAGCTCCATCTCGCTATGTGCAAAGCGGCATTTGTCACCAAATTTACATCCCTCTGGGGTGTTAATCTTGTTGCATAGCTTAGTCTTAGCAGGGGAAGGACCATCGGTAAAGGGCGCCTGTGGCATGGCATTTCTTCCAACCGGACCGCCCATGTTTGTCATCTGACCAACTGCACTATAGCCCGGAACATAATGCAGGAAGTGACATCCCTCACCAAATGGGCATCCAGATGTGCTGAATCACAGATCACATAAAGAATACATGAGCAACAATATGGAACTTGACACTGAAATAAATACAAGAATTTACTCCGAGGACAATTAAATCAGTACACTACGCATATACGAGATACAACAGATACAGAAGCACAACTATAACACCAGAGCACAAACCATTTCAACATTGAAAGGCAAATGCAATATGCATCAACAATAGCAAGCATTTAGAAATTTGTGCTCGCTAGAACTTCCTCATCATTATTAGTAGGTTCTGAAAACAATTACATCAGTACACTACGCGTATATAAGATACAGCACCACAGAGGTACAAATATGACACCAGAGCAGAAATTATTTCAACACTGATAGACAAATGCAATATGAATAGCAAATAGTAAGCATTTCGAAAATTGTGCTCATTAATAACACAAACCGCCACCTGAAAATCATGAACCTTTTACAGTGAAAATAAAGAAAGAAAATTAAGAATGTTGAGAAGATGCATGCAGAGGGTGTTTTACTTATTCGGCAAAGTCTCTCAGTCCTTCGAGTTTTGCTAGCATAATGAAGTACACAAGTCAGTAATGCATAAAGATCATGAAATTACCAAAACTGTGGATTGTTACTAAAAAATAAAATCCAAAATGCTCATATGTTTAGCAAGAAGCCATATCAGAGACTAAGAAAGGGGAAACATAAAAACAAAAACAAAATTAACATGAGTTCTGCCAAAACACACTAGATTAATCTTTGAATTGGAAGTATATGGTAAAGACTCACCAATTATACAAACAAAGCAAGAACTTGCAAAAAATAAACAGCGACATTGTATAAGGTTGTAATGTTTCGTACAACTTGTACAATTCTGAAAATTGTTTCTACAGTGGACCTTGTTTCGACATTGTATAAGCCCATTAATTCCCCTTTTTTCTTTTTGAACTAACTAGAGGGGCACCAATTAAAAAAATTTATCAAGAAATAAGGGCAACAGTAAAACAACAAATACCAAAATGAAATGTATAAAAAAGGAACTCACGGAAACTGTAGATATAATGATCTCAAAGTTGTCAATCAATTTATTAGACACTAGGATTATCAAAGTCGACTACACGCCTAATCTTTCTACAAATGATATTGGCCAATAATTAATCACATACAAACACAATTTTGCACAAGTCAGTTGCAAAAAGACAACTGCAGGAGTCATTCATGTAGAGATTCAATTTCTGGGGGAAAATTAGAAAGGAATAAAAAAACAAATTATCTTTTCCAAAACTATAAAACTTGTAGTATCCGTAAGGTTTTAATGCAATAATTTGCAGATACAAGACTAGTATAGTAATAGGTGTACAAAAACTCTGCAATAGAGGTATTACACCCTTTATTTTAATTTGCTGAAAACTCCAAGTGCTAATAAATACCTAATGAAATAATATGATTTCTAATAATCTACATTCTTTAAATATATATAAATAAACATATATTAATTAGGTTTATTCCAAAAACAAAAGCATAAAAGATCGCCAAAAATAGAGAGAGCAATGCTACTTGGACCTAATTTGCGAACATAATTTGCTGATCTAATCATTGATATCCATTGGATTGACGGTAGACCCTAGTATTTGTTGAGACCCACTATCAATCCAATGGTTGTAATAAATAAGTTTAGCAAATTAAGTCCAACTAGCATTATTGAAATAGAAATAGGTCTCACATGCTAATAATACATATTACGTGTCAGATATATTGCCCAGATTTTGGTTCCTGCTGGGAATGGATGTCAATGTTTTGTTGATGAACAAAAAATTTATGTACCGTACAAAACCAAAGGTCAACATCCATGGCCCATATTGGAAAATTTAAGTAGTTGAAACTTGCTTCGATATACATGAAAAAGCTTGAAATTACAAATTTCATTGTCTCCTTCGGTAAAAAAATTTCCTTAATCATTTACATGTTATATACTGTCAGATTTGAGCATGTGAAAACAGTTTGTAGTTACTTTGATATTATACTTGTCATTTTTAAAGTATATTCTGCCAAGAATAAGGAGTACACCATGAATAAGGTCACATAAACTATTCTGAGAGACCCCAAAAACACATGGCCAAGAAAGATATGGCTGTCACAACTGAAAATGGAGGGGAAAACACAGAATATCAACTACCCTGCTGGCTTAGTTCAAAAGTGTGCTTCAATGCAATGATCTGAGCATGTAGTATACTGAGGATGTAGCATAGTATAAATTCCTACAAGAAGGAATTTTTAAGAACAAACATAAAGAAAATAAAACTTCTTCCATATAACACTCAATAATCAACAAAAACATATTCCTATGATCTAAATAGAGACTGGATTTTGAACCATCGGTTAAGTTCCATTAAGCTTGTGACAGGGTAATTGCATACAGCCCTACAGATATGAGTGTATGTCAACAGGTTAGATCAGGACTCAAAAGCCAACCAAATACTGATTTTGTCTAAAACCTTGGCCACCTTGACAAGGCAGGGTGAAAATCCTCATACCAATTGATCCATCTTGACTTTTTATTATCAAATTACAAAGGAAACCTACTCGAATTCTGTATATATCAAAAACTCTCTCAAACAATGCAGTATGTAAATTATTTGCACAAGTAGAGATACAATGATTTCCATAAACTACTGCATAAAATTAAACCACAATGAAAAAGGAAAAAAACTACATTACCTGATGAGTGATTTTCAATGATTTATGGCACTATTGGTTATATCAAACTGTTTTCAACTAGAAAACCACTACCTCTGTTCAATAACCTTATTAACAACATAAAGTGGAACAGAATCATCAGTACCACTAGATAATTGCTTAGATCACAATCACATTGCTAGCAAAATACAAAATCCATTTAAAAGTTAGACACATTGCATGATATACGTTGGAATTTAGAATATTTATCTTGCATAGGTTAAGATTAGAACCTGAAAAACTTCGTGCATGGCTTTGATTTGCTTCCTACACCAGTTGTCTCCTTTTCTGTTGCAAAACAATTAATTACTTCTTTTTTCTCGGTTGAACCTTCAATTCCTTATTAGTAATTAGAGAACTTACATCCAAGATTCACCACATCATTATTAATGACAAGCATATTACTAAAATTAATTAACAATTCATTCAACAATAATAACCTATAAATCAAATTCATTCTTACTAACATTAATTAAGAATTCACTTTTACTTTTTAGTAATTAGATAACATTCAATAATTCATCCATAATTCACCACATCCCCTTCGCAGGAGAGCGGGATCCCCCCCTGCCCAAATCACTTTAAACCTCGGATTCTCGAGCTGGATCCTTCAACTTTCCGGGATAGTATGAGGTGAGTTCTACTCTTTTCTCTCTTTTTTTTTTTGCACTTTCTGAATCATATGCAAACAAGTACGATGACAGAAAAAGATTTATGTAGTCAATCCCAAACGGTTCGAACAATACTCGAACACACACTACCTGTGTGTGCGTGTTGACAAATCTAAATCAATGAATAATATTAGTGATTAATAGCTTAATATACAGAATCAAAAGCTGAGGCTAACCTTCCTTCGATTTCTTGAAGCCTCCGTTGCCAGAAAAGTCACCTTGTGGTCTCTCTCTCTTCCTCCCAAACTCCATCGCTTCACCAGATCCAAAACCACACAGCTTTGCACACCAACTCGAAAAAAATATCAAGAAAATCAATCTCACAGATGAATCTGAATGGAAATGTGTGTGTGAATCTATATATATAATAACTGACTTTAATCTCAATGGAACGAAAATAGAAAGAGCAGCAAAACCCTAGGGTTTGCCGAGGACATTGAGGCGGTTTCGCGGAACTCAAATTTTAGATTCAAATTCGATTTATTTTTTGGGTTCCAGCCCGCGCTTATTGCTCTAATGAAGTCACGTGCCCTTTTTGGGCCCTTATGTCATAAAGTTTGTACTTAACATCTTGGGCCAGGTCAGACCCAGTAGAGTCCAACAACAAGTGTTTTGTTTTTGTTTTTTTTTT
>CM042189.1:5931715-5951737 GCA_023539305.1 Ilex asprella
GAATATACTGAACAAGGTTAGGGTGAAATCCATACCTGTACTCTGTACTTTCCAGTTGCCCTCCCCAAGGGACCCAAGGTTTCGGTGTGCCAACTCCCAGTCCGACATTGGGACCTTAAAAATAATTAGTATTATTATTGCAATTTAATCAAAAGTGTTTCGATCAAATTTCAATTTATTTTTGTAAAAAAAATTGATATATACAAGCATTGTAAAAAAAAATTAATTCTATTCTAACATTTAAACCTAATACTTATTCTATTTCATTTCCCATTCGTAAGGGTGGCACGGAATGTGTAAGAGGCAAAAATTGAGGATACCACCTAGAGGAATAAAGAACGGACGTTTCTGATAAACATGAGCTCTGAACTTGATCTCTCAGTCTCTTCTTCCTGCAAAACAAATAAATTGTCCAAGATTGAAGTATTTCAATCGAAGGCACTCCGATACTTAAGTCAATAATGTAATTGAGTCAATTACAAGAGGTCAAGGAGAGTTCAACGTACATTTCACCTTGACTCCTTATGCCTTTTATAGATCCCTGTTTAGTTAGGGTTTCCATGATTTTCGATTTAAGGTGGCACACCTTCCTTCATTTAGGTGATTTTGTTTGAAAAGTTGTTAAGATCTCTCCAACAATTCCTCCTGCCGAGCCTATAATTATGCCCATTTGTTTAACCAAAATGCCTGAGTTCTATGCATCTCTTTAGCTCTTCGTTTACTATATGAAACATCTCAGTCATGATGAGGATCGAGCTCTTCTCTTTGTTCCGAACTCATTGAATAGCTCGGCTTCAATTTGATGACTAAGTCCAATGATGTCTTCGTCATGTGGCTAGTCTTGTTACCTTCACGTGGGCTCATTTAATGTAGTTACACGTGTTATAAAGGGAGCCACCCTCTTCATTTGCCCGTAGAAAAAGTTTGACAGATGCTTTTCGTCTATCAGTCGTTTCATGCCCTAAATCCATCATTGCACATACTTTTGGGACATCTCCCCTTGTTTTGGCGGCGTGCCTTCTATTTAAATATTGCCTTTTATAATTTCCTCCTTTATAAGCGACTTCTTTCATTCCTTTCTTTACTTTTCATTCCTTAGCTTTAGACTTCCTGGCCTTTTTCCTTCGTTACCTCTTTCTGCTCCTTCACTGTCTATTGCTCTAGCTCCTCTTACTCTTCCTGAAATTCCTGCCTTTAAGGCCAAATACAATATCCCAGAAGACGTCGTCATACGAGTCACTGGTAGTGACGAGCCTATGATAGGCACCAGAGAGAGCATCCCAATTCATACTCAAGCTATAACAGAAGGTGAAGTCCGCTTCCCTCTTGATCCCTTTCTTTTTTGGGTGCTATTAGCAATGAAGTTGTGCCTTATCCAATGTTGCCCTAATTTTTTTAGAATAGTAATGGGGGTTGCTGCTCTGAACAGGCTCTTGAACTTGACCCTAGGGTTATGAGAGATTTTATATTGTTATATTGTCAAATCGACTGGAGATAACTACTATTTTGCTGTGAGGAAGAAGGACCATTACTTGGTGACCCATCTTTTAGTTTTCAACAAAGGCCATGAGAATGATGTGGTCTTTGTCTCTGGGAATTGGGAATACGCTACTGGTGCCACTCCTTCTTACCGTTGTCACTACAAGGAAGGCACACCATGTGACTGTCGTTTTGACTTCTATCTCCTTATTTTGTTCATCCATTATTTTGGCTTGTGATGTCTTTTATTTGAAGGTGAGACTGTGAAAGGAAGGATACTTGATTGGGCTGTGAAGATGGAAGAATGGAAGAGAGTTTGGGAATACAATGATTCTCTTTTTTGCCGAGTCGCCCACATTCTTTTCGGTTACACTCTTACTTATATGTCCTTCATCATCGTTCCTCCTCTGCCCAATTCTTCCCTTGCTGAAGACCACTAGGCTATCCAAACAACTCGGGATTAAACCCCTTGGTCTCACAACCGTTCTTTAACTGGTCCTTCTGAGAGAAACAAGACGGTCAAGAACTTTCTCTACTTCTTATCTACTGTTGAACCATCAGTCCCCGCCAACCCAGTCATGCCAACTGATTCTCCTGTTCCATCCGAGATGGTACTCGTAGAGGAGTTTGTCCTTAAGGTCGCTGCTAATGTTGAGCCTCCCAAATCGAACGATACGATTGCTCCAGATGATGATCCAGTTATTGTGGTTTGGGCCATAGACACTTCAATTCCTACAGAATCAGATCCTCCTATTCCTGTTCATTCTCCTAACAATCAAGCTGATTCAATTTTTGAACTTTCTGAAGACCCTACCCCGAAAAGACGCAAGGTTATTGAGTTTGAAGCAACTTCTTCTTCTAAGCCTGCCAATTCTCATTTCCAACCTATTCTCATGGCAAAAAGGAGAGAAATTACTGTGAAGGACTCTACAATCGAAGATTTTAAAGTCGCTATGGGAATTGCTCGGGGGTGATTTTGCCTCGGGACTTAGCTGCGAATGAAGCTTTGTCCGATGATGAAGTTGCTCATCAAGTAATCCAACACATAGTCTTGGTATAAAACTTGTTCTTTAGACCTTCTTTCATTTCTTTAGAATCTGTCTAAGTTTTTTTTTTTCAACTTGAAGGGTCTTCAAAAGGTTCATGAGGTAAGGGCTAGGATAGCCCAAAAAGACAAAGCCATAAAAGATGTTATCCATGCCCGAGCTTCAGCCTTAGCCAAGAAGAAGTCAGTGGATGAAGAATATTCCAAGCTCTACAAAGAGCTTCCAGTTCTTCAGGCTCAAAATTATAGCCTGATCGAGGAGAACAAGAAGCTTTCTACAGAGATTGGAAGGTTGAAGGAGTCTGAACATGAGGCCAAACGTGGAGTTCACCCAATCTCAACTTGACTATGCTGGCCTTCTAGAAGAGTTTGATCAATTTAAAGCTAAGACAAAGGATAGAGAGGACGCTGCATATGATGAAGGAATGGAGAAGACGGAGAATGATCTAGCTCTGCAAGTTCCTTTGCTCGAGAAGGCACACTTCAGTAGGGGCTGGCATGTTGCCCTGACAGCTGCAAGAGTTCCTCCATCCACTGAGTTTTACTCTCGTCATTCTCTTCCTAGCTTCTCCCAGCCCCTTTCTTCCTGAAAATACTTAAAAAAAATTGTACTTCCTGAAGCATATGCTTGAAAGCTTTTTGGAATGATGTTGTAATCTTTTGAAGTGTAATGGAACCTTCATTCCCTAGTTTGGTGTTTTTATTTCTTCTTCGATTTCTATGATTCTTGCAAAGATGAAGGATTGCTTAAGTCCTTGTGGCCACTGCTCGGCCTTTCTTAGACTTGGTAACAATGTATGAAATTATTATGCTTAGAAGAATTTTGAGATCTAGAAGTTGACCTAACTCGGCCTCTCTTTGTATAACTCGGTGCCTCGATAGGGATTTTGAATACTTAGAAAATTAAAATCTTGAATTTATGACCATTGCTCGACACTTCTTCGAAAAGCGCGGTCCCTCAATAGAGACCTTTAAATGCTTAGCGAAAATTTATTGACTCTTGAAGTTATGGCCCTTACTCGACCTTTCTTCTAAGAGCTCGGTCCCTCATTAGAGACCATTAAATACTTAGAAAAAAAATTAGACTCTTGAAGTAATGGCCCTTGCTCAGTCCTTCTTCAAAGAGTTTGGTCCCTTAGTAGAGACCTTTAAACACTTAGAAAAAAAATTAGACTCTTGAAGTTATGACCCTTGTTTGGTCCTTCTTCAAAGAGCTCAGTCCTTCAGTAGAGACCTTTAAACACTTAGAAAAAAAATTAGAATCTTGAAGTTATGACCCTTATTCGGCCCTTCTTCAAAGAGCTTGGTCATCTGTTAGAGTTACGCTTTAACCCACTAGGTATTTTCGGAGGTTGTTTCTACCCTACACTAACCCGCCAATCTAATCAGACTCAAATTCATCCCTAATCAGCTTACATCGTCATACCTATCTGAGGGCCTGGATCCGATCGGGTGACTGCGCCTGATTTAAGTTTATACTTTTATCAGGTTTTTTTTTGCCTCCCTGCCTTAGCAGTAAGACATACTCAGTAATGAAAACTGAAAGATGTATTTTAAGAACTTTTATTCATATTCTTATTAGTACATCACTAAGAGCTTGCTAATCACTCTTGTTGAATCTTCAAGATAAAGGGCACCCTTTCGTTCCCGATGGCACTTTAGAGTTCTATTCAAAAAATGTATTTTTTTAGAAATAGAACTTTCTTAGGTTAGTAGAGTTCCAGGGGCGTAGTACCATTCTATGGTCCAAGGTCTCGAGCTCATAATACCAACTACCCCCTACTCGGGCTACTCTATACGGTCCTTCCCAATTGGCTCCAAGCTTTCCATGTGCTAGATTCTTAGATGAGCCCAAAACGCACCTAAGGACCAAGTCTCCAAAGGAGAAAACCCGAGGATTAACCTTTTTATTGTAAGCTCGGGACATCTACTACTAACAAGAAGTCATCCTTATTGATGCTTGCTCTATTTTTTCCTCTGTTAAATCAAGGTCCCGAGTGATGACAGTATCATTACTATTGTTTTTAACGAGTTCGGTTCTCAAGGTCGGTAATCCAATCTCTAGTGGAATCACAGCCTCCATCTCGTAGGCTAGTGCAAACGGGGTTTCTCCAGTCGAGCGCCAAGGTGTGGTTAGGTATGTCCACAAAACACTCGACAACTTTTCCACCCATATTCCTTTAGCATCGTCGAGTCTCTTTTTAATACCATCCAGGATTGTTTTGTTGGAAATCTCTTCTTGCTCATTAATTTGCGGATAAACTGGAGTTGAATAGTGGTTCTGAATTTCGTACTACTGACAAAAAGCTTTAAAGGGACCACTATCAAATTGAGTCCCGTTATAGAAGACGAGGGCGTTAGGGATTCCAAACCTGGTAATAATGCTTCTCTAGACAAATTTCCTTGTATCAGTATCTCTGATGTTAGCAAAGGGCTTGGCTTCCACCCATTTTGTAAAATAATTAGTTGCAACAAGAAAGAATTTCTTATTGCCTAGGGCCCGAGGTAATGGACCCATAATATCTGGTCCCCATTGTGCAAATGGCCTCGGGCTTGCCAATGGAAGTAGTTCTTGGGTTGGTCTTTTCGGTATCGGTGAGAATTTCTAACACTTCTCGCACTGTCTAACAAAATGTTGAGCATCCTTCTGCATGTAGGGCCACCAAAATCTCTGAAAAATGGCTCGGTGAGCCAAAGATCTTCCACCAGAATGAGCGCCGCAACTCCCCTCGTGAATTTTAGACAAAATCAGAGACTAATTTGGGGTGCACATATTTCAAGTAAGGGCCTCTGAACGATAGTTGGTAAAACTCATCATTTGGAGATAACCAGAACTTGGCTGCCTTCAGTCGCATTTTATAGGCTTCCTTCTTGTTTCAGGCAAGTCCTCCTTCTTTAAAAAATCGATAATCCAGTCCATCCAACTCGGCTCTAGATCTCCAGATAAGATTTCTCCTGCACTCTATGCTATAATGCTCGATTCGGGCAGAAATTCGGCATTGATTATTCTTTTGATTTTCTGATCGATGGAAGAAGCTAACGATGCCAAAGCGTCAACATGGGCATTTCTTATTCTACCAACCGGCTGAATTGAATATTCCGGTATCTGGGTTAACTTTTTTTCTGCAACAGCATGTATGCCACCATTTTCTCATCATTTGCCATGTACTCTCTTATTATCTGATTCACCATCAACTGTGA
This sequence comes from Ilex asprella, assembly GCA_023539305.1. Taxonomy (NCBI): domain Eukaryota; kingdom Viridiplantae; phylum Streptophyta; class Magnoliopsida; order Aquifoliales; family Aquifoliaceae; genus Ilex; species Ilex asprella. Next base: position 5,937,441 of record CM042189.1, read on the forward strand.
ATTAGAAAATATCTAGAGCTTTGTTACGCCCAATTCGGCTACAAGCCTTAATCCGGCTATCAGGACTTCATATTCTGCTTTGTTATTCGAGGCTTGAAAACCGAGTCTGATGACTTTTTTAAGAATACATCCCTTCGGACTCTTTAGTATGAGGCCGATGCCCGCACCCTTCTGATTAGAAGATCCATCTACAAATAAACTTCATTTTTCATTGAGCTCTGGTTTGTCCATATTGTCAGTCTGTTCGTTCAGTACCGAGCTATTCTTAGGTTGGAATTCAACAATAAAATTCACCACCACCTGCCTCTTGATTGCAGTTCTCGGCTTAAACACAATGTCGAACTACTCGAGCTCTACAACCCACTTAACGATGTGTCTTGATAGATTGAACTTCTGAAAAAGAGCTTTCAAGGGCTGGTCAGTGAGCACTAGAATCCGGTGTGCCAGGAAGTACTCTCTTGGCTTCCTAGCCAAGCTTACCAAGGCAAGTGCAAGTTTCTCCAATGACGTGTATCTTGACTCGGCTTCCAGGAGCATCTTGCTCACATAGTATATAGGGCTTAATTTTACATGGTCATCTCTCATAAGTTCCCCACTCACTGCGTGCTCGAACACGACTAGGTAGAGGTTTGTTGAGGTCGGTGAAGTCAACATAAACTTTTCACTTCCCATTTTTCTTCTTGACCACTACGGTGTTTGACAGCCAGGTCGGGTATTGAACCTCCCTGATGGTCTGGAGCTCCAACAACCATGCCACCTCTTCCTTCACCGCTTTCTAATGTTGTGGTGCCGACCTCATAAGTTTTTGTTTGATTGGTTTAAAGCTAGGGTTAACGTTCAGCTAGTGACATGCCATTTCGAGTGGTACGCCAGACATTTCATATGTTGTCCAAGCGAAGACGTCGACATATTCCCTCAGTAGTGATACAAGCTTATTTCGCTGCTCGGGGCTCAAAGAGGCTCCTAAAACGAAATACTTAACATCTCCGTCCTTGTCTAAATGTACTTTAGACAAGTCTTCTATTTTTTTGTCGGTTGGTTTCTGTTCCGTGTCTAAAGGTACTTTAGGTCCTTCCTCTATAGTTTGATCGGTCAAATCAACCGACCTATCGAGGATTGGTTGCTATTTTGCCGCTTCAACCACCGAACTCCTTTCTCTACCTTCCCGACTGTCTCTTGCTTTGATCGAGGCCAGTAAGCATGTTTTGGAACTTACTTGGTCTCCTCGAATGTTCACTATTCCTTCCAACGAGGGAACCTGAGCATCTGGTGGTACGTTGACAGTACAACCTTCATCTCGTGCAACCAAGATCGTCTCATTATTGCATTATACGCCGAGGTCATATCTACTACAAGGAACTTGGTAAAAATGCCAACAGGCTCGATTTTCACCGGGAGTGTGATCTTTCCCCTTGGAAGGACGTTTTTTTCGTTGAAGTTGATCAAAGGGGTATTAGTTGGCTTGAGGTCCTCTTGCTTAAGCCCGACCTAGAAAAGGTCCATGTACAAAATTTTTGAGGAACTCCCTGGATCGATCAACACCTTCTTCACTTCGTAATTTACAATTCAAAGTTTTACAACCAACACGTCATTATGCGGCTGATGTATCTCGACCAAGTCTTGCTCAGTGAAACAAATGGACTCGGTTGATTCTTCCACCTTAATCCTTTTGTTCCTAACTTTTGGGGTTAGTCACAACTGATAAACTTTCCTTTCCCTGGCAGCTCTCTAAATGTATGCCCTGACAGCACTATTTGTTGACATTTGTGGATTTGTTGTAGCGTGGATTACATCTATCACACCTGTTGCTGCGACTTGATCCTCTTGGGGCTCGACTCTCCCACCCTTAGCTTCAGCACCATCCTCAATGAACTAGGCAAGATGTCTCGCCTGGACCAGTTCTTCCAAGTGCTGCTTCAAAGATCAACAATTCTTGGTCATGTGCTCTACATCTCGATGGTATGAGCATCTAAAATTAGGATTCCTCTTTGACGGATCATCTATTAGCTTATTGGGTAACTTGAAATATGGTTTTCCCTTAATCTGAGTCAATATTTTGTATATTGGCTCTTTAAATGCTGTATTGAATTCGATGAAAGGGGATTTTGAGGGAAGCCCTTCCCTCTCATTCTTCGTACCTACATCTCTGTCTGGCTCAACTTGTTTATCACGACCGAATTGCTTTCTGCCATGTTGCTTTTTCCCCACATCTCTGGATAGGTCGTCATCTACCTTGGCGTACTTCTCAATCCTCGCCATTAGTTCTTCCATGTCCATGGTAGGTCTTCTGGTGAGGGACTAGTATAGGGGATTTTCTTTTGGCAATCCTATTTTAAAGAAGGCCACGACAATATCAGGATTGCAAGCTTCAATTTCATTCATCATTTCCCAATAACGATGAGCATACTCTATCAAGGTCTCAGAATTTTTCTTTTTTAGTGTCAACAACGCCCCAACATATTTGGGTTGTCCGTTGCTCGTGACGAATAGAACTGTGAATTGCTCGGCTAGCTGAGCCCATCCGTCTACCGAACCTTTTGGCAGGTTGTCAAACCACTTCATGGCTGACTCCCCGAGGCTATTGGGGAAGATAATGCAAAGCAATGACTCGTTCCTCCAATGAATGGTCATAAACTGCCGACAATGTCTAATGTGGGAGGTTGGGTCGATCTTTCCATCATATAACTTAAAATCCAGGACGGTGAATTTGCTTGGGATCCGAGCTCTCTCAATCCACTTGGGAAAGAGGGAGGATTTCGTACCATCTCCGTATTCTCCTATGACTCTTTGGGCTAGGTCCCTAGCTGATTTTTGTTCGGGTCTCTTTAGACGGTTATTTAATTCTTCCGTAATAAACTGCTTCTAGGAGTTCTCGTCCCAACCCTGACGTCTTTTTTCCTTATATTCATCTTCCTCATTGTTATCCTTTTTGCTACGTTTCTTTTTGGGACTCTCCCGAGGGTTTTCCTTGCTTTGCCTCTCCCTTAGTTATCTCATTCAATCTAGCTTTCAATTCTTTGTCTTCTTTCATCAAATCTCTTTCCCTGGCATAGGACTTCTTGAATAGTTTGTCATGCGCGTCGAGTCGGTCCTGGAGGGACTGAACCAACTTTGTCAGAAAGTGATTTTCTCCCTTGCCACAGAGGGATTTGCCACTGTCAACATTTGGTTGACTCCGGTGTTTGGATGGCTTAAAAATTGTTGAGGACAACTCGTCATCCTCATGGGGTTTGGCTAGGCCTTTGTCCTCTTCCATCCTTAAGTTGCTATCGGATGGAAGCGACACTCTATAGTCTGGATCAGAATCCCCCCAGGCAAAACTACCTGCAGGTAAACTGATGACACTTCTTAATCTTGACATTGACTTTTTATTTCGATTGATGAGAATCTTCCTACAGATGATGCCAAAATGTAAGAGACAAAAATTGAGGATACCTCCTAAAGAAATAAAGAATGGAAGTTTTTGATAAAAGTAAGCTTTGAACTTGATCTCCCAGTCTTTCCTTCCTGCAAAACGAACAAACTGTCCAAGATCGAAGTGCTTCGATCGAAGGCACTCTAATGCTTAAGTAAGTAATGAAATTAAGTCAATTGCAAGAAGACAAAGAGAGTTCAGTGTACCTTTCACCTTGACTCCTTATGCTTTTATAGATTCCTGTTTAGTTAGGGTTTCCATGATTTTCGATTTAAGGTGGCACACCTTTCTTCAATTAGGTGATTCTGTTTGGGAAGTTGCTGAGATCTCTCCAGCAATTCCTCATGCCAAGCCTATAATTATGCTCATTTGTTTAACCAGAATGTCTAAGTTATAGGCATCTCTTTAGCTATTCGTTTACTGTATGAAACAGCTCAGTCATGATGAGGACCGAGCTCTTCTCTTTGTTTTGAACTCATTGAATAGCTCAACTTTAATTTGATGACTGAGTCCAATGATGTCTTCGTCACGTGGCTAGTCTTGTCACCTTCATGTGGGCTCATTTAATGTAGTTACACGTGTTATAAAGAGAGCCACCCCCTTCAAAATGTATCTAGTTTGGGAACAGTAAGTGAACCAAAAAAAAAATTTGTACAAGCCATCAAAGAAACTCCTTTCCCAATAGTCCAAAGATGAAAATCTTTGCAATATTCTAAACCGATCAGTCGATCATGAGCATGACAACAAATAGCATCAAGATTGAAGGGAAGCCAAAAACAAAGACATATCACATATTTTGGAAGTTAACTATCCCATTCCAAATATGCTTGACTTCACCCACTGGATGCTACAAAAAATTGGGAGAAAGAGTTGAGTTTCTAATGCAATAGACTGATAACTCAAGCTACTTAAACATGTACAAGAGATGAAACGTATGATATAAGTGCTTCCAAAAGACCAAGTCTACTCAACTAAGAGGAAGTAATAATATAGGCTGGCTTGACAACCAATTCATTGAAAGAATAAGTTCAACTTGCACACCCACTTGCCAAAACTATGTATTATATATATATATATACACACACACACACACTCATGAAGAACGTGCATACACATAGAACAATCCATACACACAGAGAGAGAGATGAAACATTCTAGCCACCACAATGGATTTTTGCAGGGCAAAATGAGCATGGCAACAAATGTAAATGGAGTTTTTTTTAACAAAAATCAGTTCAAGAAAATAATTCCCAAAAGAGGGTAGTTTTTAAGTTATTTCCCAAAGTTTTGAAAAATTCAGTCGAATTGATGTCTTTAAATATTCTGCAAAATTTTAAAACGTCAGTTTGACTGACGTTTTCTTAGAATTGATTGGATAAAATTGCTAAAAATATGGTAAATGAGGTAAGACAAGATCACGGAGAAGATTGATATTGATTGGAATATGTGATATTATTGGATCAAATAACATATTTTTTTAGAGGAGCTCAATTTGAAGTCAAGCATGTTTTCAGGGAGGCTAATAATGTAGCCAATTTTTTGGTTAATGAGGGAGTAATTGACCAACGTTTCTAACTTTATCATAATAAGTAAGACTTTCAAACTCAAGGCAGACTACTCATCTTGCAAGATCAACTTTAGTTTCAAAAATGAAGGAAGAGATCTCCATGATCTTAGCTCTTAGGATTTTATTCTTTTCATTTTCTTGTAATGATTACATGCATCTTTACTTTTATTTTATTTTTACTCTTCCAAAATTGAGTGCATTAAAGAAGTTCACTTTGAACTAAAAAACAGGATCAATGATCTTAGCCCTAGAAAAAAGAACTAATGAAATCACAGCCTCTAAATAAATATTGGAGGACCCTCCAATTTAATAGGATTTCGAGAGGAGGGGTTGTGCCCATATTTTTTGGATATTGAAATGTCCATGTTTAAAGTTAAAATATTTGATTGCATAAATTTGGCTTAATTATTGGAATATATGTGGTTTTCTTGTGTGGACTACTTAAAAACTTGTTATTGGTGGAAAGGGATTGGTAGAGTTTGTCATGAAAATATTTCGACAAAATTAGGTTTGTGATTCCTAAAATTTAGGTTTGCTTGAGATATGAAAGTGATAATGCATCGAGAGGTAAGGTGTAATTTAATTTTTAATCAATAAAATTTTCTTGCACTGTCGAGGTTCTCCTAAAAAAAAGGTATATCAAAATGAAAAAAAAACTTGGAATGGAGAATGTAAAACATTTTCATTCAAATTTGCAATGAATCTAATGAGAATAGATCTTCTTCTCCTCAAAATTTGAAATCTCTCCTTCTCCAATTTTTGCATTTTCAATAAAATTTGACAAAAAATATTTACTTGTTAGAGTAATGTTACCAGATTTGTGGGTATTGCTTTTTTGAGTTGGGGTAAGGATATCAATTTTTTTTTGGGTAAGAATACCACTTTTCAGGGTAAGGTTTCATTTTTTTTTGGGTAATATTACCTCTTTTTTGGAGTAATGTTATCAGATTATTTTGGGTAGTGCAGAATGCTAGGAAAACTAAAATAGAGTTGATGTAAGGATGCCATTTTTTTTTGTAAGAATACCACTTTTTTTGGGTAAAGATTCCTTTTTTAAGCTGTAGTTGTCTCCCCTTCTTTGTCAACACTTTCTGAAGGTGGCGGAAAAATGTCATTTAATTGATGAAAAACAGGGCAAGGGGTTGTATAATAATTCTCGCATCGTACTTTTTTAAAGTAGCACTAGTACACCATATGACCAAGAAATCAGGGGAACTTGTTCTTACCATGTGAACATATTAATGTGAATGAAGTCATATTATGGGGGAAAAAAAACGAACAATCCATCATAAAAACACATACCTTCAACATGTATATTTCACCAACATCAAACTTTCACCTCTTTAGCATTACTACTATTATGAATAAAACTATTTATATGTAACTACATCTCAAAATGGCGTGCACACTGCTATTCGTATATGTGACTAGACCATTTGAGGTGTAAGTTATATATAAGTAACTTTGACATACAGTAGTCTAGAGGCGCTTGGACGATGAAAACGAAGAAGATGAAGAGAATTTATCTCAAAAGCAATATAGTTACACTAGTTATACGTTATGTTATATATAATAGGGAATATTGAGTCCCCATCTAACAACATTAATCCCTATCAAACAACAAAAATGCAAAAAAAAAAATACCGTTTGTATAACTACTTGTCGAAGTCTTTGGGTAGCATTAGAACGAGAATAATTGGTAAGCATGATGGGTAAGAATGGTTTGTTGGTCATTGTAGCCTTATATAAGGAATGACTCCAAATTGTTCATCTTTCTCATCCTCCTCATCAACGTACTTCTGTGTTCTAACCTTCGTCATTTCTCCATTTGCTTTGATCTTTTTTAAGAAATAATAAGGCAATGGATGACCCACGAAGAAAGAATTCTAAATTGAGTAGAAGAGAGAATAAACAAAAGACAAAGGGATCCATAAAAAAAATGGTCTGCACAAAAAAAAATGGTATCTACATATTTTCGCAGATCAAACATCCCAAATCATCAAAATCACCCAAACAAAACCTCATGGTCAACAAAACACGGGCAAAAAAAAATTTAATTCAACAAAATACAACCACCACCCCATGGCTAGCAAAACACAGGCAAAAAAAATTGATTCACCAAAACACAAGCAATTGATTCAGCAAAAAAATTGGCAAAAAAGAATTAATTTCAATTTAACTCTTTCTGTTTATACAAAAAAATCAGTATGTGCCACTAAATCAAGCCCATAAACACTATACATGACTTCAACTTTTTTATACAAAAAAAAAAAGAATATGTCACATATAACATCTCCGATTTTTACTACAATTCTTTTGTTGGTGTTGTTGTGCCTTGGTTAAGATCTTGTTTCTTTATTCGTTGTATATGTGAGAAACAATTTTGTATGCTAGATCCTTCCACATCGTATTGAATTCAGCCTAAAAACAATAACCAATAACTACAGTTAAATTGACAAATGTTACATACACAAATTTAATTTAATACTATCAAATATTAAATAAGGACAATAGTTATCATACCATAATTTTGAATGATTGATCCAAAAATTGAGCATGCATCTCCTTTATGATAAATATTCCACAATTATAGTCATTTGTTTGCCTAGGAGCCCAACCCAGTCAATATGTGTGACATTTGGTCAATGTTGACGTGTAATTAGGTATGACAAGCTGAATGATTTGATCTAATTGTTTAATCACATTTGCAATAGCAGAAAAACGAATATTGTTGTGATATAAAAGTAGAAAATCAAATAATAAAAAATTTTATTTCCCATCCACCACACGTAAAAACCAATGGGTGTTATTGATGGGTATATAGATCTACATATAGAAATACAAGGATATTAATTATTATGTAAATGATCAATTATAAACAAAAAAAAAAAAAAAATAGGACATCTACATACCTTATCACAGTCCTTAAAATCTGAAACGAAGTACCTTTGAAAATCAAGTAAGCCAATTATTTTTTCTTATTCTTTTCTTTCGTTACCCTTCCAAGTGCTTTTTGTTGGGTATTGAAGTTAAAATATGGGTACATTTAACTCACATTGTACATGTTCAAGATTAATAAAGTCAAATAAACCATATTACCGCAAACCATGTGGGAAGATACCACCTTGACCTTTTTGTAAACGGATTAAACTATATAAGATGCCAAATATATTATCTTCAGGTCAAAATGTACAAAATCAATACTTTGTCAATATAAAAAACACAATAAATAAAGATGTACATTTTTAACTTACACTGCCTAACAACCATTTTCTTGATTTTAGAGATTCAATAAATGAATATCTATTGACAGGGCATGTCTCAAATCTCACCAATGTCTCACTGTTTCATGCAAAAAATGGATTAATAATTGGTGATAATCCCACAATAATAAAAAGAATCTGGCACAAACTATATAGTATAAATACCTCATGTCAAGTGTGTTGTCAAATATGTAATTTAAGACACATTTTATCATAATCACTAATTTCATTAATGGGTGGATAATCTCCATCTGATGGGGTCCACAAACTAGTGGAATCTAAAATCTACTTATTAAATATAATGAAGAATATTATTAAATGTGGCACAATTGTTTAAATAAAGTCAATACAAAAATTTGTTTAAACAATCATTTAATGTGGAGTATGAAATTAAACCTCGTAAACGGTGATAGTTGAGGGAATGTGAAAAGTTGTTATTTCTTCCAGAACTTTATGTATTTTCACTTAGGCCTTCTCATCAGCCTTTTTCTCATCATTCTTTGTTATTTTTTCAACCATATATACATCAATACCAGCCTCATGCTTATTTACAACTTTCTCCATCTTCTCATCTTCATCTTTATTTGCATTCACCTCCTCTTCATCTTTATTTCTAGCTTTGTCATCTTCATCCTTATTTCGAGCTTCCTCCATCTCCACCTCTTCATCCTTATTTCTAGTTGCCTCCATCTCCTCATTCATCCTTATTTGCATTCACCCCCTCTTCATCCTTATTTCCAGCTAGCTCTAACTGTTCTTCTTCATCCTTATTTGCATTCACCTCATCTTCATCACCCTTCTTTTCAACTTCCTCCATCTTCTTTCCAGTTTCCTCCATCTCATTTCCAGCTTCCTTCATCTCCTTGTCAAACAAAGTTCCATTATTGTCCAACTGTGATAACACACATAGAGTAGTATTATACTATCTTATAGATTAATCTTATAATCAAGTAAAACCACAATTAGGTTTGACATGTTATATCGTCGCTTTATCTGTTGTGTGCTTCTTCAAGATAATATTTTCATACTTCTTCAAATAAAGTTACTACTTACACAAACAAGATTAGAGATTTGGAATATATATTTTTATTACTAAAAATATGAATTTTATAATGCCTATCATACCTTGAAAATCTCATATGGTGATTTCAAGTATTTATTTAGCTTCCACTTAGATTTTCTTCTCAGCACCTTTGCGCTATACTTTTTTGGGTGCAGGAGTGTGAAGCTAGTTGAAGATGAGGTGTGTTTACAATGACATTTGAATATTATCATGGTGTATCTTTCATAGACTTTATATCCGGTGTTTGCACTATTTGAAGTAGAATCCACATTCGATTATCATACTTGGATTCATTTAAGGTTTTCATGGATTGTTTCATTGTCTATGTCTTTATTTTCTCCATAAGTATCACATTTATTCATGGATTCCAATGCATCAATGATTTTCTCCATCATAGTAACCACCAAATCTATTTTGCCAGATAGGTCATCCTTGATTTTGGCCATTAATTTTTCGAGGGATGAAAATATTTCTTCCCATAATTGAAAGATATAATATCAAATCATCATGTACACATAATTAGAAATAGAAATACTCACCATCACTTATATAAGCTAACATCATTACACATAGTTTGGATAGGCCACACTATGTTTGCCCTATGTTAGGATCCTCCTTAATTTTTCATGGAACTTGTGATTGCACAATGAGTGGAACATGTAGTTGTTCATTGAGGGGGGCTACTCCTACAACATACATAAATAACTCTCAATCATAACTCTAACATTCTAATAATCAAATCAAAATTGAAATACATACACATCACTTATAAACAAATAATAACAATAGATACCTCTTTCATAATTGTCAACTTCTTAAAGATAACCACACCATTTTTTATTTTCAAATCACCCCATGCTCCAATGCGGGGAATGAATTGGCATTTGATTGACACAAGAGAAACCCATGTGGGTGTCAGGTGTTGAAGATATAAAACCTATAACAAGCAACTACTCTCGATTAGAATAACCTATAACAAGCAGCTATTCTCAATTCGAAACAAAAACAATTATACTAAGCACAAGATCTTTCAGGTAATCAATCCACTACCTTGAGAACTAGTAGACAACCACTAATGTTATTTTGTCCATATATCTTATATTTTTTTTATCCCCTCAATCAGTGCATCAAACACCAACTTAGCCCAGTTCTTCGCTCTCAAAGAACCAACATCCACCACAGAATGGATGAATGAGTTACTAATTGAGGTCTTTGTTATAGGACACAATAGAAATCCAAGTACAAATAAAATAAAGATACGCTGAAAGACCTCTGAATCTACCTTCATTTCATCCAATTTGTTATTCAAATAGTTCACTAGAATATCCTTCATTCTAGTGAACATGAAATTACACATTCCCTTTATTCTGTCATAGGGGCCACTCATCTCCACATATATCCCCCCATATCTCAACCCCAATATAGATTCTACATCCTTAGGAGAAAAATTTAAGGATTTCCCGTGAATATTCAACACACATGAATTAGGGTCAAAGTTTTCAACCACCCACTCACACAAATCTCTCCTCAGTATTTTGTATTTGAGGCTTAACAAACCTCCAAAACCAATCTCTTCAACCCTATATTTTTGTCCATTGCTAAACCTCTCTATTGTTTTCACCATCAGTCCCAGTGAACATCTTGTTCTCAACAGTACCATCAAATATTTGTCATTATACAACACACAAAATAAACACATGTTACACAAATAATTTTGCATTATATATGATTTACCTTTTCTTTTGGTGTAGATTTCTTTTTGGACAACTCCTGTTCTTTTTTTATGACTTTTTCATCTCTATATATTTTTCTTTCTCACAATCTTTCATAATCTTTCATTGTAGTCTAAGTTATTTCATGAACTGAATGAGTGAGTGGATTGATTATACATACACATATGCAACATATTCCTTATACAGTGGAGAATTACATAATATCTCTTACCCCATGACCGAGGTTTTTTATTTTCCTTTCCTTTCATTATCTTCAAACAATCTTTGTTACAATGGAGAAATAACATCATCAGTGGCATACAAATAAGATCAATAAAACTTGTTTAATATTTAGATTATACAAATCTCTCACTAATAAAAAAACCATGAGCTTGTTGGTCGATTAGATTCACTTGAGCTCTTCTTCCCCCTGAATATAAAATCTACCATTAACCATAAAAACAATTTCATTTTTTTGTGCTAAAAAATAGAACTTATATACACTAGGATTTTACAGAACTTACATTATAAATATTCTGAGCTGAGATTAAAAATATTAGAGAAGAGGAGGAGGTTATCACCACTTTAGAAGACTTGAACGAGGAACCAAAGTAAAAGAGAAGAAAGACAAGGAACCGAAGCAGAAAAAGAGAAAGACGAAAAAAAGTGAAGGAGCAACCCTGCTATTCACACCTAAGCTTCTCGAAAAAGAAAGTGGAATGGATTTGGGCGGGAATTGGGTTAGTATTGTGTCAAAATTTCATTCATCCATTTGTCAGTATATTATTGGCCTATAGTCAATTGATATGGATCCAAAATTTTGGACAAACGGTTTACATGGGATGTCGGGTTAGATATTTAAATTATTGTCTGTGTTATATTTTTTATGAATTATAATTCAAGACAATTAAAATTGAATATTTTTTAAATATTTTTTAAAAATTCATTTGATAAATTAAATATTTTTAAATAGTTTTAGATGTTAATTTGATTAATTGAGGGTTAATTGGATGAATTTGATTAATTGATGGTTATTTCAGATGTTAATTTGTTGAATTAAGTGTTAATTGGATGGATATGAATGTTAATCTAATTGATGAGTTGAATGGTAGACTAAAGTTAATTTGATAAATTAAATATAAATTGGATGAAATTGAATGCTAGTTTAATAAAGTGAATTTTTATTGAATGTTAATTGAACGAATTGAATGTTAATTGGATATAAATTGGATGAATTTAATATTAATTAAGTTAAATTTAACCAAAAAAAAGTGGTAATATTAACCCAAAAAAAAATGGTACTCTTACCCAAAAAAAAGGGATAATGTTAATAAAAAAAAATGGTAATGTTAACAAAAAAAGTGGTACTCTTACCTCAACAGTGTAATCTTAACAAAAAAAGTGGTAATCTTAATTAAAAGAATGATAATGTTAACCAAAAAAAGTGGTACTCTTACCTCAACAATGTAATCTTACCCTCAAGAGTAGCAATCTTAGCAAAAAAAGTGATAATCTTGCCTAAAAAAAGTGGTAATCTTAGCAAAAAAATGATAACCTTGCATAATATTCTTACTAAACAAACCCCAATTACCTTGGAACTTTACTGCTCTAATTTTATTCTAAAAATGGCTTTAAGTGTATTTATTTTTTATTAAATATAAGCTTACTATAATCTCAACCTTAGTTTTAATAAATTATGATGATTTTATAAACTTTTGAAGGGTTGATAGGGATAAAAATAATTTTGCAACTCCATCTTCTTCTTCTCCTTCTCCTTCTCCTTCATCCTCCTCCTTCTTCTTTTGAGTTTTTTTTTTTTTTTATGAATTTGTAAGGCTTAGTGGTAGCCGGTAAAAAGTGATAGACTTGATCAACGGTTGGAAGTTCTTCATTAGAATCGTAGGGATAAAAACCACTCTACAACTTCATCTTCTTAAATCTCCTTCTTCGTCTAAGTTTTTTTTTTATTTATGAATTTGTAAGAGTAGCCGGTAAAATGTGATAGGCTTGGTCAACGGTTGGAAGTTCTTCATTACACATCTACAATAAATTTTATTTTTTGATACCATACTGAAAAGTGGGTAGTCGATACCGTACAAAGACCCCTTACTTTGCATGTAAAATGTGATGCTTGTCATCATCTTGTCATGTCTTGGAAAAATAATTAATGGGTCCTATCATAATATTTATATAATAAAGTAGAACGATTTTAAATTCAAGAGAAATAGCGGCTCAGATCGTTTCGAGATCAGAAAAGGCAACATCCAACAGCCGACGATATTTCAAACTGTCTCAAGTTATTGACGTCTCAGATAATTTCGATCTGACGTGCCATATTAGCTCTTGAATTTTTTTTTGCAGCTCAAAACTTTTAGTTTCCAAAACTTACATCCCTAAATTTAATTCCCCAACTCAATCAAATCTGGCAATTAAGCGATCTTTCATTCATCAACTCTGTTTCTCTCTCCCTAAAATACAGATTATAACTCCTATCATGATTTTCCTAATTTTATTTCCTATATTAAAGGATTATTTTCTATACTGAGTCATTAAAGGTCTCTCACACTCTCATCTTTCATGATTCTCTTTCCAAATTGAGACACATGTCTACCCAAAATTCTATCTTAATGCAGCTGCTCTCCATCTTTACTGTTCATATCACACACACACACACACACACATCTTTAGTGTACATATATATAGTACAAAGATCGAAGATATACTATATCTACATGTTATATATAGGAAAAGTTTCATCTAAACATTTTGTAGTTGAGTCTAAATTCAATGACAACTTCTATAACAATAACTTTTGTCTCTATCAGTAGATAAAATAATGATTTAACTAAATATTTTGTGAAAATACTAAAATTACCCTTTTATTATGTAAATAGACTAAAATGTTATCAATTCTTTCACCATTATATATGTGCTAACTAGCTAACAAACGTAATTTCAATCATTATATTATCCAAATGAGTTTTTTATTTTAAAATGTTGTATTATAACTTTGTTATAACATTAGTCATTATATTATCACTCATCTAGTTACATAATCAAGTTTTTATAATTTTTATTTTTTTTATCATAATAATTTTAATAGTTAAAAATAATTTTTCTATAATAAAAATTACAATTGATAAAGTCAATGTCAAAATCTAATTCATTTCTAATTCCTCTGCTATCATATGTCCTCCACAACGTTGCCCACCGCTCCTCACACATCATACTTCACATATAAAATTTAAAATTATTTGATAAAATTTAATATTAATTG
>CM042189.1:5968461-5979088 GCA_023539305.1 Ilex asprella
CAACTTTATTTTGTATGATCTGCCCAAGTTTTTCCATACACAGTGTAAATAAGTAGGGTGACAGTGGGTCGCCTTGTCTAAGTCCTCTTCTAGGGTTTATGGAATCCATTCCACAAGATCGAAAGGGAAGTCCTTGTCACATAGCTCATAATCAAGTCAATCTAGGATAGGGGAAAATTAAAATCAATCAACGTATGGTGGAGGAAGGGCCAACTTACTCTATCATAAGCTTTTTCCAGATCGATTTTAATAACCATCCCTCCATTTTTACCTTTTCTCTTCCTTAATGAGTGAATAATTTCTTGAGTGACAATAACATTATCTATGGTCTGACGCCCAGGGATGAAGCTGCTTTGGAAAGGGGAGATAAGTTTATCGAGAAAAGGTCTAAGTATTCAAGAATGGAACAAAAGCAACGGATGCAATGATAATTTGCTTCAACAAAATGGATGGAAGAAAGCAATGCCGTCAAAGCAGCTTCATCCCTGGATAATGGCATGAATAAGTGCATGAATAGAACTCATACGAGTAACAAGTGCATGAATAGAACTCATACGAGTAATAGAAGAAAAAGTTTCCTCATAATCAATACTATACTCTTGGTTAAGGCTTTACAACCAACCTGACTTTATATCTCTCAACTGATCCATCAGATCAGGTTTTTATATTGCACTATCATTTGCAATCTATAACATATTTTCCATGAGGTAAATCCATAAGACCCCAAGTAAGGGTTTTTTTCAGAGCCGTCAATTCCATATTCTTAACTTTTTGTCATAATGGGGTTAATGATGCTTCATGATAAGACTTAGGTCCATGAACAGAGAGAAAGGTAAATAGAAAATAATGAAAATCATGATAACGACGAGGGAACACACATGTGGAACAACGAAGTTCAGGAACAACAAATGGTGGGCACACTCTAGGAGAGTGCATCATTAGGACGAACCACACATCTGGGCCTGCTTGGACAACATGAGTGCTTGGTGACCGGGTTTCATAGAAGTTTGAGAGCTTTGGTGGGCTGACTGGTATAGACGATGAAGTTGATTGACTCATCAGATTTAACAAAAGGATAGAGAAAAACTAAAGACTCGGGAGGAATTTGAGGACTCATGAAAACGAGAGAATACATTGGCATACTTTCTGAGAATGTAACGTGCCTAGAAACTTGAAGTTTATCTGCTATAGGATCATAACATTGATATGCTTTTTGTCTAACCCCATAGCCCAACAATACACATCAAATAGATTTTTTTGATGATTTATCACGCTTAACTTTTGGAAGAAGAACAAAACATGTCGACCAAAAAAGCACGAAAATGAGAGTAATCAGGTATAGAGTGAAAAGGGAGCTCAAAAGGTGAAACTCCACCAATGACTAAAGATGGTATTCCAATTAATCGCATAAACAGAAGTAAGAGTTGATTCCCCCCCAAAAAAATTTGGAACCAAAGATAGAAGTAACAAGGTTCATATGGCTTCAAGGATACGTCGATGTGTTTTCTTTCAGTAACACCATTAGGTTGAGGGGTATTAATACAAGAGCATTGGGCAAGGTTCCTTGTGAAGTGAGATTTTTTGATGTCATTAGATTGATATTACATAGCACTTTTAGCACAACTTTTTAATGGTTTTTGAAAATTGGGTACATATCGTGACAAAAAAATTCATATATACTTGAAACTGTTCTGATCTGAAATGTAATAAGTATATCTAGGTATAATGTGAGTAATCGTCGACAAAGATAACATAATAACAAGCACCCTCCATAGTTTTCACACGAGAAAGCTCTCAAATGTTAGAATGTACAATATCAAATAGAGATAAAGAGAAAGAGTCACTTTTATAGAATGACACAATTGTTTCTTTTGCAAGTTTGAAATTGATACAAAGAGAGGATAGTTTAGACTTAACATGACCCAGTTCACAACTAGAAATCAAATACCTATGTCGAGGAACTGAAATATGACCTAATCCATTATGCCACAGGGAAAATTGAGAGGGTTGTTCAACTGAGTGAGCCACGAATAAGCTAACAGACATTTGAGGAACATGTAAGTTGTCCAAGAGGAAAAGTCTTCCAATTTTGTGACCTGTCCCAACTTTCCTTCCCGTGAAGTGCTCCTAGAGTTTACAGCTAGAAGGAGAGAAAATAATAGTGAGACCTTATTGACATAACTGAGCAACTGATAACAAATTCATGTAAATTTTTGGAACAAAGAGCACATTAGGGAAACAATTAGGGGCGGAGCCATCTCCAACAGGCTAGGTAAAAGGGCATTCTTAGCTATTTTACATAAGTAGTGCCTAAATCTCATCTCCAACAGGCTAGCTGTCACACTAGCTATTTCTCATAGCCTTCATTTGGCTAGCTATCCCTGACGGGGCAAAGAGTCATAGCTATTCTGTTTTTGCACCAACAACACCCCCATGGCAGAAGGCTTGCTCCACCGATTGAGGGTTGAAGGCAAAGCTCCACCGACTGTATGGTCTGTGTCTCTCTCGGGGAAGACGATGAGTTACGATTAAATCCAGTAAACTCCCAAAAATCCAACAATCCCCCCCCCAAAAAAAATCCAGTAAAACAGATAGCGTACATGACAGATCGTCTTCCTCGTCTTCACAACATCGTCTTCATCACAGATTGTGTTCGGTCTCAACCGATCGTGTTCAATTTCAACAGATTTTGAGCTGAGTTTTCATCAATCCTTGAAATTGACGAACATGAGAAACGAATTCTCGGAGAAGTTGAGAGCCATGGAGAAATGAGGCTAGACTTTTTGGGGTGATGAAAAAGAAGATGGGATATACCAGTACTACTACTAGTAGTAGTAGCATTTGAGTTTGTCGGTATTGAAGGTTTTGATGAGATGTGATTGTGATGGAGGTATCTGATAATAAATTTGGATGAGGGTTTTGACATTTTTTCTTTCGTTTTTCAGAATCACGGAAGTCACAAACTCAAAGCAGATCAAGAGTTTGATCGACTGGCTGAATAAAATCAACAGCAAAAATCTAAAAATCTAACAAACTCCCCCAAAAAAATTCAATAAACTCCACCAAAAAATTCAGCCATACCCCCAAAAAATCAAACAAAACCCCCCAAAAATTCAGCAATACCTCCAAAAAAATCCAACAAAACCCATAAAAAAACTTGACTTCAGTTATTTGTGTAATTTGAGGTGATTTTGTTTTGAATTTTGTGATTTAATTTGACAGAATGTGGTTTGGGAGTAGTAATTTTTGGGAGGTGGGTTATTGCTTGTAGCCTATAATTGATTAAATTTGTACAATGTATAGTTGAATTGCTATTTTTTGAATTTTATTATTGAAAGTTAGTTAAAGTTAGTTGAAGTGAATAGCTAAAATAGATAGCGTTGTTACAATGAATTTAAAAAAGTGGTAAGCTAAAGTAGATAATATAATATTTAAATATATTTTGAATAGCTATTTTAGATAGCATTGTTGGAGATGCTCTAAGGTGGACACTTTATTAAAAAATTTTAATTTTTTTCTTCTAATCAATAAAAATAAAATAATATATTCAAATTTACTATATTGTATTCGATACTTAAAATTTCATAAAATACGAAAGGGTCAAACTTTGATAAATATAACATATATAAATAAAAAGCAAACAAAAACGAGAGGCTAATTATAACCCTTCATAACAAATGAAGTAAACTGCATGAAAGATACTATAGTATTTTCCCATATATATGATCAAACTAATAGTTATTGATCACTCATTTAATTAACTTAGTTGCCATAATCTCTATAGCCTTTTATTTTTAATTGGAATCTGTATAGCTTAAAAAAATGAGTTTGAGATGTCAAAAAATTATATAGATGTATCCCTAAAGTGTCCAAAGTTTCTCTAAAAATTCATAATTATTTAGGTACAAGAACTATACTAATTGATAGAACAAAAAATAATCGAGTGTACACACTTAAATATACTTCAAGTGATTTGAGGGTGGGCACTCAATTTTAAACAAAAAATTATTTAAAATATCATAAGTAATATTTTTTTAAAAAAATTGAGAGTGGGCATGTGCCTCTGGTCCTCAAATAGCTCCGCCCTTGGAAACAATACTAGTTAGAATAAACAATGGAACCAATGTGACTAGTTATTATTATAGAACCATTAGCTGTACGAATAAAAGGGTGATTAGAAATAGGACTAGGTGAATTTAATATATCAATATTAAAGCTCAAGTGATTTGATGCTTTATAATCAATAAATCAGGAACTTGGATAAATACCTGAGACAGCAAAAAAAAGCGGTGGCAGCAGATGATTCAATACTCATACCAGATAGGGCTTAGCCGCTTAGAGGATCATCTCTTGTTGAACTTTTCAAGAACATTATGAGTTAGTGTTTTTAGTTCTACTTCAAGTTCTTGTCCCCCATGTAAGGAGGTCATGGTTGGTTGTAAGTCATGTTTGGATGAAAAACTTTTATTCTAGCTACCCTTGGACCAAAGAGTTGACATGTTCCACCCTTGGTTCAATCTCAAACCTGAAATGAATGAAAAAATAGTTTTTAAGGTAAAACGATTACTAGTTTTTTCAACTAGTTTTCTTCAATTTTAAAATCTAATTTTGAAATAATTTCAAACACTTGGACCCATTACTATCTAATATATACTAAAAATGTGAAAAAAACCCAGAATTTGTTTTGAAGAAAATTCACAAAAATAATATGTTTTATATGAGTTATGTAATCCCAAGTATTTCTCGGTTAATCCCAGTAACATGCCCTAACAATAATTATATCTAGTTTGTATTAAATCATAAATAAGGACTCTCGTACCACTGAAAGGAGTCATGTAAAAAATGTATTGGAATTAAAAATAATTTGATTCTATCGGAAGATTTATTCATGTTTAATACAAACTGAAACTCTAGATCTATAGAGAAGATTAATGATTACCTCTTGAAGCATGTTTTTAATATTTTTCAAGCTTTCTCAAAAAATCTTGAATCTTCAAATTTGAATTTGATCTTTACCCTGAGCCTCACAATTATTTGCCCTCTATCAGTATCCATATGAATTGACAAATTTGAAGGATCTACCTCAACCATTAATCAACTAATAGAAAGAGATGGTGTGAATTTTCTTGTGCTAATAAGAGAGTCCTATTCTCACCATCCACCTCTAGGAGGGATTTTATAGAGCCTTAAAAGACTCCAATCATAGTTCAGATTAGTTTCAATTATTCCATTGCTACAACTTTAATAATGTATCTCCTAAGTAATACAATACTCGAAAGTCCGAGATTGTATTATAGGGAATTGTGAATGACTTAGAACACAAAGAAGAATTAAAATAAAATTGCTTAGAAAATTGTTGGAATAGATTTGAAATCATAAAACAATAAATTTTGGAATTAAAACATGAATTGGAAATAGTAAAATATCGGGGATATCTTTTCAATTCCAATCAGTAATTATTTATGATCCAATTTTTAAATTTAATTAATTGTCAGCTGAAAAGTGATCCCAACCAAAATATTTAATGATGGTAATATTGAAAACATTCGAAAGTATATTTGTTAAATTACCCAAATAAATTTAAGTATCTAATTGCAAAGCACAATCAGTCACCGTGCCCAAAGTCTACAATGAATCAAGTTTTTCAACAAATAAATATTACTTTTATCCTAAGTAAGAAATCAATTATATGAATTCTAATCAATTAATCAAAACATACAAAACTAATTATTTAACTTGCAGAGAATCTCAAGTATTTGATGTGACACAAAATATTAAAAAAATTTACAAAACAAAAACTTTATTAAAAGATATGAATTAAATAAAAACAAATATTTATATATTAAGAACATTAGATCAAAAATAATACGGTGCTTTATTAAAAGCTTCTCTCCTAACTTTAGTTAGGGATGTTAGCAATCTATAAAAAAATAACAAAAAAATCTAAAGAAGAGGGGCTGAAGGTAGAATAACCCAAATCAAGGTTTACATCAGTTTATATAGGCATTTGGAACAAAAAAAAAACCTAATTAACATCAAAGTCTAATGGTTCGTTTGGTAGGAGGGATGGAATGTTGGAGGGATAGAAAAATATGAGGGATAGATTTTTCATCCTTGAAGGAAGAAAAAAAGTTTTCCATATTTTGTGCTTGATAAGAAGGATGGAAAAGTGGAAGGAATATTTTTTTTATTATTTTATTTGATATGAAAATAAAATGATAGAATATTATTACTCATAAAATATCAAAAATACCCTCAATAGAATATGAATAATTTAATGAGAGATGAGTTTTTTTTGGAGTAAATGGTTATGAACCAGCTGTGGGACCCATTTTGACCAACTTGCTTGCCACTTTCCACCCAAAAATGGAGGGATAAAAAATGGTTGGTTGAATGGATTTACTTTCCATCCATCTTTCTTTTTTGTCCATCTTTCCCTTCTAACCAAACAAAGGAAAACTACATTGTCCATCCTACTTTTCATTCACCATTTTCCATCCATCCTATTTTCACTTATACCAAACAAGCCATAAGTTTACTTGGCAAACATCGTAATTGAGTCCGGGCACACATTTTGGAACGTCCGGACGCACCTTGTTTGTTTCCTTGGCCTTTCTGTTCATCTAGTTTGGACGCTTGTTTCCAACCGTCCTAACACCCTGTTTCTATGATTTGCCTTCAATTATTGGTGATGATGTCTGGACGCGAATTCTCCTATGTTCAGACGGGTGCCTTCAACCTCCCTTTGCAGCTTCTGGAAGTCATGTCCGGATGCGCGGTCATGACCGTGTAGATGCACTTTGCAACATCTCCTTTGTAACTCCTTATTGCTTTGGATCTTCTCTTCTTTACATATATGTCACTCAAATCTTTAACTCAACCAAACTACTCGCAAAAACAGACAATACTATAAAAAGAAGATAAAAACCAAAGCACATTAAATATAATCATTTATCCCTCTACCTAATGTAATTGGCTACCTATTATTATACTAATCATGCAATATTCATGGCTAATTACCCATAACTACATAATGACTCATTTATTACTTATTAATTTTAATAAAGTCTCCAATTAACTCTTCATTGATTTTCTCTTCTTTATCTTTTAGTTTCAATCAATTTTATTGTGTGTAATCTTATAGGTTTAAACATACTTAGTTGTAGACATTCGATACAAACTTCAAGTAATATCTCAAATTAGACCTTTTTCTAATTTAATTTGAATTAAAACTCTTCTAATTCTCTCTTTGTGATGAACAATATATTTACATTAATTTTGCTCTATAAATTTCAACTAATCATGGGTGACACCTTGCAGTATACCGTGATCAACATTTATATAGCACGAAGTAGGCAAAAAACTCATTCAATCTACAGTTGTCGTACAATTCAATCATTTTATTATCACACAATGTTCTAATAGAATTACTATGATGTGAAATTACTGTCAAATCTCTAACTCAATCTTATGTGTAAGATTTTATGACTATAACTCTTAATGATTATTAGAAAAGATGCATTGGTCAAGGCCTCCTCAAATCATATTCTAGAAAATCACATAAGACATTCTACCCTTTATTAACGGTGATAGACTTCATGTTGTACATTCATAAATTTTCATGCATATCTAATTATGTAGTATGATATATATTCAAATTACATGGTTAGTATATGAATATGTTGTACAATTAAAATATAGAAGTCTATATACAAAACAGCCATGATGTCTCAGATCTAAAGATTAGTTGTACAACTGTAATTTAAGATTTAACATTGACAGGTATGTAAACTGTACATGGAAAATTCTATGTTAGTTAATAGTCACGTTAAGTGTATTTGTTATGTATCAAGTGCCTACATACCTACTCCAGTGTCCCTACACTAATGACTTGAAACGAGCTATCTCATATTAAATATGAATAAACATAGTGTATATTAGTCTGTTTGGATAACAGAGTGGTCACATAGTAATCCTATGACTAGAAACCTTTAATATTTAAATACTAAGAAGTATAGGTCTTGTGTTCTCAGCGCTTTGAGAAACCATTTTTTTAACTTATACTCTATAGATTATATCATGTATATTGAAATGAAATAAAGTATAAACATGATAAATAAAGTTATCTCTTTTATTTATTTAAGTAATAAATTTTGTTAGTACAATCCCAAAACATAATCTACATGATTGGTCTTATGGTATATTTTAACATGTTTAACTCCTGATAATTAATGTGACTTTAGTCTAATGATTTTCTTTACCTTGTGAAAGGTTTACTTTTCTGAGGTTAAGAGTTCAAGCCCCTCTCTCTTTCGTCCCACCCCCCCAAAAAAAATAATAATAAATAAATAAATACTCCTGATTCCATGACAGTAAACCAGGTTAGTTGTAGTTCATGTTTGGTAGACATTGATGAAATCCTCTTAAAAAGTTTTGACTCGACACCAAGTTTGCAACTTGGGTTTGGTTTGCTCCCTCTGTTTACAATAACCAGACAGAAGAGCAAACGCAAGACAGATTATTTTTTATTCTGTCTTTGAATGACCGGAAAAAAGGAAATAAAAAAAAAGGGGATAAATTATACTTACACCCCTTGAAGTATCACCCTTTTTCCCCTTTTCCCTCTTATCTACCAGATTTCTCACGTTGCACTCTAAACTAACATTTTTGTTTCATATTGTCCTAATTGCAAAATGTATGTTATATTTTTAAACAAAAATTTCTGATATGTTTAGGTAAAGTGAAAAAAATTACATAGTTGGAGGGGTAAAATGAAATAACCTTCCGTTAAATTTGTAATGGACGTTAATAATTGGCGGGTGTTAATAATTGGGACAATGTGAAATTAATCACATAGTGGAGGGTGAAGTGTGAAAAATACGATAATATAGGGGCAAAGTGAAAAAAGGTCATAGTTGAAGGAAAAAAGTGTAATTTGTTCTTAAAAAAAGGAAAGGAAAATAGGTCCTTACTTTGCCGCATCAAGATTCCCATTTCCACCTTTAATTCACTACATAATAAATGTTTGTAAGCTCTGTTATTCCTTAGAAACCCAAGGAAACTCTCGAGGGTGAATTACACTTTAACCCACCTCAACTATGAATTTATTCTCATATTGTCCCTTCATTTTTCACATTTCTCATATTATACATTCAATTATGTTATTATTTCACTTTGCCCAATTATTCAAGTCTGCTAGAAATTTTACACAAAAATATTTCATTTTGCAACCTGAACTATGTGTTTTGTTTCAATTTGTCTCAGACATGTTGCCAATTTCCATCCAAAAAATAATGGACGTTTGTGTTTTGGGTAGTGTGAAATCAATTCAAGTAGTTGAGAGTACAATGTGAAAAACGTAATAATTCAAATGGCATAGTGAAATTAAGTCCATAGGGGTCAAAATGTAATTTTCCTTTTAAAAAATAATCACAATAAGCTTATGATACATTCATTTTTTTTCCTTCACAGTGACTGATATATACCTTGACCAAAAAAATTAAAATCTGAACCCAAAATATTGCAAATTAGTTGCACTCGTGAGCACAAGGGAACACTGAAAACATCAAAGAAAGTTATTGTTGCTTAATCCCCAAAGCAGTGGGTATGTTTCTGTCACCGGGCATATCAAGTTTGAAAGCAAAATGAAAGGGAATTAATCAACCCGAAAAGTTGCTTAAGTGCTAATAGGAACGAGTTGTCAATACAAATGTTTTGAGTTCGAATCTTAATAATTCTTTTGGGTCAAGTCATGAGAGATTTATTCCTTGTGAATAACTTAGTCACGCCGTGAATGGTCAGCTTTTGACTGAACTGAAAAAGAGATTAGTTAAGATATACATAAATTAATCTGAACACCCCTAACTATTGAAAAAAGAAAAAGAAAAAAGGGAATTCATCTCACCCATGGCCTGCTATGAGCCAAGTCATAAACCGTGGCGAGCAAAACTGCAAAATTGCTTGTGCAATTGGAACTGCAGGATGTGTAATCTTCAGAGTTGACATGTGCTGCAGGAGTTAAATATAAGCACTTTTTTCTTTTGTTTAACTCAAATGATATTAAAAAGGCGTAATACTACATGACACAAATAAAAATGCATATCATTTCTTAGATGAGTAGGTCAATCAACTTTTTCGTGAAACCTACTCCTACAATACTCATTCAAGAGATAATAGGTATTTAAGTTTCAATTTTTGGATTTTATTTGGGTTGTGTAATATTTTTCATTGAAAAGAGGCCGGTCTTAGCCATAGCTAAGGTTGCTTCGGTATGACATGTGCGTCAAAAGTTAGAGTTACATAAACATCTTTTTCATACGTGAGGGTAAGACTGCTTACATTTGATTAGAGGTAACAATTGAATAGTGTTCAAGCCATGTCATTATGAGTTTGTATGGGATAATAATCAACTTTGACCTAATTTATTTCATTAACCGTATCAGATATTTTGATACTAATCTGACCTATTTATTATCCTGACTCGTTTGAGTTGACCTGTACAGTCTGTGAACTAAAATCCAAAACTTATGTGATGGAGGGTTTTATTTGGTTGCCAACTTATTTTATTTGTGGAACCCAGATTGACATATTGATGGCATCACAGACATTGTTTGTTGTGAGAGTAGGG
>CM042189.1:5986121-6009319 GCA_023539305.1 Ilex asprella
TCTGATGTACGGTCTTACGTTTGTTATACATTGGATCAGATCCCATCCGCCCCAACTAAAATATCACCTTCAGATTGTCGTTCATCTCCAAGGATCACTATAACCTACAAAATATTAGAAGAAATCTAAACTTAATATCGAACTTAATTACAATTTACAGTTCAAATTTGAAACTCAATCTGAAGTTAAGGTGTAATGTACTGTTTGATAGCGCATTTGCCCAAGTCATCTGATCAAATGCTATAATTTTAAAAATTGAAGGATTTGCTATTGAATCTTGTTGAATAACATAAATATTTATTTAATACTCACTTTCATGTGTGGCTGCTCTTTGAATGGTCCATTCACGTGATTGTTTTTTCCTTTGGTGTTATAAGTAGGAAGGTCGGGTATGATTCAAACTTGAAACATTTTGACTTTGATACCATGTTAGAAAATCTAACTCATAATTAATTGACAATGAGTGAAAAACTCTTTAAATATATAAACTGACCTTGGATAGTCGGTGAATAAAATCTCTTACCCATTTGAATTTTTCGATATGCATAACAACTTTCGGTTTATTTAAGAGCATAATATGCAAGTTCCCATGAGGGAGGCTGTAGAAAAAGCTTGTATCCTACAAGAGTGAGTAGGACTTCCCCAACATTTGTTTATATGCTTAACATTTATTTTGAGGGTGAATTGTGTTTTACACTTCAAAAAATTTTTAAAAATTACTATATACTTAAAAATTAGATTTTTTACATTGTACCCTTAATGTATTAAAATTATTGTAATGTAAATTTTCTATTAATTTTCATTATTCATATTATCAACATCAATAAGATAAGTTTGGACGAAATAAACAACGAAAGTTAGTGGAAGGGTCACATTACAATATTTTTAATACATTGAAGGTGCAATATAAAAAATTTTATGTTTTAAGGGTACAAAATAAAAAATAAACCATTAAACTTTGGGAATACAAAGTGAGACTCCCCCAATTTCGAGTTAGATGATCTATCACTTTCCAAGATCTTTTTCCAAAGATTTGCCAGTGGATCTCCTTTCAGAAAAACACATCATGGGCTTGAAAGTCATTAATGGTGGCAAACAGGCAAAACAGAGTGCAAATTGGAATTGAAGGATGTGCAATCTTCCCCAAACGTTTTAGTTTTCAAGTTAGTTGAAGTTGAAATTAGCAAAGTTTTGAGGCTTTATTACATTACATCTTTAGCATGGCTACATAAAAACCGTTGTCACCCTAAAGAGTGACTCAAATAGTAACAGAGACAAGTTATAAGCTCAGAAGTGTTGAGTTTTGATGATGACTCGGATTTCACGGCCCAAGCCCGGCGATCCTCGAGGGGATTAATGGGTAGGTTAGATACTTGTGGTGAGCGATCAAACCGAAATTTAAAGAAGATACAAGGGATAAGTGGTTCGCCCCAGCCGATGGACTGTGGTTACATCCACTATAATGGAGCTTCTTGCTCCTTGAAGGTATATATATTTAAATTCTGAGAGTTATCGGGAAAATGGGGGAGAGGGTCTGGTAGATGATTACAGTCAGTTGGACTATAGGATTGTCCTTCCATCTACCGCCAAAGTTCTTTGTCAAAAGGTCCTCTTCTATTGTGGAGTGATAGTGTTCTTTTTATACTAGTCCCCCCGCTTTAGGGTTTTTCAGCGACTGCTCCTCCTGCTTCTCGTCTTGGTGGGGACCTTTTGTTCTCTCTCTGCCATAGGATCCTACTAGCCGGTGCCACTGCGGTTACTGTTCCTACGACGATTCGCACCACCACTCCTAGCAGGCGAGTTCATCTGTCCTTGATTACAGAGGTGGTCCCCCTGTCTTTTTGGACGCGTGGCGTGGTGGGGTGCATTTCAGTGTTAGGGTACAGCTTGGGTTGGACCACTAAGCTCGCCTGGGCTTCACTTATAAGTTGGATGGGGTTGTTCTTGTTGGGCCTGATATCAAGAAAATAAGGCGTTCTAGGCCCGCGAGGCTTCTATTCTGAGGGCGGCCCATAATCGAAAATCCTATCCCGATCAATTGTCCCCCAGCCCCTGGTCAAGATGATGGCGCCATCTCTGGCCTGGGGTTATGAAGTGTTTTTTTTGAATCGATTCTGGGCCCGTTCTAGGCTGGGCCGAAGTTAGCTGGCTACGAATTGTACTTGTGTTGCCAGTGGTTGAACCTCAGTGATCTGTCTTGTCATGGACTCAGACGTTGTGTATAAGAAGACGAACCTCTTTGCCTATCCGAATTTTGCGTTTCCCAAGAGTTTCTTCGCGTCTCCTTCCCTTTAATTGTCGTGGCGCCTTGTTCCAGGTTTATTGGCGACGTAGAGCATTTCTGACTTTTGGTGTTCTTCTATCTATAGCCCTTCACTAGGTACGTCTTCTCTTCCTTTCCTTGGTTGACTCGACCTGGATCCCTTCGATCCTCCTTGGTGGGGTTTCGGGCTCTGTTTCCTGATCTGGAGGTTTAGTTTCTTCAAGAATCGTCCCGGTGCCTTCCCTCCCTTTTCTGTTTTATAGATCGTCCCTCTGTGCAGCGGATTGGTTCCTTTGACTCCTGGTGTCAAGACCTTCTGTTCGTAGCGGACTGTATATCACACTTGCCTTCGCTCCCTTTTAGCCTACGTTCTAAGCTCTCAATGGGGAAGTTTGTAGTTTTCTCCAAATTGGGATCTATCAACGAGGGTGCCGAAGAGGCCTCGGCGGCTTCTAGTAGTGGTCGTTCTTCCTCTTTAGGGGACGAGCCTTCTGGGTGCCTTTGATCTTCGAGCTCTTACTAATTTTTGACTTGCCTTGCAGATTTTTGCCCTGTCCTGAACGCTGAGGAGGTTGTACGAGTAGCCAAAGCCAAGGCCTTAGGGGATCAATCTTTCACCGACCTAGTGACTGAAGAGAATCTTGTTAGGTACGGTTTAGGCTCGTCTATCGCTCTTTCGGTCGAGGAAGTATCTCTGCCTGTTCCCAGGCCTGAATCTATGGACCCCAGCCTGATAATGTCGATTTTCTCGGACTCTGAGGGATCGAGGAAGAAGAGGAAACTGGTGAAGGGGGTGCGACCTCCTCCGAAGGCGTCATCTCCACCTGGTCCGAAGGCTGCCACTTTGGGAGGGAGTCGAGAGGATTCCTCAACTATTCAGCCCGCTCCCTCCTCTCCTTTGTCCGTTGATCCTACTGAGAGCGAGGTTCCTTCTGGGGCGTCCTCAGCAGGGTTGCCTGGGGCTGTGCTGATTTCGGATGTTCCTCCCCGACCTGTCTCTTCACGGGGCGTCAGGGAGGGAAGTGCCCCCTCACTCAAACCGCGAGGGGGTGGCTTCCTTCGTGATCCTGCGGCGGCTGCTGCCGCCATGTCTGACCTGATTCCCATATCGGATTCCAGGAAAGCCATGCGGGTGCCGTTCCAAAGGAAGGTCGAGCACACTCTTCAGACCTTGGCGGAGGTACCTTGAGATTTTACTGATCCCTTCGCCTCCTCGTGCGATTTCTGTTATTTCCTGTACTAGCTAGGTCTTTTTACTTTTCAGTCCCTCGTCTGCGTGAAGATGATGGGTCTCCATTATAAGCAAGAGCTTGCTTCCTTTGTCCGTTGATCCTACTGAGAGCGAGGTTCCTCCTGGGGCGTCCTCAGCAGGGTTGCCTGGGGCTGTGCTGATTTCGGATGTTCCTCCCCGACCTGTCTCTTCACGGGGTGTCAGGGAGGGAAGCGCCCCCTCACTCAAACCGCGAGGGGGTGGCTTCCTTCGTGATCCTGCGGCGGCTACTGCCGCCATGTCTGACCTGATTCCCATATCGGATTCCAGGGAAGCCATGCGGGTGCCGTTCCAAAGGAAGGTCGAGCACACTCTTCAGACCTTGGCAGAGGTACCTTGAGATTTTACTGATCCCTTCGCCTCCTCGTGCGATTTCTGTTATTTCCTGTACTAGCTAGGTCTTTTTACTTTTCAGTCCCTCGTCTGCGTGAAGATGATGGGTCTCCATTATAAGCAAGAGCTTGCAAAGGTCAGAGAGGCTCTAGACGCAGTGATCGTAGCTAAAGAGGCGGCCGAAGACAAAGTGAAGCTATTGTCGTCCGAGGCGGCTGAGATGAAGAGGCATTTCGACGAGCTGGACGCCCGTTTCCTGGATCTCTCAAATCTGAAGAAGACCGAGCTAGCTGCGAAGGAAGATGAGCTGAGGAAAAAGGATATCGATCTGGCAACTAGAGATGCTGAGTTGAAGGCAAAGGGGGCTGACCTAGATGCCAAGGACGCCGAGCTATCTTCTTTGAAGATAAAGGTTTCTGATCTCTTGAGGGAGAGTGTTGTGGCTTTCGTGAATGGGTTTGTGAACTTCCGGGATCAGGCCGAGGAGGCTTACTTGGATGTCAATTTTTACTGTTTTGCCCCCCGCCTTGAAGGTTTGAAATCCGCTGAGGCAGCTGGTTCTGAGAAGGGGACTACTGTGCTCGAGGAAGAGCCATGTGCTGATAAGATCATGGGGCAGGCTGCCGATGTAGGTCCCACCGTTTGAAGTGACTCTGTTGCGTTTTGTTGTTGATGTCTCCTTGTAGACAATGTATTCATATTCCCGGATCTGTTATGGTTGTTGTTTTTCTCTCTTTATTGAATGAATGGACTGTTTCTAGGATGGGATGATTGTTGTTTTGAACCTGGTTGTGGTATCCAACCGAACTGCCTAATCATCCCCCCTCTCTCTTTTTTTTTTGGGTAGGATCGGTTTTTGGTAATCGTGCCATCCCGCTGAGCTTTCTAGTTACTGTGTAACTGTACTGGTATCCTCTGGGGCTATCTTGGTCTTTTCTCGCTTCTTTTCGTGTACCACATGTAGGGCTGTTAATCAAGTCAAGCTTGAACACTATTTTAAGCTCGTTTAAGAGTAAATAGTTAAACGAGCCAGCTCGTTTATGCGTAAATTAAGCTCGACAAAGGCTCGACAAGGGCTTGATTAACATCCCTAACCACAGGTATGATGACTGTACCTTCTTGAGATCGTGCGTCGTAGGCAGAATCAGTGGCTCCTTGATCGTGGTGTCTACAATTCCCCATGCTGCCATGTGTCCTTTCTCTTAAATGCGAAGGACGTGTATTTAATGCGTCTGCCGCCCATGTCGGGGGCATTCCCGACAGGCCTATACGTTGGACCCACCTCTTATTGACGACTGGTTTTCCCTGGGAGTCAGAGTTTCCCGCTTTTTCCTGCAATTGTAATTCTCTCCTACCTCGTTGCCTTAGGGAAAAACGCTATTTTCTTCTTACTCATATTTTTTGCTACTGTCATGGCTGCAAATCCTTCCTCTCCGCACGGGATCATGGAAAGGCTTTTTTCCGAATGGGAGGTTAGTGTTATTGGGAAAGAAGAAGTCCATGCTATCGCGGTGCGCTTCGACTTTCCCCCTAGGGTGGTCGTTCGCCATGCCGGTTTTGCGTCCGTTCCACTATTCGGTTCGAGATGGGATTTACCTTTTCGAGGTCCCTTTCCTGCTAGGGCTTCGGCTTCCCCTTCCCCCGTTCGTTCGCGAAGTGCTGCACTTCTTCGATTTTGGCCCAGCCATGCTCCTACCGTCGGCCTGGGTCGTCCTGCTGACTTTCATGGTGGCGTAGGGGAGACTGTTCCCTCAATCTAGGGCCACTGTGCCAGAATTTCTCCAATTTTTTTGCCCCGAAGAGGTGTCTGAGTTCTACCAATTCGTCCCACGAAGAGCCAAGAAAATTCCTATTCGGGACCTTCTGCCGGATCCTGAGGGGTGGAGGAGTTGGTACTTATTTGTTTCTAGAGTCGATTGGGAATTCGGGGCTCAATTTCTAGTCTTCGCGAGGGTTCCTACAGAGTGGGGGCAACGTAGGAACATAGGTGAGTTTGCGCAGATGTTGGTTGGTTGGATTTCCCATTTGGCATTTACCGTTCACCATGTTTGTTTGTGCCATTGCAGGTAAGCTCCCGCCTTTGACTACTGGGGAGCTGGTTCACTTCAACCAGGCCCTTCTCCCTTCTCCCTTTTTCTTTTCGTGATTCAGTTCACCCCGGGCCATCTCCGGCTTCGGGTGGCCGTAAGTTTTCGGCGCCTTGTTCTCATTTTTCTATTCTTAGCATTCGTTGACCCACCTTATTTTTGACTTCTCTCTACAGTTCCTTCGTACTTGGTCACTCAGCAGTACCGGATCATAGAGCGCGTGGTCGAGAGGAGGCGAGCCAGGAGCTCGGAACCCCTGGCAAAGAGGGCCAGGTCTGGAAAGGGTAGTTCCGGCCATGCCTCTGGTGCAAACCCTGCTGAAGCTCCCCTTCCTCTGCCTATTCCCGGAGCTAGGGTAATTCCTCCTCTGCCTTCGTCAGGAGTCAAAACATCCGCTCACCCGCCTGCGCCTGAGGCGAGGGAATCTACTTTTCGGCCTACGCCTGGTGTTGGAGCTGCCCCGGCAGGCATCGTTGTGGCTGACCCCTTGGGGGGGATGTTCGCCGTGGCTCTTTGCCCGCTGGTGCGGTCGATTTCAGCTTTCCTTGCTCCCGTTCATGACTCAGAGGGTAGCCTGCTTAGGGACGTGGGCCTGAGTAGCCGTGCTCTGATGGGGTTGATTCCTCGTGCTGACCTACGAAGTTCTATCGAGCTTCCTTTCCAAACCCGGACTCGCGATGCGCTTCATGCGCTCCTTGAGGTATATCTGGGTTACCATTATTATTTGGCCTCGCTTCTCCTGCACGTCTGATCTTTTCTGTTTACAGTCCGCCACGCACGTCTGCGCTCTTGAGAGAAAGATCCACATCTTGAGAGAGAATGCCCAAAGGAGGTCACCCGAGCTTCTTGAGGCTCGCCAACGTAATTCCGAGCTCTTGAGTTGGGGCTTGGAGATCGAGAGGGAGTTGGAGCAAGTTCTCGAGCAGCGGGCTCAGATCTTCAAACAATTAGTCGCCAGTACTTCTGCCGAGGTGTCTTTGAGGGGGGAGTTGGCTCGCGCGAAGGAAGACAATTTTGCCCAATCTGAGGAGCTGCTGAGCGTCTCTCTTGCACAGTCTTTGCTGACCGACCAGTTGAAAGAATAGCAAGCTACCATTGCTGACCTGACAAACTCGCCAATTAGTTGAGGACCTCCGGAAGTTGATCGAGAAGGCCGGGCTGGAGGCTGCTCGGGCCTTTGTAGACGGGTTCTTTAACTTTGCCGATTAGGCGATTGAAACCTACCCCGACCTGGATTTTGAGCATTTTTGGCCGAGGTTCGACATTCGTCCAAGTGGGGCTTCTCCAAGCGATGCTTCTCCAAGTGGCGGTGCTTCTTCTGACCAAGCCTGAAGTTTGGCTTCCTTGGCCTTTTGTTCTGCTATTTTTTGTAAACATTGTAACTACTTTCGATAATGAATATTCTCCTTCTTGTGAGCCTTTATTCATCATTCTTCTTGTAATGAAGTTCCCTTTTCCTGGTGTGATAACGCGCTTTAGATGGTCTTGTATTCCTTTACCCCCTTATTCCAAAGGAGGGGGGCCTTGGCTTGTTTTGAGAGGAGGTGTCCTTTGGGCTTCCGCTAAGGTCAGGTGGGTGCGGCTATTAGCGGTTTCTCATCATTCATTTTCATTTTTTTTAAGACTGGTTGCATTAAATGAGGCTTGGGGTGGTTTAGCCGCCATCCCGAATCCTGCGCCTGCATTTAATGCAGCCCCTCACCTGCAGTATTCCAACAGCCGCCAGATTGCGCTATTTATTTGCATGCGCCTTGGGTCTTAGCACCCGTATCACTTCTCCTTCGTTCGAACCTTGTCTGTGCCTCTAAGTTCTTTGGCGATGGACTCCTCTCCTCTCTTTAAGCATCGTGCCCGCCAGTCCATAAGTGGCGACTAGCGCTCTATGCTCCTCCTTCCTTCTTCGCTTACCCCCACATACGTCGAAGGTTTGAAGGCCCGATATGATTTCCCTGAGGGTCTGGATGTTACGGCTCCCACCCCCGATGAGCCTTGCAGTATGTTAACCCTCGGTGAGGTTGCCTTTTTTTAGGGTGCCTTTGAGTGTGGTCTTCGACTCACCCTTCATCGAGACATCATTCGCCTGCTTTCCCACCATGCCTTGTGTCCTTCTCGCCTTCCCCTTTGGGGTGGGATGCTTTAATTAGTTTCTTCATCTTCTAGCGGATGCAAGGCTTTGAGGCCTTTCCTACTATTTTCGAGTTCTTCTATTTTATGGATCTTTCTTTCGACTGACCTCCCTTTTTCAGTTATTTGAGCTTCAAGTGGTATTTGTATCCAACTTTGGTTGTCGACATCCCTGACTCTCCTGAGGGGCGGACCCAACGTTTCTTCTTTGCTTCTAGGGACTCATGGGTACCCTCAGCTGGTGAAGGCTAGCGCCTCCGGGTCTCTCAGTCTTGGACAAGCTTTCGTGAAAGAGGTGAACATCCCTATCTTCTTCTCTTCATTTTGTTATAAGTTTTGTTTTCGGCCTTACCTTGAGTTAATTTTTCCTATGTAGGTATCCCTGCGCTCACTCCGCTGGAGGCATTCCACGTTGGTGTGGTTAAAAAGGCTTCTCCTATTCCTTACTCTACTCTCGTCACCCCCAGATTTTTATCCGCTATGGTTTGGGCGGTGGATCTTCTCAAGCACAAGTGGTGGCTTCCCTTTCTCCTGATCAGAGTGTTGAGGTTGAATCTTTGGAGAAGAGATTGTCGGAGGTGGAGATGAGAAGGGACGTTCTGATTGAGGAGAATGCCCAACTGAAGGAGGCGGTTGCCAAGTTAGAGGAAGATCATGAGCAGAAGGATGTTGCTTTGTGAGGGTGGAGGGCTTGTCTGCAACTTCTATGTCCCGGTTATGATGGCTATAGCTTTCACGTCTATGACGGACGCTTTTATGCTTTTGTGACTCTTAAAGTCATAGGAGAGTTTCTCTTTTCTTTTTCCCTTTTTTTTTTGTAACCGCTTGGGAGCGGGAAGTAATCTTGTCTTTTCTTGAATGGAAAATACTTTTGTTTTTTTGCGGATCTTGCTATCCTTCCTTCTTTTTTTTTTTAAAGATCATAGTCATCTCCTCCCCCCCCAGCCCCAAGCGAGGGCTTGTCTATGCTGACAGTTGATTGGGGCTGAGTATGCTGAAGCTTAAGAGCTCTTTGTAAAAAAGAATTAGACCGACGAGTAAGGTTTTCCAATGAGAGGATGTCTCTGCCGAAGGATGACATCTGATCCTGGTTTTTTTATAGGCGGGTTGGAGAGTCGGGCCATTTCAGACTTATGAATATTTAAGCCAGAAGAAGCTTTTAACGACCCCCAACATACGGAAAGACTTGTCGACCCTGGGCTAACGAGCTCTTTTAGCACTTAGGCGGTGGAATTTCACTGATGCCGAGCCTACAGGCTCTCTTAGGTTGGAAAGCCTGGATTACGAGCCTACGGGCTCTCTTAGGCTAAAAAGCCTGGATTCCGAGCCTACGGGCTCTCTTAGGCTAAAAGGCCTAGATTCTGAGCCTATGGGCTCTCTTAGGCTGAAAAGCCTGGATTCCGAGCCTACTGGCTCTTTTAGGCTGAAAAAGCCTAGATTCCGAGCCTTCGGGCTCTCTTAGGCTGAAAAGCCTGGATTCCGAGCCTACAGACTCTCTTAGGCTGAAAAGCCTGGATTCTGAGCCTACGGGCTCTCTTAGGCTGAAAAGCCTGGATTCCCAGCCTACGGGCTCTTTTAGGCTAAAAAAGCCTGGATTCCGAGCCTACGGGCTCTCTTAGGCTGGAAAGCCTGGATTCCGACGGCTACTCTCTTTGGGAAGACTTCAAAAGTTTTTATTGATTTCTCATAGCAAGTTTTTACAATTGCCTTGTTTGTGATTACAATAGTTTCGCAGGGCGCTACTGATAGTAACGCTTCAGGTGATTCGCGTTCCACGAGTGTGGCAGATTTTTCCCCTCCTCAGTTTGTAACTCATAGTTTCCCGGTCGAACTACCCTTTTTATGACGTAAGGCCCTTCCCAGTTAGCATGGGTCGGGTATTTTCTAGCTTGGAGTAGCTTTTTTAATACCAAGTCGCCTTGTTAGAAACTTCTCCTCCGAACCCGCCTATTATAGAATCTAGCTGTGCTCCTTTGGTAGGAGAAAATTCGCTGCAGCGCCTCGTCTCTTTTCTCATCGAGGAGGTCGAGGTTGATCAGCAGGGATCTTTCATTTTTGCTCGGGATTGAACAGGTCGGCCCTGACTGAGGGCATGCCTACTTCGACCAGGGCCACCGCCTCAGTCCCGTATGCTAGGATGAATGGGGTCTCCCCGGTGGCGGTGCGCACTGTCGTCTGGTATGCCCATAGCATTGTCGGTAGTTGATCCACCCATTGGGTTTTGGATGCCTCCAACCTTGTCTTGAGGGCTAGCTTGATTGTTCGTATTGTCACTTCGGTCTGCCCGTTGGATTAAGGGTGAACTGGAGCTGAGAAGTAGTTCTTAATCCCCAGCTCGGCGCAGAAGCCGGTGAAAGTCGGGTTTTCGATCTGCTTCCCATTATCTGAAACTAGCGCCCTGGGGATACCAAATCGGCAAATAATGGATTTTCAGATGAAGTTCTTTATCTAATGTGTTGTGATCCTAGCTAGGGGTTCAGCTTCGGCTCACTTGGTGAAATAGTCGACCGCGACTACAACAAATTTGCATTGTCCTATCCCTACGGGAAGGGGTCCCAGGATGTCCAAACCCCATTGTTGGAAAGGCCAGAGGCTGACCACTGGAGTTAGGAACTTCGGCGGGCAATGCGGCAGGTTACCATGCATCTGGCACGCTTGGCACTTCTTCACCATTTCTTTGGCGTCTTTGGACATGGTTGGCCAAAAATAGCCTTGTCGTAACGCCTTGCTTGCTAGGGTTTTTGCGCCAATGTGGTTTTCGCACATGCCTTCATGGATATCTCTCAAGATGTAATCCGCCTCCTTCCCTGTCACACATTTCAGTAAAAGAAAAGAAAAACCTCGCTTATATAGGTTACCTTAGGCTATCGTGAATATGGCCGCTCTGACTTTTAGTTTCGACGCTTCTTTCGGGTCGCCTGGCAACACTCCGTCTTGCAGGTAGGATATGATAGGGTCCATCTAGGATGTATTCTCCTCGATGGCCATGGCTTGTCCTTCGTCTTCTCGTTCCTCTTCGAGCCGTACGCTGGGTTCAGCAAGGACCTCGACGGGTACGCGCCCCCCTGACTCAAGTCTGGCGGTGGTAGCCAGTTTGGCCAGAGCGTTGGCCCTAGCATTAGCGTCCCGGGGTATCTGAACTAGCTCGGACGATACGAATCTCCTCAATAGGTCGCGCATTTTCATCATGTATACGACCATCTTCTCATCTTTGGCGACGTATTCTTCCTCGACTTGCCTGACTATTAGCTGCGAGTCGCTGTGAATCACTATTTGTTGCGCCTCCATCGATAGGGCTAGGTTTAGTCCTGCTATGAGTGCTTTGTATTCTGCCTCGTTGTTAGATGCTTGAAAATCAAACCTTAAGGCGTACTCTAGGTCATAACCTTCTGGCGAAGTAAGGATGAGGCCGGCCCCACTTCCCTGCGCGTTTGACGCTCCGTCTACATACAACCTCCAGGTCGGGGCGTCGGGAATGTGGTCCTGGTCTTCTCTACTCTCTTCCGACTGCGAGGTGAACTCTGCGAGAAAATCTGCTAGGACCTGCCCCTTTATAGCGGCTCTGGGTTTGAACTTGATATCGAACTCATTGAGTTCCATCGCCCACTTCACTAGCCTTCCAGAGGCTTCGGGCTTATACAAGACTTGCCTCATTGGCTGATCCGTTGGAATTTCGATTGTGTGGGCCTGGAAGTATGGTCTCAGTCTTCGAGCCGCCACCAGGAGGGCCAAGACGAGCTTCTCCATTTTGGGATATCTCTCCTCGGCTCCGCGGAGGGCCTTACTACAGAAATAAACCGGCTGCTGTGCCCGATCTTGGTTTCTTACTAGTGTCACGCTGACTGTAAAATCGGACACGGCCAAGTAGAGGGTGAGAACTTCTCCTTCTCGGAGGCTCGCCAACACCGGCATTGAGGCCAAATAGTCCTTAAGGTCTTGGAAAGCTTCTTCGCACCTCTCGTCCCATTGGAAAGTAGTCTTAAGAGTCCTGAAAAAGGGTCGGCACTTGTCACTGGAACGTGATACGAACCTATTGAGCGCTGCTATTCTCCCGATCAGTCGTTGTATTTCACGTGTGCTGGTGGGGGCTTTCATCTCGAGGATGGCCGTTACTTTTTTTGGATTTGCCTCAATGCCTCAGCTATTGACTATGAAACCCAAGAACTTCCCCGCGGATACCCCGAAGGTGCTTTTTGCGAGGTTCAGCTTCATCCGGTACTGACGCATGATTTCGAACGCCTCCGCGAGATGTTGGATATGTGCTTCTGCTTTGAGCGATTTCACGAGCATATCGTCGATGTAAACTTCTATAGTAGAGCCCAGCTTTTCTTGAAACATTCAGTTGACCAGCCTCTGGTAAGTAGCTCCGGCATTTTTCAGCCCGAACGGCATGACTTGGTAGTAGAAGGTGCCCTGTTCTGTGACGAATAAAGTCTTCTCCTGATCACTTGGGTCCATTTTAATCTGGTTGTACCCCGAGAAAGCATCCATGAAGCTGAGCAGCTCATGCCCGGCAGTGACGTCGACAATTTAGTCGATCCGGGGTAGCGAAAAGCTATCCTTAGGGCATGCCCTATTCAGATCGGTAAAATCAATGCAGAGTCGCCATTTTCCATTTATTTTTTTCATGAGCACGACATTGGCCAGCCAGGTCGGGTAATCGACTTCCCTGACGGCTTTCGCTCGCAATAGCTTCGCTACTTCTTCATTGATCGTCTTCTACCGTTCTGGGGCAAAACTTCTCCTCTTCTGCCTTACAGGCTTACTCTTCGGGTCGACGCTAAGGCGATGCATGATCACTGCGGGGTCTATCCCTTCCATATCCTCTTTTCTCCATGCGAACATGCCCACATTATCCTTTAGGAACCTTACGAGTCTTTCCTTGATCGGGGGGGCAGCATAGAGCCCATGAAGATGATGTGATCCGGGTCCTCGTCTAGCCGCACAAGTTCCAACTATTCCGTCGGAGTGGACCTTATCTCTAGCTCGTCTCTCATGTCCAGGTCCTCTAGCTGGACTAACTCGACCTCCCTTTGCCTCATCGAGGCCACGTAACACTCCCTAGCTAGGCGCTGGTCTCCCCGGACCGATCCCACTCTGTTTTCAGTGGGAAACTTCACCACCAGATAATATGCAGAAGGTACCGCCTTGATTGAGTTGAGGGACGGCCTTCCCAACAAGACATTGTAGGTCGAGGGCACGTCCACAACTAAGAAACGGGTTTTGGTTATGGTCTGTCGAGGTTGATCTCCAACTGTAAGGACGAGTGGGACGGACCCGATTGGTAGGACTTTCTCACCCGAAAAGCCTATGAGGTGGGACCTCACGGGTTCGAGTGCGGACTTATCTATTCCGAGCTTCTTGAATGTCGTCAGAAATATTATGTCTGCCGAGCTCCCGTTATCGACGAGTACCCGATATATAGTTTTGTTTGTAACAATCGCCTTTATGACCAAGGGGTCGTCGTGTGGGTGATGGCACCCTTCGAGATCTGCGTCGGAAAAGGTGATTTCGTCTTCCTGACGTGAGATCTTTACTACGACCTGGACATCAGGAATGTCTCCAGATCGTGCCCTTCTAGCGTGTGCCTTCCATGCCGAGCTGGTTTCTCTGCCCCCGGCGAAGCCTCCGGAGATTACCCGAATTTCGCCGATGGCTTGCTGGTGCTGTTAAGGCGCTGCCACAGCAGCTCAGGCTTCTCGTCCTTGGTTATCTTGGGCCCTTTCATCTCTCGCCACGTATTGCCGCAGGTGGCCCCTCTAAATCAGATATTTTATTTTATTTTTGAGTTGGATGCAATCGTTAGTTTCATGACCTGTATCTTTGTGGAATTCGCTGTACTTCGCAGGGTCCCGTCTGCTAGGGTCAGACTTCATTCGAGGCGACCATCTAATGAATCTCTCGTTCTGGACTTCATGGAGTACTTGAGCAATAGAGGTAACGAGAGGGGGAAGCTGTGCCGGTGCGAACCTCGGCTGTAAGTCCTGTACGGGTGGTCCTAGGCGGTCCCGGACGTTGCCTCTTTTCTTCGGGGAGGGCTCTCTCCTCCTTCTAGGCAAACGCTCCTGTTTTGGGGATCGATCGAGCCTCCCTTCTTTCTTGGGACTTCGGTCCCTTCTTTTCCTGTCTCCTTCGACCGGCGTCGAACTCCCCTTCAGGCGGAGGGCCTCCTCTCCGTTGATATATTTTTCAGCTTTAGCCAGAACCTCCGCCATGGTGGCTTGTGGGTTCTTAGCTATCGAAAATAGGAGATCCTTAGATTGCAAACTGAGCCCCGACATGAAAGTGGTCAGTGCAAACTTGTCATCCACACTTTCTACTTTTAGGCATTCTTGGTTGAAGCGCTGCACATAGCTCCGAAGGGATTCGTTGGTTCCTTGCTTGACGCTTAGTAGGTGATAGGACGGCTTTCGGTACGTCCAAGCTCCAATGAAATGTGACATAAACTGGATGGACAGCTCCTTAAAGGACGAGATCGATGCGGGTTACAACCGGTTAAACCAAGCTATCGCCGACCCTTTAAGGGTGATGGCGAAAGCTCGGCAGCGTATTGGGTCAGGGTAGCCTTGAAGCTCCATTTGATTCTTGTAGGAGTTCAGGTGGTCGACCGGGTCTTTAGTTCTGTCGAACGCCTCCACTAACGGTACCCGAAACTTCTGGGGGAGAGGAAAACGGAGGACCTCGAGGGTGAATGATGACTCGGTTTGTTGGACCAAGGCGTCCATAACGTCGGGGCCCTTTCCTTTGACTCCTCTTTCATGTTTCCCAGCTCTCGCTGGAGCTCGTGCAGTATCTGTTCCAGAAGGTTATCCGTGGCGTCTAGCGGATGGCAAGGTATGTTTCTTGGTTGGCGGGCCTGGCCCTGCTATGGGCCTCATCTTCATCGCGCCCTTCGGGGCGTCTCCTTCTGCGATTTTCTCCTGAATGGCTATGCTCATCGAGTTCAGTGACCCTGTTAGCCGGAGATTGGCGCTCCTGAGGAGGGGCGTCACGCTCGGCTTGGGGGAGGGGCTCTTGGCGTGCTGACAAGGGTTGAGGGAGTCGGTGTGCTTGTATCCACTCCATCAGCTCTTGGTTCTGTTTTATTAGCTGAACTGTGGTTAGACGATAGGCTTCTAGCTCGTTGGGAGGAGGAAGGTTCGCCGGCAAAGGGCGATCCTCGACGTCTCCTTCTGTGACCGGGGGGTTTTTCGGCAAATTCTGATGGGCTTGGGGATTGGCAGGAGCTTTACTCATATTCCGAGTTGAAACCATCAAACAAATAAATATTCGAAACGACGTAAAACGTTCCCACAGACAGCGCCAGCTGATGATGACTCGGATTTCACGGCCCAAGCCCGGTGATCCTCGAGGGGATTAATGGGTCAGTTAGATACTTGTGGTGAACGATCAAACCGAAATTTAAAGAAGATACAAGGAATAAGTGGTTCGCCCCAGCCGATGGATTGTGGTTACATCCACTATAATGAAGCCTCTTGCTCCTTAGAAGGTATATATATTTAAATTCTAAGAGTTATCAGGAAAATGGGGGAGAGGGTCTGGTAGACGATTACAGTCAGCTGGACTATAGGATTATCCTTCCATCTACCGCCGAAGTTCTTTGTCAAAAGGTCCTCTCCTATTGTGGAGTGATACTGTTTTTTTTATACTAGTCCCCCCGCTTTAGGGTTTTCCAGCGACTCCTCCTCCTTCTGCTTCTCGTCTTGGTGGGGACCTTTTGTTCTCTCTCTGCCATAGGATCCTGCTAGCCGGTGCCACTGCGGTTACTGTTCCTACGACGATTCGCACCACCACACCTAGCAGGCGGGTTCGTCTGTCCTTGATTATAGAGGTGGTCCCCCTGTCTTTTTGGACGCGTGGCCTGGTGGGGTGCATTTCAGTGTTAGGGTTCGGCTTGGGTTGGACCACTAAGCTCGCTTGGGCTTCACTTATACGTTGGATGGGGTTGTTCCTGTTGGGCCTGATATCAAGAAAATAGGGCGTTCTAGGCCCGCGGGGCTTCTATTCTGAGGGCGGCCCATAATCGAGAATCCTATCCCGATCAAGTTTGAATCTTAATAACTTGTTGGAAATCTATCCCTCATCAATACCTTAATCCCAACATGAATGACCTGCCTTTAATCGAATTAGGAAATAAATGAGTCAAGATGTTCATAATTTTTATAATTAAAAAAAGAGGGGGTAATTACCTTTTTACTTCTATGTGGCAAGATTTCACTCTACCTTCTTAACATTTGGTATTATAGTCATAATGTGATTTTGCAATGAAGTGAAATGACTAAATCCGCAACAGAAACATGAATTGACGATATTAACCCTTTCTTCTTCCTTCTTCTCTTTCAACAATTCAATATCACCACAATAGCCACTGTTGAAACACAACACAACACACCAACCCACCTCCAACCCTGGCCATCATCCCCCCCCTCTTGTGCCATCCTCCGACAACGTTTCGATCTATTCCCGACCATCGCCTGGCGACCTTCCAATCGTTCACTAGTCATCCAAATCCACTATGACACTATCTGATATGGCATAGTCTCATTACTCATATTGTCACAAGACTAGTCATACTCTCTTCAATTGTCTTACTCGTGTTTGTAAGTTCTGTCACAAAAAAGCTCAAGTCACTATCTAAGTAACTGTCCACAAAATGTGTAACATAATGCACCAAAGAATGGCAGGCCTAACACCAACCAGCAGTACAAATCTAGCAATCAGTCCAGCAACAAGCTCATGCTTGTGTCTCACACTACTGTTTCTATCAATGACTCTTATCCTCCAAAGTCTTTTTCTTCAATTTTCAATGTCAGTTATCTTGCAATTATCCTCAAAAAATTTCTTTCTGAATTAGTTAATCCATTGTTTACTACTTTGTCTATCACTTTAAGTAAATCACCTTGGTTCTTTGACTCTGCATGCTCTAATCACTTGACCCCTAAAGAATCATTGTTTTCTTCCACACAATCTGTTGGTTCTATCCCACTCATTCACACTGCAGATGGCTCACATATGCATGTCAATCATGATGTACATATATCTACATCGCATATGTCACTTCCCCATACTTGTTACATATTTAATTTTACTCTCAATCTCATATCGATGGGTTAACTGTGTGACCTCGGGTTCACTGTTTTGTTCTCTTCTACTAGTTGTATTGTCCAAGATCCGCAAAGAGTACAGACCCTTGGAATAGGCTGTAAGCATGGACATTTGTTTGAACTAATCCATCTTCGTCTTCAACAACAACTATTTTCTGCGTCCTTTCTACAGTTGTTGTTTTCACTCCGACCAACTCTCTTTTCAATCTTTGGCATTTCCATGTGGGTCATGTTTCTTCAAATGGTATGTAGTCTTTAATTTCCAGTGGTCATTTAGGGCATGTTCACATTAAACAACTTGATTGTTTGTCTTGTAAACTTACAAAACAACTAGTTTTACTTTTTAGTAATAGGAACTCTTTGTCTTCTGGCCATTTTCATTTGGTTCATTTTGATATTTAGGGGCCTGCACCAACTGTCACTATGGGAGAGTCAAAATGTTTTGTCATTGTTATTGATGACTATTTTTGTTTCACTTGAATTTATGTTTTACAAACTAGACCCCAGTTGCCACGAATTTATTATAATTTTATCAAAATGGTCCAAACTCAATTCTCACAAACCAATAAAGTCTTTTAGATTTGGTAATGCCATGGAATATAGAGCCGCCACCTTCATTAATTTTCTCAATCAACATGGTACTATTTCTCATCGTTCTTCTCCTGATACATCTTAACAAAATAGACATTCTGAGCGCAAATATCGTCATATTCTTGATACCATTTGTGCTCTCCTTATATGTATTGTAGATTATACCAAAGTATTATACAAATGATATTTGTTTTCTATTATTTTCTTTCACAAAGAGTATATGTAAAGAAACTTAAAAAGAAATTAAAATCAAGGGTATGAATGATTTTCACGACTAAAACATCTACTATATCCTTCAAAAAATGAGAATAATTAGAAGGCTGGGATGGAAAGCAAAGCAAAGCTCTCCCACGCCATGCAATTGATCTCTTTCACCCTGTTATCATTCATCTCTTCTTCCAAATCAATTTGAACACTATCTTTCCCCAAACAGTATTTTTAATTGGGTGATTCTCAAACTACTCTAATTCCCTAATTTGAATATCCTCCTCAGTCACTCTCTCCTTTATCACTCGAAGTACTACAACCTTTCACTCCTACGACCACACCTTGGCTTTCCAGGGATGGTTGCAAAGGAAGACCCTACCAACATTCTCATCTTTTTTCTAGGTAAGTTTGGTTATTTGCTGCCGAGTTCTTTCTGGGTTTTTTCCAGGAGTATCGTTTCATGGAGAGAGAAACTATAAAGGGCATTTTGGTAGTCATATAAGGGGTTTTTAATCATTGTAAAAATAAAATTTGGAGGGAATCAACACCCAATCACGTAGATATTGATTGCGTGAACTACCCTTTGCGATCGAACATTAGGGAGGTAAAGTGAAATCTCTCCAAATCACAAGGAGGTAAAAAGTAATTAACCCTTACAAAAAAATTCACCCACAATTTTAATATTTAATTTTTCCATGCAAAAGTGAAAGAATTTACTTTTTGAACAGAGAAAAAAAAATTCTTGGTAAGGCTGAAATAACCCACACACGAATAGACTGTTTCTGTAATTTTTTGCCCTAAGTTGCAAATTTAAGGAACTGCAATCGTAGAAGATGACATGATATGCCACTACATCTGCTCATCGGCAGTTTTGTCGTAATCGTAATCGTCTATACTCGAAAAATAAACGGAAAACCAAGACAAAGAAACACATCATAATGCACTTGTAAACAAGAACTTTTTACATGATCACAGTAACGCCTACTCAAATAATTTTACACAAATATCAACCTATTAATTAAAGAAGAAGTCTACTCTGCTACCAATCAGCCCTACTGTAAGTGAACAAAGGCCTACATTAACTCAATGCTGGGGAAAACATGATGCGAAACCAACTTTTATACAACAAATCCCCCCACAATCCAGTGTGACATTCAACATCTTACCACTCATCACAAGACATCGTGCCATTTGAATATCTACACCATCTCCCCATCCTTTAGACAAAGTAAGCTAATCTAATTAACACCCATCACAAAATCGCCTCATGATTCTCAGTCCAGTGGTTGCCCATGCGAGAAATGGCCACCTTCATCTGTATCAAAGCAGAGTAATTACCAGAATTAGAAATAAATTATTTGAAGAGGTAATTGCAGGTAAAACTTCCATATGGCCTAAATGCACCTGTATCAGCTGGCACGTATAAGCCTAAATCATCAACCAAATGCAATAAAATTTGGGTCCAGTGTCCACACTCAAATTAGTGGCTAAAAGGACCTTCATCAGGTGTAAAAAGTACGAAAAAAGAACTTGTCTTCTGTAGCTTGAAAAACGCTACATCGATATAGTTTTTAGGAATTCCCTAAAATGATACATTAATTTCTGACAAGCTACAAATTTTGAGACACGGAATATTTATCCAAATAATTAAGTTTTGCTTGAGTCACCCAAACAGGCCTTGAAAATTTTGAGCCAATTATATATGGCTGACATGGGACACCAACTCTTTGAAGAATTAATTTATGCATTGCTTAACAGAGAATAAAAAGGGTTTGTGCAGAATTGTACCACTTTCCCCATCAGAAATATCGGCAAGCCTTGTAATGGCATCAGTGAGTGCTTGTTCATGCTCCTGCACCACAAAAACCCTTAAACCTTGTCCTGCAGGCTGATGACAATATAAGCACAATATAACAAACTGCATGGT
This sequence comes from Ilex asprella, assembly GCA_023539305.1. Classification (NCBI taxonomy): domain Eukaryota; kingdom Viridiplantae; phylum Streptophyta; class Magnoliopsida; order Aquifoliales; family Aquifoliaceae; genus Ilex; species Ilex asprella. The sequence continues at coordinate 6,006,028 of CM042189.1, forward strand.
TGTTTTTTTCTGACCTTCAGTACTTTCTTTGCTTTTTCAATTTCCAGAGGGTCCGGATGACCAGCACTAAAGACCTTCTCCACCTGTCCAAGTGCACAAGACAATGAGAAACTATAAAGAAAACAAGAATTTAGAGATACTTGTATCCACCAAGTTGCTCTCCCATACCTCCTTAAGTAGAGTATCTGTATGAAGTAACTGAATCTCATCCGAACCCTTCTTCCCTATGCCATTTTGTGATGGAGGAAAATCCTTTCTGGATTGACCTTTTGACAACCCCCTACCTCTTCCTGCAGCTGGAATACTATCACGCCCGATGGATCTATTCATCGCAAGACCTGATCTACCATAACATCCTTGATGAGATATTCCAGGCTCTTCACCTTCCCACTGTATGTCTTCAGGAGAGATCTGTCACATGAACAAAGGAATTAATAAAAAATATAACAAGCAACAAGCCTTGATCCAAGAAATAACACAGGAGCAAAACAGTCGATTGAACATAAAAATACAGAAACGGGGTGAATTGCAATGTAATGCAAATTTTAAAAGCTGGCCCCTGGCAGCAAGTAGTCAGATATGGCATCAAATTGGTACATTCCTTTTTTGGCTGTTTTAGTACTCCATGCATGACTGACAATGTGGGATAAATGTGAGCAGCTTCCACTATTTGGGGTAATGAATATGGAGCATCTTGGTTGTGGTCATTAGAGATAATAAGTAATGCTTTCTGAATAAAGCAGGTGAGGACATCCATGGCTTCATCATTTTAAACACCCATGACATGATCATATGGTTAGATAGTTCACGAAATCCCACGCACTATACCTTACATTTAACACATCATTATCACTTTGTCCATTCTGCAAGAGGATGCAGATGCACATCAAACCGTCAAGTGAAAATAGTACCACTTGCTCTAAAGTTGGGCTCGCTATTTTATTTAATAAGATACATCTAGAAGACTTTGAGATTGATGGTTTTATGTTGACATCTATTGCTAGATTACAGACTCAAGTGGGAGTGGGATGGCCTTCAGAGGCCTGTTTTGACCAGGTCAAATACGAGCAATGGTCAGAGAGCACTAATTGAGGAAGGGAAATAATATAGATGAGCACGTTGTTTAATATACCGAAAGGCAGTAGCAAGGGCTCCAATACATGGTCATTTTTGTGCTAAATAAAATTAAAATACATAAATTTCACTAGTGTTCCATAACTGATAAACCATGCACTAGAGAACTGCTTCAATATTAAAGCACTAACGTCATGACAAACTTATAACATGTTAAAAATGAATCTACATAGAAATTCATCTACACAAAATCTGAATTCTCCAACACACCCTTCCACTCAAAGGAAAAAAAAATAAAACTCTTTCTTTTTATAGATAAAAGAGAAAACTTTTACATAAATACTCATTTAAATATTAGAGCTTTGGCTGTGAATCAAGAATTTTGGAATAATCATTCCTGAACTTTGGTAATAATGTTTAAACAAGTAGATTTAAGTTAGAGCACTATGATTGTGTCATAACAGAACACCATGTTTCATTCACAGGCATAGCACCTAATATCATAGTCACTAGCCAAAACAGTCTAACAACTGGGAACAACAAAGATGTCATGGAAACTCTGCAGTGCATCAGTGCGATTAAAGATGCTGTTATTTTACTCATTGGAAGCCCAGCGAGAGATATAGGGAGGAAGGGTAAATGGAGCGGTACATTAAACCAATGCAACACACAAAATTGTGGATAATTGGTGTGAGAGTTTTGGCCCTACAAAGGATTAAGACAAGGGAACCCCCTAAACTCTCGTACATAGCACGTTCCTTTGCTCTTTCTTTGGTCTTTGCACGCTGTCTACTTTCTCTGGATCATTCTGATAAACCTTGATTCTTTTCTATATGACAAAACCTTGTCTAAAGAGCTGCCCACATAATAATCAATTGTTGTTGATATTTTGTGGATACCCGCTGGAGAGTTTTGGCCATACAGAGAATTAAGACAAGGGAACCTTCTAATCCCTCTTACATATTACGTGTGTTTGGGGTTGTGCCTTCCAGTATTCCCAGATCTTTATGTCCAAAGAGGAGTTATCCAGTTCTACAAATACTTCCACCGAAAACATTCAAAACAAACATATTCCAACAATCAGTCAACAAAGCTACCAAACTTCTGTTAATTTCAGAGAAAACCACCAGGCAAGAATCCAAAAGATGCAAGCTATAAGAGTAAATGCTTTCTTTGTTTCCATTCTTTCATCTGTCAATCGTTCATGAATCCACCTCATTGGTGAACCCTGATAGCCTACATTTCTCCACGTACGAAGTCTATTACTAGGTGTCAACCCTATAAGTCTATCCAATATATGTTTTCTTAATCGTTGATTCTGATTTAATCCTTGACTCTAGAAAGAATGCAGAAAAAGACTAAGAATCCACTTTGAATATGGATGAACTAATAAGCACACATATTATTATTACCTTATGCAGCCCAAATATTGTAAATGGATCAAAAAAATTGATTATCACTTCGAGCTTTCCATCACAACAATTGCATGCAATTAAATTAGACTGTACAAACTCAAAAGGAAATTGCTTCAACCCTTTGAGTCCAATTTTCGCAGACAATCGATTGGTATAAGCATGGTGCAATATTCAATACTTATCACATTATTTACCACCTCATTATAACATTAGATGCACCCCAAAAATATTGAGACAAGACTTTGTTCTGTTGAGTTCAGCAATAGATTATTAGATGCATGCCCCCTCACAGCCTATGATTGTAATCATAGTTGTTAGTATCGTACAATACACGATACGATACATACAATTCGTTACAATACATGAAAAAAATGATAAGTATCACTTTAGTGTATCAATTTGCATCATAACATGCGATATACGATACAATACACTCAATATACCGGACGATACGTACAAGTCATTCGATACGGAATAAAACAGATCAAAAAAAATTCTATTGAATTTCATCTGTTCACTTGGAAGTAATTTTTCAAACACTACATAATAAAACGATATCGTTTGACCATCTACAGTTTTTACAAAATAAAAGTCTTCTTTTTTATTCGTTCCATCGCAGGAGCAAATAGTTTGATTGTTAAAAATGTCCCCCTATGGCTACTTTAGACGTTAGAACTAGAACTCTCTAATTTTTTATATTGATGAATTATGTTAGAAATTTCAAGAATTAAATTGTTAAATTTTTCTGTTTTGGTCCTTGTAGTCTCTTTAAATTATTTTACGTGAGAAATTTGTATTGCAAT
>CM042189.1:6009419-6020846 GCA_023539305.1 Ilex asprella
GCACGAGTTATCCCTAGTCTTTTATAAAATTGCACATATCTTACGATACGCGATACATTGTTTTTGAAAAACAATACACCTTTCAATACACTTTTTGACAACTTTGATTGTAATACATTTTGAGTAGACTTTTTGAACTATTTAAAAGGTAATAACTTCCACTCCTCCTCTCATTAAAGTTTTTTCTCCTAGCATTTCAGAAGGTAAAAATTCTGGAAGATCAAAAGTAGAAGAGGAGTCTCCTATTTCTAATTAGGGATTCCACATTGCAATCATGATTCCATCTCAAGCACTACCACATAAGCCACCTTTGAACTTTTTTTGGTGGAAGACAAGTTGAATCTAACCAAGTTCCAAATTACTGGAGCAAAATCATAGGATTTAAAAAAAATAGAAGATGTGAACTATATAGGGATGGCAAATTGGCAAAAGGCCAGAGTAAAGTTTTTTCTCCTAGCATTTCTGAAGGTAAAAATTCTGAAAGATCCAAAAGTAGAAGAGGATTCTCCTATTTCTAACTAGGAATTCCACATTTCAATCATGATTCCATCTCAAGCACTACCACATAAGCCACCTTTGAACTTTTGCTGGTGGAAAACAAGTTGAATCTAGCCAAGTGCCAAATTACTGGAGCAAAATCATAAGATTTGAAAAAAATATTAGATGTGAATTATATAAGGATGGCAATAGGCCAGGGTAAATTGGGAAACCCCCCCCCCTCCACCCACCCAGCCCGTAATGGGAAGAGTAAGGGTTCCTAAAATGGGGATGGTGTGGATTTGGGTTGAGGACAAGTTTATGCTAATCTGCCCTGATCCCACCACCTGACTAAGGTGAAATTTTGTTAAATTTCCTTTGTTACCATATTAGCATGGCTATATGTTAAACCTACACATTCAATTTTTCTTTCAGGGCTAACTTTCATGGGGGCTAGTTTCTACAAACATGCTACCTCATCAAATCCTCTAGTTTTGAGTTCATGCTTTTTCTTTTGTCTTATTTGTGGGGGGAGCAAGTTGTCATGTAGTCATTTACGTATTTATTTTCAGAGCTGATAGGTGAATTTCATTATCCTTGTGTAAAATACAGTTTCATACTTCAAAGATTCTAAATATAGGAGCACTAACTAACAAAGGGCCAACAAAAAAAAGAACAAGGAGTCCATGCAGGAATGGCTTGGGTTACCCCTACACAAGGCAGGGCATAGAGGGGGACTAGGGATGGGGGTTGACTAAGCAATGAGAGAAGAGGAAGCAAACCACAACCCACACTCTCCGCATAGCCATTGCTAGTATTCGGTATTTTTTTGGCAATGAAAAACCATGCTAAACAGGGCCCTCTAAACTCATGGCTGCAATGAAAAGATAAAACGTACGCAATCACCCATAAAGCACGTGTATGTGCTAAACCCGAGTTTTATGCAACCAATAAGACTAAAATTTAGGACGTGCGGGATTAATCCTCAAACTTTTTCAACAACTGAACCCATACAGGTTACTAGTTTCAGATATCCTTACTTTCTTAGAATTATGGGAATTTGAACGCCTCCTGCTACAAACTAAGCAAGATAACTTCCAGCTCAGCTTGAGTTCATTTGCTCGACCCAACAAATCGAGCTGGTCCTTAAGCTAAGCTCATTTCACAACGGGATGAGCTCAAGCAACCACTAACTCGGCTTGAAGAGGGTCGCAAACATACGGATCCTTATTTTGTTCAAAAGATTATAATTTAGAGCACTTTCTATTGTCCAGTCTTACGGTCACTCTATTAGCCTCTTGTGTCTTTATGTATTTATAATATATTATTATATTGAATTCCTTTTCTATCAACTTTTCACAAAATATAAAATATTGCATACATATGCCTTTGCACAGTTGAGCTCAACTAAGCTTTGTTTATAAGCCAAGTCGAACTTAGCTTGGCAAAATTTACACGAGTCAAGTAGAATGCCGTTGGTAAGCTCAACTAGAGTGCCATAAAACAAAATATTGAGCCGAAATTGAACATGCTAATACTCCACTTAGCTTGGCTCATTGAGAACCTTACAAGCAAAGTACACAAACTCACAAAGAAATTGTGCCTCTATATTAAATGTGCTTTTCCTTCAAGACACTTGCCACTAAAATTATGGAGGAAACATAGAAGAGTGAAGATCTTTAGGTCAAATTGACGACTATCACTCATTTAATCAAATGAAAGGAAAACCAAATCACTGCCTTTTAAAACTAATACCTGTGTAACTAATGTACTAGTACTACAAACCCTACTGGGTTTACAAATCTAAGTTTTCGATATGTTATGATATACAACCCACAGTTAACCCATTCAGATCTCCAAAAAATTGTTTTTTTTTTTAAATCGATACTCCAACATGTTGTTGTCACCATGCTATAAGGGCACAAAGTAAACCGTTTATCTCTAACACTCCCAAACAGAATAATAATTGACATCCAAGCAATCAAATGCAGGTATCTGAGTACTGATAACCAGAAAGACCTTGTGCAACAACACTCATCTATACAGAATAAGAATAGATTTCGAAAAATAATCAAGGGAACTCAATAAGAATTTTATCAAGATTAAAACCAGGACTAAGAATGCTTCCAGGTATGTAATAATATGCAAAATTTCAATCCTACACAGTTAATGTGTTAGTCATAGAAACTGCAGATTGCATGCCAACGAAGTGGATAGAATTCATTTTCACAGATTGTCTTCAATGTGAATTCGTTCCCATCAGACCATATATTTGATCTACAATTGGCATAGATATATGCAATACCATATTTTCCATCAAGCATTTTAAACAAAGAACACCACATCTCATGGAAAAAATACAAAGGACTAAAAATTCTACTACTTGACTTTAGTCAATGCATAAGCCTACACAATACATACCCATACTTATCAGACGTAACAAACATAAAGGAAAGAAAAAGAGATTGCTGTACATGCCATATCAGAGACAAGCACAGTCAATCATTAGGAAGTTATTTATTCATCAAGAATCAGAACAAAACAAAGTCATTTTGGAAGATGGTTAAAGCTTGCTGGATGATAGCTGCCCAGAGGACTGGAGAGATCAGAGAGGCCCCCATGTCCCCACACGGTTCTAAATTTCATCTGCTTAAAGAGTTTTAGCAATTACTGATGTTCCATTTAAATTTCCCCTTCCTACATTTTTTGTGAGCAAACTGACAGAAACATCTCCAATGTTATACCTATGCTTAAAGACAATGAATGTACAACAGTCGATGGCATACTGGTCCAAATCAAAAATCAGCCCGTGTGTGTAACGTTGAGTTTCATCCAAACAAATGCCAATTGAAACACTGACAAACTAGTTGAAGATGTTAAGTATCTGTCCAACATTATGTCAACATAAACTAGTGACGAAGCCATAACTCCAGATACTGAAATTCAGAATCATTTTTACTATAATACTTCAGATCATAAGAAAAAACATGTCATATATACCTCTGAAAGATTGACCCATTCCCACGTCTCATTTGCAGTACCTATATCATAAACAAGAGCATGTCGACCCTGAAAATTATATAAAAAAATACCTTTAGCACTGAGACAGCATAAAGGTAAACCAATGAGAAATGAAAAGTCAAACATACCTCAGCCGGATTGTAATCAGTTATAACAGCTTCATAAAAATTATTGTCATCAGGCCATCGGGTCCTCACTTTCCTCCCAATCAATGGATCAAATGATGCTGCTTGAGCATGCTCACTTGTAAGGGCACCTGAAGAAGCCCGATTAAATTGACCCCTTCCAGTTGCTCCTGATGAAAGGTATTGCATTTTCATTGATGATGCACCGGCTAATATCTGACCCTGTAAGAATAACAGAAGAAAAACTTTCAACAAGATACTTATCAGAAACAAGTATTTTTATTGGCATTACACTTCCCAATTCAAAATTTTGTAACTTACAGGCTTGTGCTTTTTTCCCCTGGCTCCCACAATAGGTCCTCGTTTTGCGGCTGATGAAGATGGCTGATTTGATGCAGCCACTGCTTGTGGGTGAAAAGAAGGGGATGGCCCACCAAACGATGGAGGAGGTAACGCCTGGGATATCTTCTGTTTTTTACGAGATGCTGAAACAGAGGGGCTGGGTACTGGATCATGCACAGCTTGACCAGTACTAAGCATGCCAGGCTGCGTCCGTCCTGCCTGTCTCCACTCCCTAATCAGATTAGGAAAATACTACCTATTAAATGATAGAAGATAGGAAGAGACCAGAGCTCCGACACTTATAAAAAACAACGAAATTCATCTTTGACACTCTCAGACCTTATCATTCTGATAACATCATCTGCATTAACTCTGCCCAGAAGCTCTCTGTGCTCTTCATTTGATAGTCTCAACTCTTTTCTTAGTTCAGTTATTAAACTTTCCTTCTCCTGAAGAAAATACAGTTCATTGAGCTGTCATTTAAACCTGATCCAGCAAATATACAAATATTAGATCCATGCACAGGAAATGACAAAAAGTACCCAAGTAATGGCATCAGCTTGAGCTTTAAAGGCTCTTAGAACTGAACTGTATGCTTCCTGCTCAAGGTGGTGAATTTGGGCCTCCATATCTGTTTCACCACACATCCTAGGGTATGGAACAGAACCCATAACAGCAGATCTTCCATTTCCTGCAGCACGACCCCCTCTTGGAATTCTATTTTGATGTGATGGAGGAAGATCATCATCAGTTCCTGCAACAATTTCAGTACGGAACATAAGAAAAACCAAATTCAGATAATAATGCAACCATATCAGAATAAAACGATGATGAAAAACAAAATTTATAACATGAGGACAATAAATTACACTTACAACAATCCTAAAAATTATAATTAATATTGCAGAATAAAGCAATATATCCTCTTGATTGAGGCCATTTATGTTTATGTCTGTTGTATCTTTTAATCAGCAAAAAGATATGAATAAATAAGCCCTTAATTGAAGGAATAATGAAATTGTTACTTAAAGCGTACACGAACAAAATCACAGCACTTCTGACCAGATAGTGACTAGGTTTATATATTGCAATCCTTCTAAAATATCCATAAACAATGAACTTACAGAACAGAACTTTGGCTGAGAACTTTTGGCTAAGAATGAATATTTCACAGGTAGAATTGCGCCCTAATCCCCCAGGGATATATTGTTTAACAGTAATCATGTCATTTGTGTCTAATAGTTTTTATTACTTTATACCAAGTAAATGAAATAGGAAAAAACTCAGGTAGCCAAATATGTAACGATCAGCTAGTAACCACTTTTCTACAAGATTTTAGGGAGGCTCAAATGCCTTACCGTATAAAATATTGCATAATCCACCTCAAAAGCATACATATTTTTGTGAACTACCAACTTCACTTGTGACAAGATAGAATTAATAAAATCTTGATGTTATTAGGGTTTTCACTCTTTGATAAACGTTGGACAAGAATCAGTACTCTGAGCTCTATCAAGGAAGATAGAATGTATAGGATCAGTGTCTTTCACTTGGACTAAATTCATCCAATGAAAATCATATCTAAATTGAAAAACGCCAGTCAAGTATTGTTGTTTGTTGGTTTGGAGTTTTCTTGGCATCAGAATCTCGGGAGACCCAACAGATATGCTCACATTTGTTTACACACGACTGTAATAAATCACCATACACATACTCATAAATACTTCTTTGGGCATGTGATAGCATTCAAACTCTAACCCCAAACTGTGAGGTGCCTCCACAATAACAGCTATATAATTTAACACAGGGTGCTTAACTTATTTAGTAAAACGAGTGTCAAAGCACAAAAGACTGATAAAAAAAAAGTGAGAAGAAGTTGGTAACCATCTAAACATTTGGAATCTTTCCAAACCTCATTATAATAAAAAGTTTTTTCTCTTGTTTTAATATGATTATGCTACTAAGCTCAATGTATTGTATAATACCAATCAATACAAACGTTCAACATTCAAACAATGCCTCTAATTTACAATGTATAAATCACCTAGCTTTGAAAAGAATCAACAACTTGCATTACACTTTTAAAATTTGGAAACACAGATAAAATGAAATGGAAAATTGCACTACACCTTGGCAAAGATAAATAATAAAAGCATACTCTTGCTATAACTTCAAAACATAACTAAGAAAGAAGACTGATAGACTCCCAACTAAATTAATGATAGCAGCCATAAGTTTCTTTTAATTGTCCTCTTATTCGTATTAGTCTGGGAGAAAGTCGGTTTGGTGATATAACAAATACTCTATGAAACAAATAACACCCATTCATTTAATGGTAATGAGGATTTTATACTGTATTTTCCTGAATATCAGTGCCAAAGCTACCTTAGGACTAAGGGGGACCATAGCCCTGAGTTTTAGAAACTGCATCCTCGCCCTTTAAATATTCTGCCATCGTCAATGAACTTCCTCCACAAAATATTTGTTTTTATAATACTGCCCCCTGAATCCTATATAACATTTTGTTCTACTCTTAATTGGTCCTATAGTTTTGAATTTCTGAGTCCGGCCCTGTTTTGTACCCTACCCAAGTTTCAATAAAGACTAAAACAATAGATATAGCACCTTTTGTTGATAATGCATCACACATAAATATTTTTTCCCCTCGATAAACAGACTGTCCCTGAAGTCAAAACATATCAAGTTGATAACTATCAAGTTTGATAAACATACTATTATGTTCATAAAAGTAAGGGCATCCACAAACGCTACTCACAATTGAGATTCGGTAAATCTTGAACACGCCAAAGCATCAAGGCCTAAATGAAATTCAACTGAATCTGCTGTGTCACTTAGCACATGTCCAGCACCACCACAAGGGCCTTAATTTTCCACAGATATTTCACTAATACCCTTATCCTTTATGTGTTGATGGTGTATCCCTTTAACCATGACTCAATATCTATGTTCTTTTAAATCTATCATTTTTTTATGACTCTTTACTGAAAGAAAAGCTCATTTAAGAACCAAATAAAACATAATGTACTTTTGATAGGAAAATGTGGATGCTTATAGCTTAATATATTCATATATTTAATCTTCCTACTACTACAGGAGCATTGCATTTCCTAAACAATACTATGAGAAAAACACAAGCTATGGATTCACGGGATTAATCTAAATATTATGAAAAACATATGAACACCGGATTAACAGATGACATAGTTGCTTGCAAGTAAATAAATCATGGACATTTAGGCCAGAATGAATGCCATCAATTCAACAATTTCCTTGATTTTCTTGACAGTCTATCATGGTAGTTCTTTGAACTGAAATTGACGAACTAATTGAACACTAAGCAATGTGTTCTCTATGTCCCGTCTTTCTTCCCCAATACCACTTGTTTCGCACCAAGTTTGAAGATTGGTTTGCACTAGTAACAAGAAGGAAAAACCCCGAATTACGGGGAGAAGATTGAACGAAAGTGTCTTCTGGGTTCTTTGAGCTCTTATTTGGAAAATTGGAAGTATAAATACGAACTTCACAGAAGAACGTCTATATCTTGAATATTCAATGCAGTGAAGCTGAAGATATAATTAATAGTGGAACAAGAAATTAAGCTCTAAACCCCAATCAATCCACTCTGATCCATAACTAGACAGAATCACAAAAAAAAAACACAATGCTGACAAGATTTCACACAAACCCTAAAGACTAAATCATTAAAGATTCATTACAAAACCCTAATTCAAATAATTTGCCAAAAAAAAATCGAATCTTTATAGAGTAAAAAACTTACCACTGCTATCAAACGGTTCGTAGTCCATAGCCAGCTTGTACAGACACCAGAACTTCGGGAATTGCAAGAAACCAAACCCGAGGCCTCACGGAGAGCTCCGATGCTCAAAAAATCGCTCAGACTTCAAATTAACATTCGATACACATACTAGAAAGTGTGCGTGTGCGTGTGCGTTGTTTTGCACGGAATCGAGGATTGAAGTTTGAAAGGACTAATTCAATGGGGATATTGAGAGAGAGAGGAGTTTCTTCAGTTGGAGGCCTCGATGGCGGACGTGAAAAAGTTTATACGGTGATTTTGGGTTCAATTTAATAGTTGGGTTTGAGTTCCGCCTCTTTTTTGTCATTTGCTGTTGTTCGAGTGTTGCCTCGCTTGATTGGCTATTCTGAGATTACGAAGAGGCACGTGCTTTATATAACAAAACACGTGACGTGAGACCACACCAGTAGGCTACTACACAAAAACAGGGGTTTCTAAATAGTTTTTTTCCTGACCAAAGAAATAAATAGTTGTTTTTTTTTGCTTGATTTAATTATTTTCATCGAGCTTGATCTTGAGATTGAGGTGGTATTTGATAAAATTAAAAGCTAAATATTAAAAGATAAATATTGAATTTTTTAATTCGCATACTGTTCGGTATCCACTGAAATTTAAATATTAAATTGAATCAAATCGTTTGACAAATATAAGTAGTTGAAGTCTAATTTTTTTTTTATTTTATCTTTCTTTTTAACAATTTCACTGCAACTATTTTATTCCTACCACCACCATCACAAATAGTAGTGGTGGTGGTAGTGGCGACAATGGCACAATAGTAATGGTGGTGGTAGCAGTAGTGGTAGCAGTGACGATTCCAACACAATGGTAATAGTGGTGATTCCAACACAATAGTGGTTATGGTGATGGTGGCGATAGTGGTGGCAGATTTGACTCAATGGTAGTGATGGTGGTTGCTGCACAATGGTAATGGTGATTGCAACGACACAATAGAAATAGTAGCGGAGGTGGTGGTGGTGGTGGTTCCAACACAATGATGGTGGCGGTGACAACACAATGGTGGTGATGGTGGTGGCACAATGGTGGTGACGACGACAACACAATGGCAGTAGTAATGGTGGTGGATAGTGGATATTGAAAAGTTAAAGAGTGTAAAATGTATTGAGAGTATATTTGTTTATTATGAAAAATTTATAAAATTCTTATTACTAACATTTTCAGCATTAAGTAACAAGTATGTAGTTTACTACTTAAAATTTTAACCTATTTTTAAGAAGTGTATAAATATTAAGTGATACGAGTTTTAGGTTACTAAATTTGTTTAATTCATTAAAGACTCGTTTTATAGACGTATTATAAGTGGATTCAATATTATATTGTACTACTAATAATTGTTCATGCTTAAAGGCACTACATTACTCGTAAAAAATTGAAAATATTTGTTCATAAATAAAGATAATGTATAGTACAATTTCAACAATATAACGATGAAATTAGCATTGTTCAACCTATATGCAGAACATATAAATCAAACTGTTATATTACGAAAGCCACTCTATAACTACTACAACATATTAATTCAAACATCTGAGAAAATATAATTATTATTGATCAAACATCCATGATTTTAATATTTTTAATAAACTTAATCTCAAATTTTAAAAAAATATATAATTATTTATTTTTCTATAGGTTTCTACCTAAAGTTCATAACATATTCTATGCACCATTTTTCCAGTGTGAGTTCATGTAACTTCTGTGAGGAAATCATCCAAAAAAAATTGTCGAGAAATTAAGATCAGTTTTCATTTGAGTTCAACTTGAATATTTGTAAAATTTAATCAAATTTAAGTTTAAGCAAGAATTTATATTTTATACTCGGTAATCAAATTCAACTCAATTCGAATGTTAATCATAATCACGTTAAATCGAAAATTAAATTTAAGTCTAACTTAATTAACACTTCTACCTTAAACCTACAAACTAATTCTTATCTATTTTCGTTCACAGTGACACCATAATTTTTTTTAATTTAATTATTTTTTACTATTTTTACAATCAATTTCAATTTGACTTCAACATGAATACTCATAAATTTCAAGCAAAAATAAGTTTAAGCAAGAATATATATTTTATATTTGACAATCAAATTCAGTTCAATTTCAATCATAATCATAATCACTTTGAACCGATAATCGAGTAAAATAAAAATATTCTAGTAATTTTTAGGCAGGAAAAAAATTTGTATGAGGAGTTTTGATTGTTTGATCAATAATCTTAAAATAATTCAAACCATAAAAAACTCAAGATAAACAATGTTAACTCCCTTCCTATACAGATATATTACAAATTATATATATATATTATTCTCCTCCATTCAAATATTATAGTATTTTTATTTCAATGCGAAATATGACCTATATTATAGTCATTCGACTCGTTTTCACGCAAAAAAGTCTATATCTAAGATCCATTTGTTTAATGAAATTTCTAAAATAATCCTTAATCATATAAAATTATAATTAATAACCTAATTAATGTGTTAGTGATTAATTTTTATACTGGTCATCACAACATGTGAGAGGGAAAAATAGCTGACTGAGAGATACATGTGAGCTGCATGAGCATCAAATATTATGCGATAGCTAGAGAGAGTTATAAGAGAGATAAGATTCTTAGAATTTTGGAAGGAATGAAAGTTTTGTTCAAAAAATTATGGGGAAAAATTTTGGATTAGGACCATTGGATCAAAAATCCCCTCAAATGATCCAAGCCACGAAAAACTTAAGATAAATAATCTAGCTATTCTATTATATAGACTAGTAATAACTCATGCCTGAAGGCACTAAGTAACTCAAAAAATCTCAAGCACTAATCATGCAATACAAATATTTTTAAACAGTACTTTATTTTTTTAGTTACACAATTCAATATCAATTTGAAAACACTATTTTCTAAAAAAAATTGACAAAACTTCTCTAAAATACGATTCTTAAAAAATATTAACATGTACAAAATTTATATATTTAATTATTATACCTAAAAAATATCTTTTTTTTGTAGGAGTCAATATTGGTGTGTATATATAGAGAGAGTTATATGAGAGATGTGATAAACTTATGAGATATGAGAGTGTGATATACATATAGAGAGAGATTAGAGTTTTAATGGGTATTAAATTTATTTTTTTATTATTAGATATATATAGTCATCCAAACCAAACTCTCCAACTCTTATTACTTTATTATTATATGCATTTAAGATAGAGTGTGTGCGTGTGTGTCAAGGTTGGCCCTATCACAAAGCCAACAAAGTTTGGGTTTTAGGCCCCATATTTCAAGAAGGCCCCAATATTTTTAGGTGTATAGTTAGCCCAAATCAAAATTTTTAAATCCACAAGATTTTAGGCCTTAAAAAAAGTCTATGAAAATTTAAACTCGATCAAAAATAAATTTGAGTAATTTGGGCTCATGAACCCAACCCATAATATTAAAAATATAATAAAATAATTTTTTAGAAAAAAAATGCTAAGGGTTAAAAAAAAAAATTTAACTAGTCAACCAAAATACACCATTCATTTGTAATCATTCTCTCTCTCCCTCTAGTAAACTAAGACCCTCCATCTCACTCACTCTCTACTAAATACAAATTCTCTTCTTTTTTTTT
>CM042189.1:6028053-6049567 GCA_023539305.1 Ilex asprella
TGATGAGGAGGCAAAAAATGACATGGGGAGGTTGGAGAGGCTTGTGATGGTGGCAATTTGGTGCATTCAAGAGGATCCATCTTTGAGGCCTTCCATGAAGAAGGTAATTCAGATGATTGAAGGTATCGTAGAAGTTTCTGCTCCTCCGTGCCCTTCGCCTTTCTCTTCAAATTGAAAATTCTAGACTACGGTACCCAAAAGTATTTTTTTATTTAGTATGACAAAATACTAAGTTTTAGGTTAACTTATAAACTTTTCGAGGTTAAATTAAAACTTTTAAGGTGTTTGGGATTGATATGTTGTTGAAATCACCGGTCATTAGAACTTCAAAGGCTTGCTTTGTAGACGTGTTATGAGGAGATTAAATATTAGATTGAATTATTTTTTATTTAATCAGATCTAATACTTTGTTTGGTAAACAAATTTTATATCATATTAATTTCAAAAAAAATATACTAATCGTATATTTATCGTATATTTTTTGTACGATAGACCTGTATTATGAAAGTATTTTAATACCACCAAGAGAAGTGGTATTATAATCGAACTCAAACGTATAATTTTTTACAATTACTATTATAACCCTCAAACGGATGAAATCAAGTTGTGATCAATGTAACAAACACTGATTGAGGGTATTTTTGTTAATTCAACATTAATGCAATGAAACAATTCTCTAACCAAACATCCGATTGGATTAAATAACTACTATCCAACGTTTATGTTGTGTATTGACAAACACTAGATAAAATTACGTATTATTCTAATATCTTATTTAATTTTATCTTTTGTCCTGTTATATTATATTAGACTGGATTATTTTATATAATCCATCAATTTCTAATGCGGCAACCAAATAAGTCACGAAAGTGTTATACCCTTACTTTGTATCTTTGTTATTTTGAAACTACTACATTTTAAATTTAATTTTTATAGTAACTAGTTGATGCACACGTGTTTTGCACGTGGATCATGTTAAAAGATTGTATAATATTACTAATTCAAATATTGAGATCAATATGACAGCCATAACACATTTTTTCGTGACACGTTTGAAATAAATTAAGATTCTTTCATTTATATTCGTTGTTTGGACAAACATGACATTTTTTTTGCTGAGAAATACTTTATATATTAATGAATGATGTTGAACATATGTGAAGCTCTTAATCAAATACAAAATATTAAATAATATAACAGAGGTCGATAATAGTGCTCACTCACTCCATGTATCTTATCTTTTTGTGTCCAATGACTTTTTTATCTGGACAATTCAATCTAAAACTGAGATTAGACTTAGAGTCACATGGTTTTGTTTTCATTTATGATCAAACAAATGTGCAAAAAAAGTATTATTTTTTAATCGAACATTATAAGTAATCATTTTACTATGCCCATTGAACATATATTTGACTAAAAGATGAACATATGCATATCAATAGTTTTTGACTTATGTATAGTTTTTGAACATATAGTTTTGAACATATGCATATCCGTCTAATCATACCATCTAAAACACCAATCACAATACTCCCGTTGTGGAACAAGGCTTACCAACAACAATGAATCTCCACGAGATAGCCAATCATCTTCTTTTTATGAACACCTGCCCAGTTGTGAAACTTATTCTGGTTGATGGCCAAGGCATTACTCACGAAGCTAAGCCAGGAGCCTAGAGTTCGGTTTTGTGTGAAGTCACGCTCGGTGATATAGATAAAGAAGGGCGGCTTCCTTTTTACATCAAATTTCCGGCCGCCTCCGGTTCGGTGGGTCGGTCGTACTTTGGGTTTTATCGCTCCTCTTTTGAATTCATTAGAACGAATAAATTCTATTTTTTTTCTAAGTTAGAACCATAACCAATAATCATCAATATATAGAATAATACGTATGGTTGAAACATGAACACAATAGAACTAAAAATTTTAAGAATCTCACTCATAAGATAGCATAGTACACACAATAGTACTCTCATTGAATCAATAATACACTAAGTTCTAGTACTTGAAGAAGTAGCTCAACAGCCAAATCAAAAACCCTCTCATTGAATTCATCTACGACCAAGAAAAAAGGAAGCATAATTAAATAAAATTCTAATAGACACCCTACCTCGACTATAAGTGCATTTTCTTTTGTTTGGAGAGTGATTGGAACTTCTTGAAGAAAGACACAAAGAGAAAATTATGGAATGGTTACTTCAGCAACTAATCGAGTAATTTATGTTGGACTAAAAACAGATTTTAGTAATTAAAATTTGATTTGTAGTCGACTTTGAGCTTAAATTAAAGTAGAACCCGTTGTTTCAAATAAATTTTCATGGGTTCGTGTTCTATTCCGTGAGGAGAACAACGTAGTATATTCACTTACTCAAATCGATTAAGAATGAATGAGAAAATAGACTCCAAAACAACATTCTGGAAATGTGAAAATAGAAGTTGTGTAATGTGAGATTTGCTGTCAATCCCACATTGATTGAGAAAAAAGTTTTACATGGGCATATATAGACCAAGTTTGTTCTATGGGATTGGACCTCAAAGGGTACCAAATCAAAAACTCTCTCATTGAATTCATCTCGGGTGTGGGTGTGGGTGTGAAGAAAATTCGTTTAATAAATTGGGCATGAATTTCTCAATCCGAAATTTAATTTCAGTATCCGTTGGATTTGAATTCGCACTGGCTTGGATTTTTGCTTCCCTCCAATTTGAAATTTGAATAGTGTATGTTCATAGATGAACAGTTAATCAATGGTGTCTTTTGGCTGCATGTGTTTGTTGGGTTGCATTCGTTCATATGGTGACTATGCAGATCAGTCACTATTCTCTCTATAAATAACTCAGTCATATAATTATTTTGCATCCATAAAATTCGTAGTCATTTAAGTCAGTATCATACATCATTAGCATTCTGCATTTGGAGAGTACACAACATAATTTCCAATTCGTTAGTCGAGTAGATTAGAGTGCTACTTCTATTCGTGTGAAGATCATTGTATCCTGGGAGACAGACACTTTGATTTCCAGAAGCACCATATGTGGGAGGCAAATTCTATCTTAAGGACATAGTGTCAAACACTAGCCTTGATCTGCAAAAATTTCAATCTCAGTTTCTGGTTTGCTACGGGGTCAGTATTTATATTGGTTAAACAAATAGTTATATGCAACTATTTTGTTCATACTGCTGTAACTATTTTGTTAATTTTTTTGTAACTGTTTCAGTTTTTTGTGTTATTGTTTTGCACTAGATTGTTACTGCTTTATTCGAAGTTGAATAATACAAATCAAAAAATTCAGTAAGCAACTTTACTATATTTGGAATATCACAAACAACAATTTCTCCTTGACCTCCATTAGCGGTCGAAAAGTTCTACAAAGAGCTTTATGTGCAACTGCATTTGGTTCGACTGACGCTAGATGAAGTCTAATTTGAAAGTGATTGGGATAGGATTTCCGATCATGGGCCACCCTCAGAATAGAAGCCCTGTGGGTCTGGAACGTCTTAGTATCCGGCACAACAGGAACAACCTCGTCCCACGTATAAGGGAAGCCCAGGCGAATTTAGTGGTCCAACCTGTGAATCGTCATAGGAACAGTAACTGTAGTGGCGCCGGCTAGCAGGATCCTATGGTAGAGAGAGGACAAAAAGTCCCCACCAAGTCGAGAAGTAGGAGGAGGAGTCGCTGGAAAACCCTAGAGCGGGGGACTAGTATAAAAAGAATAGTATCACTCCACAAGGAAGAGAGACCCTTGACAAAGAACTTCGGCCGTAGATGGAAGGATAATCCTATAGTCCAGCTGACTGTAATCGTCTACCAGACCTTCTCCCCCATTTTCTCGATAACTCTCAGAATTTAAATATACACCTTTAAGGAACAAGAGGCTCCGTTATAGTGGATGTAACCACAATCCATCGGCTAGGGCGAACCACTTATCCCTTGTGTCTTCTTTAAATTTTGGTTTGATCGCTCACCACAAGTATCTAACCGACCCATTAATCCCCTCGAGGATCGCCGGGCTTGAGCCGTCAAATCTGAGTCATCATCAGTTGGCGTCGTCTGTGGGAACGTTTTACATCGTTTCGAATCTTTATTTGTTTGATGGTTTCAACTCAAAATATGAGTAAAGCTCCCGCCAATCCCCAAGCCCATCAAAATATGCCGGAAAATCCCCCGATCACAGAAGGAGACGTCGAGGATCGGCCCCTGTCGGCGAACCTTCCTCCTCCCAACGAGCTAGAAGCCTATCGTCGAACCACGGTTCAACTAATGAAACAGAACCAGGAGCTGATGGAATAGATACAAGCACACCAACTCCCTCAACCTCTGCCAGCAAGCCAAGAGCCCCTCCCCCAGGTCGAGCGCGACACCCCTCCTCAGGAGTGCCAAGCTCTGGCTAACAGGGTCACTGAACTCCATGAGCATATTCATTCAGGAGAAAATTATAGAAGGAGACGCCCCGAAGAGCGCGATGAAGATGAGGCCCATAGCAGGGCCAGACCCGCCAACTAAGAAAACATACCTTGCCACCCGCTAGACGCCATACATAACCTTATGGAGCAGAAACTGCACGAGCTCTAGCGGGAGCTAGGAAACATGAAACAGGCAGTCAGAGGAAAGGGCCCCGACGTTATAGATGCCTTGGTCCAAAAAACCGAGTCACCATTCACCCTTGAGGTCCTCCGTTTCCCTTTCCCCCAGAAGTTTCGGGTACCGTCAGTAGAGGCGTTCGACGAAACTAAAAACCCGGTCGACCACCTGAACTCCTACAAGAACCAAATGGAGCTTCAAGGCTACCCTGACCCGATACGCTGCCGAGCTTTCGCCATCACCCTTAAAGGGTCGCTGATAGCTTGGTTCAACCGGTTATAACCCGCATTGATCTCGTCCTTCAGGGAACTGTCCATCCAGTTCGTGTCACATTTCATTGGAGCTAGGACGTACCGGAAGCCGTCCTATCACCTGCTAAGCGTCAAGTAAGGAACCAACGAATCCCTTCGGAGCTATGTGCAGCGCTTCAACCAAGAATGCCTAAAAGTAGAAAGTGTAGACCACAAGTTTGCACTGACCACTTTCATGTCAGGGCTCGGTTTACAATCTAAGGATCTTCTGTTTTTGATAGCTAAGAACTCTCAAGCCACCATGACGGAGGTCCTGGCTAAAGCCGAAAAATATATCAATGGAGAGGAAGCCCTCCGCCTGAAGGAGAGTTCGGCGCCGGTCGAAGGAGACAGGAAAAGAAGGGACCGAAGTCCCAGGAAAGAAGGGAGGCTCGATCAATCCCCCAAAATGAGAGCGTTCGTTTAGGAGGAGGAGAGAGCCCTCCCCGAAGAAAAGAGGTAACGTCCGGGACTACCTAGGGCCACTCGTACAGGACTTACAGCCGAGGATCGCACCAGCACGGTTTCGCCTCTAGTTACCTCTATTGCTCAAGTACTCCATGAAGTCTAGAACGAGAGATTCGTTAGGTGGCCGCCCCGGATGAAGTCCGACCCTAGCAGACGGGACCCTGCCAAGTACTGCGAATTCCACAAAGATACAGGTCATGAAACTAACGATTGCATCTAACTCAAAAAAGAAATAGAATACCTGATCCAGAGTGACCACCTGCGACAATACGTGGCGAGAGATGAAAGGGCCCAAGATAACCAAGGACGAGAAGCCCGAGCTGCCGTAGCGGCGCCTCAACAGCACCAACAAGCCATCGGCGAAATCCGGATAATTTCTGGAGGCTTTGCCGGGGGTGGAGAAACCAGCTCGGCACGGAAGGCGCACGCTAGAAGGGCACGATCTGGAGACATTCCCGACGTCCAGGTCGTAGTAAAGGTCCCACGCCGGGAAGACGAAATTACCTTTTCAGACGCAGATCTCGAAGTGTGCCATCACCCACACGACGACCCTTTGGTCATAAAGGCGATTGTTGCAACCAAAATCATACATCGGGTACTCGTCGATAATGGGAGCTCGACAGACATAATATTCCTGTCGGCATTCGAGAAGCTCGGAATAGATAAGTCCACACTCGAACCCGTGAGGTCCCACCTCATAAGCTTTTCGGGTGAAAAAGTCCTACCAATCGGGTCCGTCCCACTCGTCCTTACAGTGGGAGATCAACCTCGACAGGCCACAACCATAACCACAACCAGTTTCTTAGTTGTGGACGCGCCCTCGGCCTACAATGTCTTGCTGGGAAGGCCGTCCCTCAACTCAATCAAGGCGGTACCTTCTGCATATCATCTGGTGGTGAAGTTTTCCACTGAAAACGGAGTGGGATCAGTCCGAGGAGACCATCGCGTAGCGAAGGAGTGTTACGTGGCCTCGATGAGACAAAGGGAGGTCGAGTCAGTCCAGCTAGAGGACCTGGACATGAGAGACGAGCTGAAGATAAGGCCCACTCCGACGGAACAGTTGGAACCCGTGCGGCTATACGAGAACCCGGATCACGTCATCTTCATGGGCTCTATGCTGCCCCCCCGATCAAGGAAAGACTCGTCAGGTTTCTAAAGGATAATGTGGACGCGTTCGCATGGAGATAGGAGAATATGGAAGGGATAGACCCCGCAGTGATCATGCATCGCCTCAGGGTCAACCCGAAGTGTAAGCCTGTAGGGCAGAAGAGGAGAAGCTTCGCCCCAGAATGATAGAAGGCGATCAATGAAGAAGTAGCAAAGCTACTACGAGCGAAAGCCGTCAGGGAAGTCGATTACCCGACCTGGCTGGCCAATGTCGTGCTCGTGAAAAAATAAATGGAAAATAGCGACTCTCCATCGATTTTACCGATCTGAATAGGGCATGCCCCAAGGATAGCTTTCCGCTACCCCGAATCGACTTAATTGTCGATGCCACAGCCGGGCACGAGCTGCTCAACTTCATGGACGCTTTCTCGGGGTACAACCAGATTAAAATGGACCCAAGCGATCAGGAGAAGACTTCATTCGTCACAGAACAGGGCACCTTCTGCTACCAAGTCATGCCGTTCGGGCTTAAATATGCTGGAGCTACTTACCAGAGGCTAGTCAACCGAATGTTTCGAGAAAAGCTGGGCTCTACTATGGAAGTTTACATCGACGATATGCTCGTGAAATCGCTCAAAGCAGAAGCGCATATCCAACATCACACGGAGGCGTTCGAAATCATGCGTCAGTACCGGATGAAGCTGAACCTCGCAAAATACGCCTTCGGGGTATCCGCGGGGAAGTTCTTGGGTATCATAGTCAATAGCCGAGGCATTGAGGCAAATCCAGAAAAAGTAACGGCCATCCTCGAGATGAAAGCCCACACCAGCACACGAGAAATACAACGAATGACCGGGAGAATAGCGGTGCTCAACAGATTCGTATCACGTTCCAGTGACAAGTGCCGGCCTTTCTTCAGGACTCTGAAGACGGCTTTCCAATGGGATGAAAGGTGCGAAGAAACTTTCCAAGCCCTTAAGGACTATTTGGCCTCAACGTCGGTGTTGGCGAGCCCCCGAGAAGGAGAAGTTCTCACCCTCTACTTGGCCGTGTCCGATTTAGCAGTCAACGCAGCACTAGTAAAAGACCAAGACCGGGCACATCAGCCGGTTTATTTCCACAGCAAGGCCATCCGCAGAGCCGAGGAGAGATATCCCAAAATGGAGAAGCTCGTCTTGGCCTTCCTCGTGGCGGCTCGAAGACTGAGACCATACTTTCAGGCCCACACAATCGAAATTCCAACGGATCAGCCAATGAGGCAAGTCTTGCATAAGCCCGAAGCCTCTGAAATGCTGTTGAAGTGGACAATGGAACTCAGTGAGTTCGATATCAAGTTCAAACCAGAGCCGCTATAAAAGGGCAGGTCCTAGCAGATTTTCTCGCAGAGTTCACCTCGCAGTCGGAAGGAAGTAGAGAAGACTAGGACCACATTCTCGACGTTCCGACCTGGAGGCTGTATGTAGACGGAGCGTCAAACGCGCAGGGAAGCGGGGCCGGCCTCATCCTTACTTCGCCAGAAGGGTATGACCTAGAGTACGCCTTAAGATTCGATTTTCAAGCATCTAATAACGAGACAGAATACGAAGCACTCATAGCAGGACTAAACCTGGCCCTATCAATGGAGGCGCAATAAATAGTGATCCACAACGACTTGCAGCTAATAGTCAGGCAAGTCGAGGAAGAATACACTGCCAAAGATGAGAAGATGACCTTATACATGATGAAAGTGCGTGGCCTACTGAGGAGATTCATATCGGCCGAGTTGGTTCAGATACCCCGGGACGCTAATACCAGGGCTGACGCTCTGGCCAAACTAGCTACCACCGCCAGACTTGAGTCACCGGGGCGCGTACCTGTCGAGGTCCTTGCTGAACCCAGCATGCGACTCGAAGAGGAACAGGGAGACGAAGAACAAGCCATGGCCATCGAGGAGAATACCTCCTGGATGGACCCAATCATATCCTACCTACAAGACGGAGTGTTGCCAGGCGACCCGAAAGAAGCGTCGAAACTAAAAGTCAGAGCGGCCAGATTCATGATAGCCCAAGGTAACCTATATAAGAGAGGTTTTTCCTTTTCTTTACTGAAATATGTGACAGGGAAGGAGGCAGATTACATCTTGAGAGAGATCCATGAAGGCATGTGTGGAAACCACATTTGCGCAAAAACCCTAGCAAGCAAGGCGTTACGACAAGGCTATTTTTGGCCAACCATGTCCAAAGATGCCAAAGAAATGATGAAGAAGTGCCAAGCGTGCCAGATGCATGGTAACCTGCCGCACTGCCCGCCGGAGTTCCTAACTCCAGTGGTCCCCTGGCCTTTCCAGCAATGGGGTTTGGATATCCTGGGACCTCTCCCAGTAGGGATAGGACAATGCAAATTAGTTGTAGTCGCGGTCGACTATTTCACAAAGTGGGCCAAAGCCGAACCCGTAGCTAGGATCACAACGCATAAGATAAAGAACTTCATCTGGAAATTCATTATTTGCCGATTTGGTATCCCTATCATAAGTCAAGTTCAAGATTTTCAAGTGATCCTACATGAGATTTATGCCGAAGGAATGGTGCTTAGTGAAATTTTAAGTGGCTACAATTATTGAGAAATTACCGCAAAATTTGAAGGACTTCATGTTAGATTATTTAGAATGATGTTGGATTATTTAAAATATTGGATTTATTTAGCTTGGGTTTGGGCGGGTACAGGGGAAGCGGGGACGGAGACGGGGATTAAAAATTTACCCGCGAACGGGGATGAAGATGAAAATTATACCTGCTAACGGGGGTGGACCGATGATGGACGAAATTTTTTTGAGCAGGTACGGGGATGGAGATTAGACCCCCCGCCCCTGCTTCGGTCCATTGACATCCCTATTCTCCACTGTCCATGTATAATGCACATGTGTATTAGCTAATAATAAATTAAAAGGTGAATTATAATTTAGCATAAGTTATGTTATTTGGGAAAGACCATTATATCAAATTCGATATCATATTGTAAAAAAAAATTAAAAATTACTTTTTTGATTGTGTCAAATAAGAATGCAATGTAATAAAAATTAGAACTTAATGAGTTCAAAAAATTAAGGCATCGTTTGGTCTGTTTCGAAAAACAGTATCCGAAAGATATTTTTGAGAGGAGTTTTAAAAAATTGCTTTTGGTATTTTTTGTGTTACATAACTTGTTTGATTATATGATTCTAAAAATAGAAATACAGAATAGAAAATAGTAAAACTTATTTAGACAGTAACACAGAAAATATTGAAAACAAAAATATAGCGATAATGGAAGTATGGTGGTGGTGGTATACTAATTATGATTTTTAAGAAAAAAAAATATTTTTATTTTTAATTTTATTTCAATAAATGTCATAATAGAACATGAATTTTTGTTGTAAAATTTAAAATATTGGATATTCTATTTTTAATTGGAATATTTTTTATCTAAGTATGATATTTTAAACTTGAGGGGTATAAGTATTATGCGTTATAAATTTCAAGGGATTTGAATGTAATTTATTAACGGATATACTAACGGACATTGACAGCATGAGTCTAAGTATTACACATACAAACTTTAAGTGGTTTTTGTGTAATATTTTAAATGTCAAGGAATCTGAGTAGTTAAGTGACAAATTTTAGAATGTCCGAGTGTAATTCTCCCAAATATATACTAATATAATCTTTCGACGAATTAAAGTGACACTAATACTCTCAAACATTCGTCATGTTCAAAATGAGATCAATGCAGACCATATCGTAGACCAAAAGGGGTATTCTCATAATAAATAAAATTTGATATAATTAGTTTTAACCGGAGAACAAAAAAGTTCAACTAATTTAAAATACTTAGACTTATTGATAAATTAGATAAGAAATATATAATTTTTCACATTTTTTACAAAAAAATATTGGTACCGTACTTTTTTACTACTTTCGTAATACTTGCTATCGATCTCAACTACCACAAAAATGAAAAAAACAAGTACTATAAAAGTGATAAAAATATTTATAAAAGTGATAAATGATATTACGATACAATTTTTTATTTTTTGGGTACCATAGAGTCATAGACTAACTTATCCAAGAAAAGGTGGAAATTGAAAAAAAAAAAGAGCAATATTACAAAATCTAAATAAAAATTCAAAAAGTTGCAATTCAAATGTATATCATCCCTTAGATGAGTAAGTCTCATCAACTTTTTCAATGAAATCCACTCACCTAACACTCATCTAATAGATGATATATATTTGAATTTTAATTTTTGGGTTCTATTTAAATTGTGTAGTATTTTTCCTGAAAAAGAGAGATGAAGAATCCACTTTGTAGACGTGTTGGATGTTGAGTGGCTGCCTGTAAAGCTACACCCAACTTTGTGTTAATGGATAGAACAATGAAATTGAGACCTAATTTATTGATCTCATTTGATAACCTAATTCACTATAACTTTTAGATTAACTGTGAATCTCATTAAATTTTAGAACTTGATATTCATCCATTGATTTCAATAAAACTACATCGTTAAATCAACAAATTAGATCAAATTTTTAATTATTTGGGTGGTGTTAATAATGGCTCCAATGAAACACACCACATGTTCAATTTCTGATAATAATCCGACTATTGAGTGTTCAAATTACATGGGTGTTAGCGGCGGAACAATAAAAAAAAAGTTGCATGGGTGTTGTGTTGTTTGGATTTACTCGATTTGAGATTGAATTTGAGCTACTAATACAAAAATGAGTCGAGTTGAAGCCAAACTGAGCATGTGAGCTAAAAATCAAGCCTAATTAGAATAAAAATCAAAATTATAACTTAGTTTCTAGCTGAGCTTGAGAAAATATACAAGCTCAAGCATGAGATAATGAAATCAAAATGTGTCCAACTTTTACTCGATCAACACGCGTAACTACTCTGAAAAAATCAAGTCTTCTTCGATGAAATGATAGAAGAATTTCTTCGGCCAACTGGTCAATAGTAGAAGAAGAAAAAATCAACACGGATATTTCAACCCCCGGGTCACGAAAATTCCATACAAGACTTAAACTTCTTCATTTCCTTTGACAAAACGGCACTGGGACAGAAACGAAGACTGAGTCTTCTCAATGACACTGATGTGGCGCATTGTTGAGGTGGTGTATGTAGCATTTTTTTTTTTTCTTGGTGATCGATGTACACTAAAATCACGTGGTGTCACTGGTGTATTAAACCTATACAAAAATTCCTCCAATTTTTTTCAAAAAAGCCAACTTTTTATCAGTGACGGAGGCTAGGGGGGGACTGGCCCACCCTGATGATTTTAGATAAAAATAAAATTGAGTTCATTGGCACAATAAATCTCTTGGGTTAATGGACTAGAAAAAAAATAGAATGTGCTATAGAATCTCTTGGAGTCAATAATTAAAAAAGAAATTGGACAAAAAAAACAAAGCGGCTATATAAACTTTCCTGCAATGTCATTCAGATTCAAAAGAACAGAAAATGGTCCCTCATATTTTTCACCAATTCTGTATCGTCTGGCTTTTTATTCTTCTCTCACTTGTAGCATCTAATGAAGCTTATGAGAACATTAGTTTGGGATCTTCCATACTAGCTTCTGAGCGCTCTTCTTCCTGGAAATCACCTTCGGGTGATTTTGCGTTTGGATTTCGCCGTGTTGAGAATCAGAATTTATTTTTGCTCGCTATCTGGTTCGACAAAATTCCCAGTAAGACTCTTGTTTGGTATGCAAATGGCGATAATCCAGCACCAGAAGGGTCGAAAATCGATCTTAAACTTGATGGCCAATTCGTACTTTCTGATCCACAAGGCGTTGTCGTGTGGGAACCTCAGCCCTTCCCTGGCAGGGTTGATTATGCTGCTATATTGGACACTGGTAACTTTGTTCTGGCAGGTAATAGTTCCGGACCTTCTGGATATCGGTGGGAGAGCTTCAAGCATCCAACTGACACCATCTTGCCAACTCAAGTGCTGGAAACCGGTGGAATGCTATCTTCCAGGCAAAAAGAAAGCAACTACTCCAAGGGACGGTTCCAACTCCGTTTGCTACCGGATGGAAATCTTGTGCTTAATACCATTGCCCTGCCAACAGAGTATGCATATGAAGCTTATTACGTCAGTGACACTTTCGGTGGAGACGTCCCGATGAATTCTGGATACCAGGTAGTTTTTAATCAAACAGGTTACATTTATATTGTTCGAAGGAATGGAGATATTAAAAACCTTACTTCAGGAGATATAGTCCCAACAAAAGAATTCTACCACAGGGCGACGCTTGAATATGACGGGGTTTTCACACAATATGCCCATCGCAAGGCTCTGAGAAATGGGAGCTCGGATGAGACATGGCGCCCTGTGTGGTCCATCCCAAACGATATATGCTCAGACATTCGGGGCGAGAGAGGTGGTGGTACTTGTGGATTTAACAGCTACTGCATACTTGGTGCAAATAGAAGGCCAGTTTGTGAGTGCCTTCCTGGATTTTCTTTTGTAGATCCAAATAACAAGTTCAATGGGTGCAATCAAGACAAAGTTCAAAAATGTGAGCAAAATGCTTCAAACAACCCAAGAGATCTATATGAAATGCGTGTGCTGTCCAACACATTTTGGCCTAATTCTTCAAATTTCGAGCAGTTGCAGCCATTCAATGAGGATCAATGCACCAGTTCTTGTTTCGACGACTGCAATTGTGTGGTTGCTGTTATTGCAGAAGGGATATGCTACAAGAAGAAACTGCCTCTGTCCAATGGCAGGGTGCGCCTAGATCAGACTGGGAAGGCTCTCATCAAATTACTCAAGTCTGAAGTTTCACCTCGTAACACTTGTTTCCCTGAAGCGGGCAAGGGGAAGAAAGATCAAGCTACCTTAATTCTAGTGGGATCACTTCTTTTGGGTGGCTCAGTTTTTCTCAACTTTCTACTTATTCCTTTAATTGCTATAGTTGCTTTCTCTTCATACCATAAAATCCAGAAACTTGACAGGGTTTCGACTATTATTGAGACAAATCTTCGTCCTTTCACTTTTGAAGATCTCAGACTAGCCACAGAAGGATTTAAGGAAGAACTAGGGAGAGGTGCTTTTGGAACTGTATATAAAGGGGTGTTATCATCAACAAGTACTTCAAGTACTATTGTTGCAGTTAAACAGTTAAACAAGTTGGTGCAAGAAAGCGACAGGGAATTTAAGACAGAAATAGCCGCGATAGCCAAGACCCATCACAAGAATTTGGTTAGATTGCTTGGATTCTGTGAGGAAGGTCCTCACAGGCTTTTAGTCTATGAGTTCATGAGCAACGGTACATTGGCTAGCTTCCTCTTTGGAAATTCGATGCCTGATTGGGACAAACGAACACAAATGGCACTTGGGATTGCAAAGGGGATCATGTATTTGCATGAGGAATGTAGCACACAAATCATCCATTGTGACATTAAGCCACAGAATATTCTACTGGACGATTCATTTACCGCGAGAATTTCAGACTTTGGATTGGCAAAGCTTTTGATGAATGATCAGACGCGGATTAATACAGCCATTAGAGGGACCAAAGGGTATGTTGCACCAGAATGGTTCAGGAGCACACCGATTAACGCAAAAGTGGATGTTTACAGCTATGGGGTCCTGTTATTAGAGATCATTTGTTGCAGGAAGAACGTTGAAATGGAAAAGGAGAAGGAAGAGGAAGCAATACTGATTGATTGGGCTTATGACTGCTATAAGGTTCAAAGATTAGATAAGCTGGTAGAAAATGATGAGGGGGCAAGAAATAATATGGGGAGGTTGGAGAGGCTTGTGATGGTGGCAATTTGGTGCATTCAAGAGGATCCATCTTTGAGGCCTTCCATAAAGAAGGTGATTCAGATGATTGAAGGTGTCGTAGAAGTTTCTGCTCCTCCGTGCCCTTCGCCTTTCTCTTCAAATTGAAATTACCCAAAAGCTAATTGATTTTAACCATAGTGGAAATAGGAAGCATAATTAAATTCATCTACAACCAAGAAAATAGGAAGCATAATTAAATAAAATTCTAACAAAAACCCTACCTCGGCTACAAGTGCATTTTCTTTTGTTTGGAGAGTGATTGGAACCCCCTGAAGAAAGATACGAATAGAAAATTATGGAATGGCTGCTTCAGCAGCTAATCGAGTAATTTCTTCTCGACCTCAATTAGCGGTTGAAAAGTTCTACAAAGAGCTTTACGTGGAACTGTATTCGTTTCGACCGACACTAGGAGTCTAATTTGAAAGCATCCCTACGAAGATGTGTGATTGGTTGGAAAGGCCATTTGAGAAAGAAGAGGTTTTCTCTCTATCTTCTGCTTTGAAGGCAGAATAATGAAAAGGGCAGATTATCTTTTTCACTCTGTAATCTCAAAATTTTGATCTTGAGACAAATCGATAAATCAAACATTAGAATGATAATTATCACATCGAACAGAACAAAAGCCAATTGGAGTCGTATTGAGAATTAAAATCAAACAAAAAACTATGCAAGCCCAAATGAAAGTAAAATATTTGCATAGATAAATCTAGCACATGACAAAATCCTAGTCATTTACAGTATAAGGTTTCTATTACCTTTTTCTGTAAGTGAGCATGTTTTTCCTATTGTAATTGTTCAATTTCTCTTTCTAGGTTAGTCTGTAATAGCATTGGTGTTAAATTGATTTGACAAAACAAAAGAAAAGACGATAATATAAGTGTTCATGACAGGCTATAGTTATCTATATTTAACAAGCATGGTATTGAAGGTGAAAGACTCAAGAGTGAACAATGCCGATAGTTGTTATGGTAATGAATTAACTGCACCAAGCTTGTGATGTGGTCGACAAGAAAACGAAACTATTCCTATTTCATGCTTCAGGGAACACTATTTCATAGCCCCAAACCTAGTAATTAAAAAGAGATTGTATGATGTAACTAAAAAAGAATAAAAGCCCTAAAAACCTTTTGGTTGTTTGGAATTATGTCAGCAACACGCTTGAATGAATTCTAATGTATCACAGATGTACTCGTAAAAAAAATGTTGGTGTATGATTTAAACCCTTATTTTTGGTTAGTAATTGACTGAAGGTAATGTGGATATACGCAAGAGAATAAATTATTCACGGCTTATCAGCAAATTACCTGGGTCACAACCAATAATAGATTTACCCGTCCTCCAAGTTTTTTTTTTTGAACTGGAAAGAAACATTTCATTAAGAAAACTGATCATCCATACAGTCAAAAGAAAGGATGTGTCCCAACTCCGCTGGTGGGTTAAAAAGCCAGTCTTTCAAGAGAGACAAGAGGACATCTTTGCTTTGGCCACCCAATGAGCTGCCTTGTTAGCACTACGGGGATTATATACTAACCTGAGCCCAAGACTGTTAGAAATTAGTCTGATATCATCCACCAAAGCTGCGATCTCCAAAAGTGGAGCATCTTCACCAGTACACAATGATATCAGAAAATGTGAATCACTCACCACTGTTGCCTCATTCCTTTGTAATGCCGAGAGTCGCATGCATGCTTCACGCAAGGCCAATGCTTCCGCAAAAAGACTGGAAACAAAAGGAGACTACATTGCTACACCATCCAAAATTGCCCCTACATGATCCTTGATAACCACCCCTACTGCTGATTTCTTCATCTTCATATTAAGCGCACCATCACAGTTTGCCTTGACCAGGCCAATGGAAGGTCTAGACCAGCCATCCAAAGTAATACAGTCCAGAGGAGGTGAATGGGACTACTGGTTCCGAACAGAATGGAGAGAAGAGGACTCATCCCAATCTAACCATGCCCTTTTCAGTGCAACTGCAGGATTGGGAGGAGCCGAATGAAAAACAACCTCATTCCTCATCCTCCAAATGGACCACCCAATAATCGCCACCTTGCTAATAACCTCCACCGCTTCGTAAAATGTGTACATATTCTCCACTAAATAAGATGTCCAATATTTTGCTGATACAATATTTTGACTTTCCATTCTCAAGGTCAAGTAGGTTCCGAACCAAACCTTGTGAGTCCATTCACAACCAAATAAAAGGTGTTCTGTTGCTTCAACCTTATCACCACAAATTTGGCAGAGTGGGGAGGAGCTACATTTTCTTCTAAAGAGATTTTCCTTCGTAGCGAGAGCATTTGAGCATACCCTCCACCAAAAATGTCTTACCTTGGGTGATGTTTTCAGGCTCCAAATAATGTTCCACAAAATAGGGTGAAGGAGCGAGGAAGAACAACCACCCTGATTCGCAGTAGAAATCTTCATTCTCCTTGCCTCCTTATAGCCTAATTTAACTGTATAATGACCCCTTGCCTCGAAATGCCATATCCTCTTATCCAACCCCTTCATTTTGGACACTGGTATAGTTGTGATAGCACGATATTCCTCTATATTAGTAAGCTTCCGTAGAGAGTCAAGGTCCCAATCCTTTGATTTCTGATTTATTGCATCCCTTACATACTCAATGTTACAGTTCTGGGGCTTGGGCGAGGAAACTGAGAAACCAGACAAAGACGGTATCCATCTATCATTCCAAAATTTAATTTGTTCCCCATTACCAACCTGCCATCTAATACCTCTAGCCAGCAGTTCTCTTCCCCTTAATAGGCTGCTCCATATCCAAGACAGTCTTGCTCCTTTTCTAGCCTCCATGAAGTCTGAATTAGGAAAGTATATCGCCTTTAGAATATGAGCCCAAAAGGAATTCGGATTCTGTAATAATCTCCAACACTGCTTAGCCAACAATGCCAAATTAAAACAATGGAAGTCTCTAAAGCCCATGGCCCCTGACACTTTAGGAGCTGTCAAGTTTAACATACACCTTATATTAGTATAACCTCACTTGGGTTCTATTCTACTCCAGTGCATACAAGAGTTGCCTCATCTTTTTCTCTGGTATCTTCCAGCAGGTTTCTTTAATCAGAGGAAAGTGGTGCCATGAGCCAACAGGTTGAAATTAGTCATAATGAATTGAGATTCATATCATGAACCTATATTAGGCTCATAAAGAATTGGACATTCATATTGCAATTTTCTATTTAGTTTAAATTAATTTAAAGATTCATACCAAAAGAATATATGGAGATGGTATACATGAGTGCACTAACTCTGTTGGAATCTAGAGGACTATCACACCCTCACAAAAAATAATATTTTGGAATAGACTATTGAAGATAGGAAGAACTTTTGTTATTCACTCATATCTAAATTGATATATTATATAGGATATATATAGACTCTCATATATAACACATGACATACAAAATAACCCCCACTACATAATGCAATAATAATAATAAAGACCCCACTCCTCCATTACTTGGAGAATTAAAATACCACAATTACTTTGTCCCCCACTAATACCAAATTAATGACCCACTAATACAAAAAATTAAATGCATAAAAATAATTCTTAGAACATGAAAAGTCATGTTTAATATTATTTTTCAACAAACTCAACAAAATCACTCACACAAACAACAAAAAATTTTAATTGTTGGGATAGAATCGATTGTACCAGAGAAAACATAATAGGTAGCAACGACTTCGATTTGGAGATTGATGGGCCAAGCCCAAGGGCCCAACTCATGTTACAAGCCCAAGAGGCCCAACTCCAAGAGGTCCAGTAAATTCAGCCTAATGTGGTCAACCCGGTCAAGCTCATCATGCTTAAAGAACTACATCAACATGAAGCAGTTCATCAAGATCAGGAAGCTACATCAGGTGAGGAGCATGCAACGTCATCCGGGAGCCTTCTCCTCTCCACCTTGGGTCTAGGAGCCTTCTCTTCTCCACCTTGGAGTCCAAGAGCCTCCTCCTCTACCACCTTGGAGTAAGGGTCATCCAAGAGCCTCACTCTCGCCACTTAGAGAGAGTCAATCTTCACTCATCCTTTGACCAAGTCCTTTGAAGAGCACCATAACTTCCTTGCCCATTGAGTAGAGGAGAAGTCGCCAAGGAGAGAGGTCGCCAAGAAGAGGAGAGGTCGTTAAGCTATTTAACACTATTAAATAGTCCCGAATCCATTATGACCGTCAGACTGACTATGCAATTACTACGCAGATGACCTTAAATTGTAAGCACCCCCAACACTTGGGGGGTATCTCAAAAATCAAGATCATTCTCTTCTCTTCTCTTCTCTAAAAGCTTGTAACCTTCTATGCTCCCTTTGGACCGGAGTTAGTAAAATTTCCAGCAAACTCAGCCATTAAAAGTGAACATAGGTCTTGATTTACCAAATTACTATAAACCTTATCTTCTCTCTCTTTACCTATTTTACTGCATTTTATATTATTAATTTGACTGTGGTGTGTAACCCATTTTGTGCATCAACAATTGGCGCCGTCTATGGGAATGACAAAATTCTCACATAAGCACTTTCTTCACTGAACCAATTGGATCACCACCAGTTCCATGAATCAGCCTGAAGACAATCCGACACGAGAGGAGGAGGTTATTCCTCCACCTGCCAATCTCATCCCAAATGCATAGCAGATGCTAGATACAATGCAACAACTAGTAGTCTAAAACCAGCAGATTCTATAATTGATGCTCGAACAACAAGGAGGAGCGCAACCTAGGCCTCAAGCTAGGGGAGCTCCACTCCCTGGTCATCAAGGAGCTCCCTATCTGCGCGCCCCATATAGGGGAACCCCCCAATGAGGGATTTCCTCCTTCAGCCCCTGTTCTTGCTCTACGTGGTAGAGACCCTCCTCTCTAAGAAGATGAGAGTGAGAACCAAAGCATGGAGCATAGGAGTCACACCCGTGATAATTCCCGAGGTCCTCCTCCTAATCATTGGGACCAAAAAATTAAAGAGGTGCAAAATCAATTGAGTGATGTCTTCAACGCCATAAAGGCACATGGACCAGAGACAGTGAATTATCTCGTAAGTCAAACCGACACACCTTTCAAACCTGACGTGGTAAACTATCCACTCCCTCAGAAATTCAAAATGTCATCCGTCGAGACCTTTGAAGAAATCATAGGCTTGATAATTTCAAAGTTATCTCAAATGTGTTTTTGTAGCAATGTTGCTGAATGGATGCGTCCCAAATTAGTAGGGTAGTCAAAACAATATACATCAAGGATAAGTAGGAAATCCAACAAATAGAACATACTGACAACAGTTACATCATTTTTTGTCTGTTTAAGCACCAAAAACATAACTACATACCTGATCAAAATAGCTCAAATGTTCACAAACTTGCCTCTTTTTCACCGAAAAGATGCAATTTTTTACTTTCAACAGCTAACCTAAGTTGCATTTTGGGGCCATTTGTCATCTAACGTGGTCTTAACAAGTATTTTGTGGTATTGATGCTATGAATCATTCGAATATATTACTTTTTTTTTCCAGTAAGTCATTAAAATATATTAACCATAACAAGTTATTAAAACAAACACATAACACTGTAGTTAGAACAGATTGTAGAAATTATTTTTATTCACGTAGTTCCTCTTCTTCTTCTTTTTTAATCCCCCCTTTGTGTTTAATCAACAAATGAAACGATGCAAGGGATGAAATGGATTGAACAGAGAAAAAATTGATAATTGATGAGCCCGAATTTGACTGGGTCAAGCCTAATAAAAATAAACCAAGAAATTCAAGTAATCAGTATTCAAAGAGAAGCCCAAACCGTTAGCACCAAGAGGGAACCAAAAGGCCAGCGCCCAGAGGATCAAAGGGGGCACTGCTCAAGGGTCCTTAAGGGGGCGCTGTCCATAGAGTCTCCCAAGGGGCGACGCCCATGGGCTGGCTCCCAGGCTTTCTCATTTTCAGTCTTGCCCAGCACCATTGGAATTAATTTGACTCAAGTCCAACCCATTCCAACTCAGGATCATCCTTCGACTGAATAGGAGCATGAGAGAAATAATATCGGGATACGGAGATCAAATTCTACCGTAATTGTACTTATCAAAATGGTAGAAATCTCTTTCCTCATGTCATCGCCTTATTAAGACTGTATAATGTAAGCCCTCTCCACATAAAAGACACGACCTTAACATCTCTACACCTGGAGATCTTTACACACATTTCTCTCTCTCCCCCCCAAGGCATTGTAATACTCTTAGAGCATTTTCTCTTGGTGACTCTTATTCATCAATAAAACACATCCGGCCACCGCTGCCGTTCCCGAGAGTGGAATAGGTCATCCGGACCGAACCACTATATACCTTTGTGTTGATTCTTTATTTACTGTTCTATCATTAATTATCTGGTTATTGTTCGTTAATTGCACCCTTACATATTCTTGAAAGTTGATTTTGCGCAATACTGATTTGTGCATCTTCAATAATAATTGTCATTATTAAGTCTACTTTTTAAGTGCATGTAACATTGCTCTTGTTTTAATCAATCTCTCCCATTAAAGGTTAACCGAAAAATGAGATAAATTCTCCTAATTTTGATGTTTTGACCTTTGGCTTCAGTGGACTCAATCATCCTAAGTATGTTTTACTTGAATCATATTAAGAGCCTAATTCAAAATGAAAGAAATTACTCCATAAAATAAAAAATAAAAACAAAATGCAAAACAATTTGGCTCATAGATTTGTTTACATAGACTTGAAAATTTTCAATACTGGGACAAATTTTTTTAACCTTGGGTCTAGGGGTGTTCAAATTTTCGACTGGCCACAAGTTTCTATCCTATTCGATCTTACCCTACCCTAAAAATCGGCTAGCCGCAAAAATCGGGTAGGAATGCGGAAGAGTTTTTGTTCTTCTGATTAAATTGGGTAGGAATGCGGAAGAGCCATCTATGTCCGCATTCCTACCCTACCCCCACCCGCATTAATTTTTTATTTCATATTGTTTAAACTTAAATTAATTGTTGTTATATTTGTGGAATAATTATGGTGGATTGATGTTCATACTTTCTTGTGTTTTATTATAATTGTTGTTGTAGTTGTTTTTTATTTTAATGTTATTGATTTATTGTATTGTTAAATTAGTGGATGTTATTTAATTAAATTATTAAAATAATCCAAAAATTAATAGTTACAAAAATATTTATCCGACTTCCTACCCGACTTCCTACCCAATTAATCGGGTAGGAAGGCGGGTAGGAATACTAAAGCTGTCGGGTAGG
>CM042189.1:6049667-6070157 GCA_023539305.1 Ilex asprella
TTTTTTATGTGTTTTATTATATATATATATATATATATATATATATACACTATTGTATATAAACAGTGTTTGAAATAAAAATTGTATTGAAACTTCTTAAAATACAATATCTCAAAAAATATATATCAATATGTGTACACTATCATATTTGAACAAAGTTTCAAATAAAAATTGTAAGAAATTACAAATTAACAAAAAATTAAATAATTCAACATGTGATAAAAATAGAAATAGGCGAGAAAAATAGAGGGATAAAATAGATATATTTTATCATTTTTTTTAATTTTTTTTCTCTTTCACCTTATCATTTAACAAGGTAAATAAAATAAAATAAAATAATTGAATAGTAAAAATAATTTTATGCAAATTAATTTGAAAAAACAATGAGCAGTTAATGGGAAGTTGAGCGCTGGCTATAAAATGCATATAATGTGTTTAGAGGAAAGCTTATTGAAGGAGTCGATAAATTTTGATCATCATCTGACAATCAGATTTAG
The DNA here is from genome assembly GCA_023539305.1 of Ilex asprella. Classification (NCBI taxonomy): domain Eukaryota; kingdom Viridiplantae; phylum Streptophyta; class Magnoliopsida; order Aquifoliales; family Aquifoliaceae; genus Ilex; species Ilex asprella. The sequence goes on from CM042189.1 coordinate 6,050,165, forward strand.
ACACGTGACAGGTTGCATGTGTTAAAAAGAGTAATTTGCAATAATTTTACTATGACCAAGCAAGTAGCTAGGCTATTCAGGCCGAGCTAAAATTGGTCCGACCTAGTAGAGCAAGTAGCTAGGCTATCCGGGTCGAACTAAATTTGGTCCGACCTAGTAGAGCAGATAGCTAGGCTATCTGGACCCAGCAGAAGTTGGTCCGACCTAGCAGAGTAGATAATTAAGCTATTTTGATCGAGCAGAAGTTAGTTCGACCTAGCAGAGCAAGTAGCTAGGCTATTCTGGCCGAGTAGAGGTTGGTCTGACATAGCAGAACAAGTAGCTAGGCTATCTGGACCGAGCTAGTTGTTGGTCCGACCTAGCAGAGGATAAAACTTGACCGAACAGACAACTAAGTTATCTCGGCCAAGCAGAGGATAAAATTTGACCGACCTATCATCAAATAGCAACCGAATTGATTAGAAAGTTCGGAAAGGAAGGAATGAGCTTGATGCTCGTCATGACCGAACTGTTACGACCGAGCTGTTTAAACAGGGAACGTGGTGCTAAAAAGACGTCTATAACTTGGCATTTAGATAAACGAATCAATGAAATTGAAGATATCAGAAAGAATTATTGGAGAAATATCAGCAACTTTTCAAACTGAATCACTGAATTGAAGGAAGGTGTGTCACCTTGAACCAAAAATTATGAAAACCCTAAGGGCATGTTTGGCAAATCACATGTGGACCGGACTGGATTGGATTTAAAGTCCTAAGTAGTCCAATGAAATCCCAATAACCGAGATTAATAGTGGGATAAAAATAAATGACTTAATCATTCCAGATTTGGTTAGAGATTTGTGATGTAGTGGGGTCATAGATAAACTATAACTTATTTTTAAAACATCTTATAAGTTTCATAGTAAATTACAATTTTACCCTTGAATCCTTTCCAAGCTTATCTCATGTTTGGGTTATGAATTGTTGGTGACCACTTTAGTATTTAAGTGAAATGGTAACAAAACCTATCTATTGTACACTCCAAACTTTTATATGTTCCAAATTTAAAAAAAAAATAGAATGCGATCACAAAATTATTTGATCCAACAAAAATATCAGATTTCCTCACCTTAACTTGTTGGTGATGGACTGGCTAATAAAGTTGTTGAGGTTGGATCTTCTCCAGGTATTTTCCAGTTTAAATCAACTTCATCTTGATTTTCTTTTGAAGGTAAGGCAGGATCAAAGGTCCTTGCCTGCCTTGCGCAGACGAATTGATTTATCTATGATGATTATGGATAAATCTGCTTATTTGGTTGGGTTTGAAAGGGAAGGTGTGCAGATTATATACTGGAATGACTTGAACAGAAAAATTAGTATAGGATTTTTTCCAAATTTGTAATTGTAAATGCTGTTTTGGTAGGTTTTTCCAAACAAAACTTCTTGTAAAAATTTGATTTCATGGAATAAATTTCCTATCTTTTGTTGAAAAATAAATAAATAAACACTCTTCTTCTTAGGCATTTTTGTTTGTAGCGACTACATAGACTGTCAAAATAAAAACCGATTTCCTATGTCCAGTTGTTGAATGTTCATGATGAAAACTGAAATATAATTTTCAAGTAACATACGCTGCACCCACATGGTGTATCCACCTTTGATGAAAACACATTACTATACAGATTTGGTATTGCGGGCAAAGCAAACTTAAAGCCAAAAATTGGAAAATGGATAGAAGAAAAATAAACCAAATTTGTCAGTAAGATAATTTGCAAGTATGATTTCCCAAAAACCCACATTCTTTTATATAAAAGAAAATAAGGAAACATAATAAAAACCATCCGAATAAATGACCATTCTGAAACTAAAACTCAAGCAATTTACAGGCTATGTCCGTCTACATGACCTCGACTATAAGCAAGAACTCAACCAATTTTCCATATTATTGGTCCATTATACAAGCCCACAACTTTGCTTCAGTTGATTCTTGGTTTTCTTGGAAAATCCAAGAAAACGGTACTCTGTGTGTGTGTGTGTGAGAGAGAGAGAGAGAGAAACATACTTTCGCCAATGGGATCTTCGGGCCTTTTTTGGATGGGGATCAGTCGATAATGAGGGGAAGATGTTAAAAAATCCTAACCTTTTGTGGTGGCAAGGGTGAAATGGTAAAAATTAATAGCAATCTTGTCGGCTACCCATGAATCTCAAAGTTTAGGTGGGATATGTTCGTCCAGATGAGAGTGGATTATGGGCTTGAAAAACTATAGCCGTAATTTTTCAAAAGCAACGAATATCCAGCCTCTCCTTGCATTGCCAAAGCAAGGATAAATGGGGTCCACACCTTATTTATCCAATCCAACATGGTGTATCTACCTTTATCCAGCCATCCAAACACACCCTAAGGGGATAATGATCTATAAAAGGCAGAAGAGACCAAGGTGAAAGGTACGCTGAACTCTCCTTGTTTATGAGCAATTCAATGAGTTCCATTACTGACTTAAGCATCGGAATGTCTTCGATCGAAGTACTTTGATCTTGGGCAATTTACTCGTTTTGTAGGCAAACAAGACTGGGAGATCAAGTTCAGAAATGCTCTTTACCGAAAATACCAAATCATATTTCAGTAGAAGGTATCTTCAATTTTTGCCTCTTACACTTATTATAATAATTAAAGAAAAATCAAAACTTTAGAAAATTAGGAAGTATGGAGTTCTAATTTGTTTATTTTATATATATAAAATTAAGGAACACTTGAGACGACGCCGTTTTCGCAACAGTTTCCTACTTTTTTTTGAACAGTTTCCTACTTAGCCCCTGGTTTTCTGTTCTGGCTGATAAAACCCTAAACCTTTTTCACCACCCAATATAGACTTTGCCTTCATCATCTGAATCTCTACTACAATGGAGGAACGAAAAGAACCAACTCGAACAAACCCAAATTCCGAACAACAAGCTCTATGCGAAGAGTGTAAATCAAACCCTTCAAAGTATAAATGCCCAGGCTGTTCCATACGCTCGTGTAGCCTCCCTTGCGTCAAAGCTCACAAACAACGCAGTGGCTGTACGGGTAAAAGAGAGCAGACCAAGTTCGTTCCTCTTTCTCAATTCGATGATAGTCTTCTCCTTTCGGGTAATTTGAATTCAAATTTCAACACCCTTTTTGCTAATTTCAATGTTTCTTTTGGGCTGTTGAGGATTTTTTTTCTTCTTCATGTGGAATTTGTTCTAAATTCATGGATTTGATGTTTACTTACGAGCATATCATAGTTTACTTGATATTCTATCAACAGTTTATGTATTGCGCAGTTCTTTTCTCGTAATTTGATGATAACCACCTCCTGTCCAGCTATTTTGGCTTCAAAATTCACTATTTCTTTTGGCTAATCGGAAATTCTTTATGGGTTGTCGAGGGAGGTTGAAGTCTATCTTTTTGAGATCATCATTCATTTTGACGTTTTCCCATTGTTATCCATGAAAGTTTCTCATTTAGTTTTATTGTTATCGTGCGCCTATTAGTTAAATTGAATGTATATTTATGGGCAGATGCAAATAGCTTGAACAGATTAGGTTTTTCTTCAATAAAAAGTTATAATCTGTTTGAAGTTAGGAAGGCCTTTATAAATTGTTAGATACGAATCTTTTTACAAATAAATATCTACCATGTCTTCAAATCATAGTTGTAGCCAGAAGTAAGTTGATTGAGGAGGGTTATCCCTTTGGCAAGTTTTGTAGTTTTAATGATTCTTTCTTCAATATGTTGTTCTTTGCTTGAGGAATTTTCCCTTTGATTGGTCAGCATGTTTTATTTGAAGGCAGATTTTATTTGCTAAAGAAAGTTTGCTGGTTGTTTTAAATTTATGCCGTTTGTGCTGTTTAAAAGAATTCACATGAATGAATTGTTTGGAAGTTGTGATGATCAAGTTCTAATATCTTCATGGAGAACTACTTTTCATGTGTAGATTATAATATGCTTGAGGATGTGAAGAGGATTGCTGAATCTGCCCAGAGGATGAGGGTTAAGGTGTGTGGGTATTCTCATTTTAGGCTTCCTTTTCCTCTTAAAAGCCTTCGGAAGGCCGCTGCAAGCCGGAGGACGAAGCTCCTGTTTCTTTCAAGTGGAATGTCTAAGAGGGGAGCTAATCGAACTTGTTATGACAACAGGTTACTGAATTCATCATAACCTGCCACCGTTGATAAAATAAGTTGATAGTTTATTTCACACCGGTCTACTGATGATATTGTAAATATAACTTTTGATGCTGTATTCAAGTTGTGGAGATGCCCATACCCCTTCAGTGATTGGTTTACCAGTGATTTTGGCACTTTTTGATCTTCTTGGCGCTTCACGTCGCTTATTTCATTTCCTGAGTACAAGTAATTCTAAAGAATTGATCTTCAAATATTGCTTATGTCATACCATAACAATGTTGCTTGTCATAGGAGTTGATTTCTCAATTTGAGGATTGTTATACTTTGTGTGCTATATATATAATAACAACTAAGGCTCATCCTTGGGACCTAACTTTCTGCAGTTCTGCGAACGTTCTATCTGCTATAAATGGAGTGGGTTTGGTCAAGAAAGAGTGACAGGATCATAAACGGGCTGAACCTTTTTAACAAACACTAGCAATATGTAGGTGATCAACTTTGAACAGTTTTTCTGCATAATATTTCTGGTGTTTTTAGGTGAATTTGAATTTAGTTAGTTCTTAGTAGTTTGTGCAGAGCTGAGTTGGAAGATGTTAGGTGCTATTTTTCTCATCTCATCCATTTTTTCGGTGTTACTAAGATCCATAGAAATGTTGGCACCTTAGTGTACTTCATTATCATTTAAAGTCCAGATTCCAGGGGATTTTTGTGTTATTTTCCAAATCAGTGTTTACCGTGGAGTTCACATTATGCCATTTCATACCAGGAACAGGGGCCGGTGAGGGTGGTGGTGGAAGGGAACTTGAGGCTTTAGCAAACATAAACAACCTAATCACAATCATACTCATCTATCATTACAAGCCAGCCAATGAGCATATAGAATCAAACTTGCGCTGATGTTCTACTTTCCAAAGTATTAATTTTCCAAAAGGGCAAAGGCATAAAATATCCCTTGCTTAGCTTCTAGAAAGGCTCTCTATTAGCCTGATATTATACACCGATATTTCTTCTGAGTAAAGATACTAGTGCAATCTTTGGAGGTAGTTGCTATGTTATTATTCTTATTTGCATATCAATTCACTTAACAAAGCTTTAATTCTTATAGCAGGCACCCATTTATGGTAGTTCTTTGTGAAACTTCTGACTTGCCTGTACAATAGCTAATAAAATCTATGCGTGGGGGTGTTTATCCTTCATAGGTTCCACAAAAGGGATCCAATATTTGTTTTGTAAAACTGGGTTTGACGGCTGATCATGATCATTAGCATTCCTAATTTTGTATCAAATTAGGGAATCAATAGGCGACTTAGTGGTTGTTGATGACTTCTGTTTTTTTGGTCAAGGTTGCTGATGACTCCCGGTTCACAATTTGTGTGTTGTCAAGTTTGCGTTATTTTCTATTATTATCAACTTTAATCCATTTTTTTTGCCTTTTTTTTAGATTCTGGGCAAGTACTTTATTTTGTTATCCTTTTTGCATTGGCATCAAAAGGGAAAATTGTTATTAATGAATTGTCAATTCTCTTGCGTTGTGTTCTAGGAAGAAATTTATCTCATGGACAATAGAGTGGAGGTTCCATTCGACAGATACTGCATTGATTGATCATGGGTTAGTTATTTAACCAATTTAAATTCCAAGGGTTATGTCCTGACCTTTTACTTTTTCAGCGATTAGTGTTTCACTCATTGGTAAAGGCTGGGTGGATGCTCATAGTCCTCATGCAATGTTTGTTGTTGCAGAGTACATGAAAACACAAAGCTATGCTCAGTGATTGAGAAGCATCTAAAGCCAGGCCCATGGAATCATGGGTTGAGACAATTCTGTGAGGAGCCGCTAAATTCTCTCAGATTTTTCATCCGTAAATATCCAAAGGTTTTTCTTTCACATTCTGTTTAAGGGTTGTTTGATCTCTATTTTGGACTGAGCTTTTGATTATAATGGGAGAACAAATTCACAAGTGTGAGACCATCTTGAATGCGACCCTTATGGGTGCAGGATCTACCGTTAAATGGACCCTCCTCTTCCATCTCCTATAGAAAGAGTGCAGAATTGGTTTGTGTGCTTCAGTAAAATTTTGATGGACCATTCTCAGGACATACATTCGGTGTTTGATGACTGCTTTTTAAATGGGCTAGGATATATCAGGCTGCTCAACCTGAATTGAACCGTGTTTGCATTGCAGTCACTAAATTTCACTTTGGTTTCATCTCAACTTTTAGGAATAGTTCTTGGGGTCCTTTTTTGTTAATTCAAGTTGCCAATTTAGGCCCCAACCTGCATCTACACAAAAGGAAAAATCACACATCCCCTGAAAAAGATAAAAACCCTAACCTCAAAAATAGTAAAAACGGGAACTTATATAAATGTGCTTATAGTGCATCATATTATACATTAGAAATTTTGTTTCCAGTTGCCTCTAATGTGCCACAGTCAAGAGCTGACTGCTAGAGCTTGCATTAAGCTATACTTCATTTGCTACTCAATCTCCTAACTGACTAAAAATCTACCTGCTTGGTGTTATGACAGGGTCCTAGATCACCATTCCGCGAGTTGGACGTAAAGGCCCCAATACGCGAACAGTTAGCCAATTTAGTTATTCTGGAGTACCCTGTTATTCATGTTTTCTTACCTTCACAAAGCTATGATTTTGAAGTTGTTAAAGATGCCATTCCTCAAAAACCAGGGCTCAAGGAGTCTGTTACAAATAATTGTCCAAGTCCTAAAGGTGTGACCTTCAAGGAGGAGGAAATAGAAGAGGGAGTCTCTTCAGACCCTAAGGTTTTTGATCTCATGAAGCATATTCATGCGGATGCAGTGTTCCAGACTCCCCATCAAAAGAGGGGAACTGCAAAAAATTCAAATGACTCACTAGACAGGCCACTGTTGGCAAGAGTTGCTGAAGGTACCAAACCAGTCTTGGGAAATGGTGTCTCGGTTCAAAAAGCTGTTGATGACCCTCCTTACTCCAGCGCCATTATCAAGGAAGTGGGAGTGCTTGAGGATATGGATTTTGATTTTGAGCAAGGGTTGATAGATGCTTACTCAGACATCGTTGCACAAATTAATCCTGATGACTTTCTTGATCTGGACGGTGTATTTACAAGGGATGTAGAACAGGTGGAGAGAACGGATCATGCAAATTTCAGGGGAGTCCTCCCAGTGGAGGAGTTGGAGGAAGGAGAGATACCTGGATTTTGAATTCTTGATGCTTTAGTCCTTGCACCTGGTCAAATATGGAACTGTTAAGCTCTGAAAAGTTAATCTCATACTTGCGGTTTTCTGGAATCTATTCGCATTGAATCACAGGGCTCTGAGCAAATTATCTGAGAATTCAAAACCCTCCTATTGAGCAAAGGAGGCAAACAATTGTATGCTCAGATAGCCAATGGCCTTCGCATGTCAATCATAATGTTTGTAGTTGAAGCTGCAATGACTGGTTTTGGGATCTTCCAGGTGGTCTGGATTAAGAAAAGTTTTTCCAGCTTGTGAGATTGGTTGCTGCAAGCTATTTTAAATGTGATCAAGATCACCTCCAGGAAAAAATGAGATCAAAATCATGTAGCAAATGTGGAAGTTTTGTGTCAAAGTTTGTTTCTGGTATGTTGTTTGTCAAAGTTGGTCCAGAAATCTGTGTAGTCTTGATACTTATATAGCCCTACCTTTGGGAAGTCAAGGTTTCTCTATTTGTGCTTGTCATTCCTAGTGTTATACTAATTTTTTCTGTATCGTTCTAATTTTCTCGGATGTCTCTGAATGGATTACTTTTGGTTTTGACCGAGATTTGGTGCTGCCGACTGCAAAATTATGATAGACTAAAAACTGAAGGCCAAGGTGAATCTTGACTAAAATAGAATTGAAGATAGGGACCTGATGTCTTATTCTAGTCTTACTTGCACTCTAGTGCCTGTCTGAGTGTTGGCGTGTAGAATTGAATTTTCTTCCCAGTGTGAACTCGATTGAGCGCCAAACAAGCATAAACTTCTAGATTTTAATACCTTATCTGGATTTTGAAATCGAAATAACAAGTCTTACTTATGATCTTTAGAAACTCAATTCTAATGCCATGTTAAAGCTAATGATTAAAATTTCGTTTCGGTGCATTACTTCAATCACTTAAGAAATGGAAACGTTTCGACGTGTTTTGAAAACGTTTTGATTTGTTTCGAAAATACAAGAAAAAAAATAAAAAAATTTAAGAATTTTTTTTCAAAACACTAGTTAAAATATATCAAAATATCCTGAAATACCTTGAAACATTAAGAAAGAATTGTGTAAATGCATTGAAATATAACAAAAAATTTCGAAACACCTCTTATTGGAAACGAAAACGTTTCGGATGTTTCGACCGTTTCAAAACGATATTTTGATCATTGATTAAAGCGTCAAACATAAAACTAGGTCACAATTTATGATATGATAATTAAGATGCTCTCTTCTACCGATTTTTTAACTCCATTTCGAAGATTGGACCATACCAGTCTAAGGTGTAGGGATTACGTTATGACTACATCTGCCCAAAATGTGTATGCATCACGTGATGATCGATTGGCACGGTCAAATCCTAGAAGTGGCTAACCTATGAACTAGATCACAAAAGAGCATTAGCAAAGATAGAAATAAGAGCGAGGGCCAAAAAAAAGATAAAATTCAAAAATAATCGACAGCGAAAGTGTCCTGAGAACGTCATATTATATGAATTAAGGTAAACATTCACACATAAAATTTAATAAAAATAAAATATAAAAAATTAAATTTCATGCACAACAATGTGAAAAACTATTTAATTTTTAAATATATATTAATTACAAAGTCCGGAAATAACAATTATATGTTACAAATATTATTCTAGTTTGATATATATCTTTATGTACGAATCAATAATTTTTTATTAAAAATTTAAATAATAATGAGTAAACATATAAGTAAGAGTGAAAATTTGCGAATTAAAATTTTGAATTCGTGAATTTTATAAAATGAGAGCGCGAATTCACGAAAAATTCACTCTCAAAGTGTGAATTTACAAGCAAAGTGTCGGAGCGTCGACTGTTTTAATAAATTATGTGACTAAGCTTATGAACTTAAATTAGGCAGAAGAGAGCAAAAAATAAAATAAAAAATTAGTCATTATATATACACCACATGACAATTTCAGAAATTGTTCATATTTAATAAAAGATGTCACGACATTAGGTTGTGGGACAAATTTATGACAAATTGATAAATGAGAAATATTTATTGAAATATACAATATTTTATTAGTGTTGTACACTACTTGACAATAAATATTTTTTTTCCAATATAGCATCTTTATTGTCAGGCACATTTGAACTGTGTATTTTTCTAATACATGAGTAGGACATGCTTTTGATTACTTGAAGCAAAGAGAATCAAATAAAGCCCAATAACAAATGGGTAAGTTGACCTTCTGAATGTCATCTTTCTAAAAGCAACCTAGGTCACAAAAGGGGTGGGTGTCCATATCAAACATTAGGCATAACCTAATGTAGGACATACCAAAAAGATTTAATTACATTGTTGCTCTCAAGTTTATATCCATTCCCATTTTGGTTCCCTAAATTTCTTCTTTATTCTTTCGCTCTGGACAAGTTTTAATTCAATTCAAGCAATGACTTATGAAAAATATCACGTGTTGTCATAGAAATATGACTTTGATGTGTCACGAGGTGATACGTGTCAATTTTTGTAAGATTGGATTAAATTAACCTAATTTACTGACATAATATTGTGTTAAGTGATAGAGTCCCGAAGAAGAAGTCAAATAGTAACAATTATAATCATTTTATTGGACTATATCATTGTCACTCATTATGTCAACAAATTAGATCAGATTTTGAAGCGCTAACAACATTACTCTAAAATAATGGGGACAAGATCGATTGCAATTACCTTGCCAACAATTAATCAAGGGGAATCACACTTCGCACCCCAAAAAACTTAAAATTTTTCATCCACCCTTAAAGATTAAATTTTCATATTGTATCCTTAATTTATTAAAAGTGTTGCATAGTAAGACTTTTAATATATTGAGGAATAACGAGAGAAATTTAATATTTGGGGGTTCAAAGTGCAATTCTCTTGTTAATCAATAAAAAATTTGGCTGTATGATTCATGAGGGCATAGGAAATTCTTCTCTTTACTACTTCAACTCATGTCTGTTTCTTAATTGAGTCACTCTTCTATACATCTATATAATAAAGTAGAACGAAGTTTGAATCCAAGACAAAGAGTGGTTCAGATCGTTTTTAAAAAAGACAAAGAGTGGTCCAGATCTTTCCAACATAAAAAACGGTTTAGATCATTTCAAAAATTTTGATCTAACGGTTTACCGTGATTGTCGAATTTTATTTTCCCGCCCATAAAAAAACTTATCTCTCACGGCTCTATCTCTTACTTCTGCCTCTCCCTCTCTCTTACGCCTTTCCCTCTCTCTCACGCCTTCCTCTCACTCTCCCAATCTCTCACGCCTTAATTAAATAGGCTATCGGATTCGGACCTGTTGACGTTACCCCTAATAAGGCATAGTTCTAAATTAGATTAAGGGAAATAACCTCGGGCAGCAGCGAAACGCCGGCAACGACATTCCATTCTTCTGTCGCCGGTATCTCCGGAGAGATGCTGACAGATTACTCCACGTCCGCTACCTTCACCACCATCCCCCTCCGCCGCGTTCTCATTTCCTTGCTCTTCCTCACCGCCGTGTCTTTGTCATCTTTTATTGTTTTCAGGGCCTCCGACTCGATCGGTTTTTGTCTTCCCAACTTATTTTATCCTTCGTCACAGCTCCATTACGTCTCCCCCTCTGTGGCTGATGATTTCCCACCGGTGAGTTTGAATTTGATTTCCTATTGTTCTATCATTTGTGTGGAAATCTAATAGCCTATTTTACTGTGTAGTACTTTCGTTTTGTATTACTTCCGTTTCTCTGCAATATTTCTATTTATTTCTTTGAGTTCATATATAGCATGTAGAGAGAGATAATTGTATATATACACATCGATTTGAGTAACTCTTTGGCTGATTTTTCTCAGTTCTCAGGTACTCTTCACTCTCTATGTATCCCTCTTTCTCCCTCGATCAAATTCCCTCTTTTTCTCCACCCTCCACCTGTTTGAGAAAATGCCTGAAAGTGGTGCGGTATGGCAGAAGGCTAATTTTGCCTGCTTTAATCAGTCATTCATAAAGTATGTGATGGATGTGCGTTCCCTGTGTGGATGGCTTAATCAAAGTAGAAGGCTGCTTGGGTCTCTCTCCCTTTAGTCGTTGCTGCTTCCTTCTCTCAGGTATGTCATGTTCTGTTTTTTTTTTTTTCTGTTTTGATGATAACGTTCTGTTTATTTGTATAATTTGGGTTACCATGTATTTGCTTTATTTTTAGACAATACCAATTCAACTGGGTTTTGACTGATTTTGAGGGGTGTTAGGGGGTTTAGAGGAAATGGGTTTTGTTGAACTTGAAAGTTAGAACCATTGTGTCTAAAAATTTGATGCAAAGTGGATTACCTCTGGCTTTGTTTTTCATTTTGTTAAATTTGCTTGCTGCATTGGTCGATGTAATTTGTTGTACTTCTACTGTGTTGCATTAATGATATTTTATTTGCAAAATTTGTTTGAGTGATTAACGTCCTTTTTTAGTCATTATATTTAATCTTCAATAATTTATACTTTATCTCCCTAACTCACATGAGAGAGAGAGAGAACTTATGAAACGAAGTGTCAAAGGAGTTGATATGATTCCACATTCATGAGATGTTCAATGGTCCATTTGTAATCTTCTGAGAAACGTAGGCTATGGGAACAAGTTAACTTGATGTAGCTCACAAAGTCATAGAGAAAAAGTGAGCTTACTTTCATTATATCGTAATCAACTGATTGAACATTGGTGTTAGTAATTCCTGCTGAAAATTACATTGATTCACTTCCCTTACAAAATTCAATTAAACGCTTCAAAGGTATTTATTGGAGCAAAAACATATTTGTTTAATTTGATTAAAGAGTTGTCCAACTCTCCATATAACTTGAGATCGATCAGAAAGCCAATTCCTTAATATATATGTACCCCTTTCAATTCCGATGCATCTTATTTTTGTGGAATGTACTATTTTAATTCAGATCCCCTCAATATCTAATTTTATCAATCGTAGTTTTGTAGCTAGCTACCCATCTCAATTACCAAAATAAAAAAACAATAATAAAGCTGCCAAACCTCTTCCAATTTCCTCATAATGTTCGAGCCAATATTCCAAGAAAAAAAGAACTACGCTTGGAAAATTGGGTAGACTAATCCATAACCCCTTGGTTAGCCAAAGCATTTGCCACCAAAAATAGGAAATCCATTTACTATCTTTTACTGTTATAGAAATCTGTATGAGGGTAAATAAGTAGACAAAAAACAGAGGCAATAAACTGATTACGAGCATAAATCTTTCAGTTATTTTATGAGAATAACTTACCAATGGAGGAGTTGCATCCAAGGAAGAAAAATGACATAGTAATTACAATCCAGTTAGTTGAGGTCCGCATGAACAGTGATGAAATATAGCATTGTGTTGCCTTTGTGTGTTTAAGGTTTTTTTTTTTTGTGCTCAGGTCTGTCTAATTTTTTTTTCCCGTGTTCATGTGCACTCTCTTTCTTGCTTACTCACTTTCTATTGTAATTGATTATGACTCAATTATGGTGTATGTAATATTTTGACTAATTATTTTTGTCAATTTAATTACTATTTCCTCACAGAGCTACACATTTTCTTCTTCACCAGGTAAGTTGTAATGAATTTTTTCTTTTTAATTCATATTAAAAATTTGTTGTGTGATTATCATTATATATTTGTACTTAATTACTTTTTGTCTTGGTGACTAATTGTTGGATTGAATTCATTCCATTCTCTTTACTGTGTGTGGCGTTGGGTCCTTTATTTATAAGCATCAATATTTTAATTATTTTATGAGAATAACTTACCAATGGGGGAGTTGCATCCAAGGAAGAAAAATGACATAGTAATTACAATATAATTTAATCTTTGTAGGATTGGACTGAAATTGTTAGAGAGATGAAAAGAATAAATAAAACTAAGCTTCTACGATGGGGATACGCTAATGAGGTAACATAAATCTTATATTGTTGCAATGAAGTGTACAATTTTTTTAAGTATATATTTTACTAATATTTTTTTCCTCTCTTTCTGAAAAATTAGGTGGTTGTGCAATCACCTAATTTGCTGTTTCGCATTCGTATTGATACACGAACATTCAGGATAGTGATGCAAAATAAGTACAATCACAAATGAATCGTGCAATTACAGATTGAGTTCGATATATTAAATTGTTCTCATACTATGATATTCTTGACTGCACTTTGGTTTATTGTTTTTTGTTTCAATTTTGTTGCCAGTGAAAATGTGAGAGTGGGGTTCTGAGGTAGGAGAGAGAAAGGAGAGGTGAGGGGGATTGGTTTTAATTACTTTAATTAATTCATATGCAATAGTGCTACAATAGTTTGTTGGGTACACTTTCAATACTTGGAACTTATTGGAGTTCAAGTTACCAAAGATCAACTAATGTTATTTTCGCGCAATTGTTTCGATAGTCTTTTAAATGATTTGATGTTTTGTAATTTCTTTTATACCTATTTCTATGGTGTGCATTTGTATTTTAAAAATAATAATTATAATTTATGAGTAACACCGTGCCTTTAGATTTGAACACACACACATCAAATCCCATTACATGTTTGATTTTGTTTGAATTATTATAGTGAATTGGTTATGGAATGGAATTACGAGTATGACTGTAGCGTGAATTGATGTAAGTTGTGTTTCTTTAATTAAATGTTTGGTTATATAAGTTATATGCACACAGTGATATTGTTCGGTGGCCATATTTTTAAGGAAAATTTCGTCCATTTTTTTTTAAAAAAAATGGGTCATATTGATTCACGGTTTTTCTCAATTTTCTTGATCAGTTATTGTGTAATACATAATATTAGGGCGTGGACAATTCCTTTCGATTTTTTTTATGAGTTATATAGTGCCTTCAGGCACGGGCAATTACTAGTATATATATATATAGAGAGAGAGACTAATGGCGGTGTTAAGCAGTAGATTCAGCCATGGCAATAAAAGGTCATATCCTCTTCTGCGTCGTAGTCATGGCAAGTCTTTTGGCAAGTACCGGTGGCCATTCAGCTCCTCTCCCTAGAAGCAGCTTTCCTGCTGGATTCCCAGGTTTCTCTCTCTCTCTCTCATAGGGTAGCTAACCAAACTGAGTTTGTCGAGTTCAAGTATGGTCAAATTTATCACTATGGAGATGGGTATAGCACGACAAAAATTTGAAAGCATTCAAGCGAACTTGAGATGAATCCAACTCTAATTGTCAGATTTTTTTTTTCAAAAGTCTAAACCTACAAGTAGATAACTAATATCAAAATAACTCGTTTCTTAGCAAAATATATACCTCAAACACTATATAATTAGCCTTAAAATCAACTCTTTAGTCCAAATTTCCCAACAATCTATTAAAGCAAAGAGGGAAAGAAAAACATATATTGTCTAAAACAATCAAAGAGTAAGTTTTTAGATTGTTCACCTTTGGGATAGTAGTTTGCCAATTAATAAATCATAATTGTTTAGAGATGGGAACATATTTGAGTCAAGTCGACCCTACTCAAATCAGGCTATTGATATTTGAATCAAACTCTCTAATTGTTATGAATGAGAGTTTGTCAGGTAATTAGTATAAGAATCTTTGAATGAAATATGAAGCGTAATAGAAGAATTCTAATTAACCATGCATACATTTATTAGTGATCTGATAGAAAATATAGATATTTAGCAGCATCTAAATTGTATTAATTTACAGTTGATTATTATGTAATCAGCTATCAAATGACCAGTTTTTAATAAATCGATGTAAGTTTTTGATTGTGGATGTATGTATGATGTATCAAAGTAGGTATGCTGTATCGGATCACGTTATATATTTATCATATTTTGTTCTATTTTTGTCATATCTTGAATTTCTATCTCCGAACTTATGATATCAGTGTTAATTATCTACGTTACAAAACTAACAATGGCCACTCGTTAGTTAGATTTAACTCCTTTACACCATGACACATGCACGCATGGATCATAATTCTTTTTATACTGCAAAATTTTCTAGTTTCTTTGCATAATAGGAAATGTATTTCTAGATAACGTGAAAGAGAGCACTAATTTCTTTCAAACTACTTGGAAAAATCCTCCAAAAGTGCCAGTCGGGGCATGTGAAGACTGTTATAAACAACTAACTCCAAGAAGATTTGCCACTACCCCTCTATATAACAGAATAACTAGCAATTCTCTATATAACAGAATAACTATCCACATGTAAGAAAATAGGGTTCACTTTATCCACTTATTATTTTATTATTGAATAGTGATACCACGTATTAATGCTAACGTGATATGATACCGTTATGTGCTAATTGTTTGAAGTTGTTACCTCAAATGATCTCTATCATGCATTTTGTATCTCACACAAACAGTAGGAAATTGGTCCAATGGTGAAATTGAATATCAAAAACAAAACAACATTAGAATAGACACATGGGTTGTTCTGTTGGAAAGCCATATCGATTAGTATTACACTTGATTAATATTAGAAAATTAAGTTTTTAGTGAGTAATGGTGTTTGAGTTAAGTAAGCATCCTAGCTTTGAATCTAAGAGTTGCAGAAAGTTGATAATTAGGATTAGAACTGTAAAAAAATTTAAATAGTCGTCTTCAACCCGCCTCCGAGATTCCATCACACGAGAAGTCTTCGAAAAAACAAAGAAGTGGTACAGCATTTTCTCTTTCTTATTGCTTTGATGAATGTACTTTCTTCACTTAATTGCTTGTTGTGTGCCTTTTAGGTCCTAAAACTGTGATGACCCCAATGAAGTTGGAAGCGAGCTTGAAAGAATCAGCAATAATTGCCAGTGTTAAGAGGAAACTGGAGGCCAATGTTGCGTTCGAGAAATTCATTCTCCTACAAAGGAACCTGAGAATTGAGAAGTCTTATCGACTTGTAGCCGAGGAGCCAGCCCGAGAGGCCAACGAGAGAGCTGAGGTAGCTGAGGCATCTGTAATAGAGCTAATAAAGGGTCTCGAAGAGGCTATTTCTGAGACTCGAGCTGCATTGTCGAGAGAGGAAGAGTTGAAGAAGAAAATAGCAGAACTAGAGGACTCATTCCCAGCAATGGAAGGTACTGTAGTGGAAGCTGAGTCTTATGCCATAGTTTAGTACTTTTTTTCTTTCCCTTTTGTCCTCTTAAATCTTTGTCACGAAAATAGGGAAGTAATTGAAAATATGCCATTCCTATTTTTATTTTTAGGAATCAATGTCTTTGGATTTACAACGAAATTTCGTTTCACTCAGCAAAATATATTCATTGGCTATAATTTGTGTGAATTGCATTCAAGAATTATGGTCAATGTTTCTGCATAGTTTAAAATATTGGTTGATATCACTACGATTTGGTGGAATTATATCTAACACGACACCTTCGGTTTTGATGCCGTTCCCAATTTTGTGTAAACTAAATCTCATTCGATTCGGCTGACTAGTCCAAGATGTCTCCGAGTCAAATCCACTCCCTTGAAAATTTCTCATTGTGTTTAACTTTTTATTCCATCTAGTATTCTATGGATAACACTTAGTATCGTAACATGACGCTGCAGTTGACGCGTTAAAGTTTCAAGTTTATAACCAACATTACAACCTTGAACCATATGTTTTTATCTGTAACATTGTTTTGAAAATCCAAAAATTCACACGACATAATAAGCTGCTCACAGATACGTTATTCAATAAACAATCGAATCTAGTCATTTCACCATAAGAAGATTGATTTTCTGCAGAGTTCATGAACACACAAACCTATGCTGTGATTGAGAAGCATCTAAAGCCCGGTCCATGGAATCATGGGTTGAGGCAATTCTGTGAGGAGCCGCTGGATTCTTTCAGATTTTTCATCCGTAAATATCCAAAGGTTTTTCTTTCACATTCTGTTTAATGGTTGTTTGATCTCTATTTTGGACTTAGCTTTTGATTATAACGAGAGAAAAAGTTCACCAGTGTGAGACCATCATGAATGCCTCTCTTATGGGTGCAGCACTAATGTAGAACAGAGTACTTGAAATAGGTTGACAGCTATGCTTTTAAATCAATGGTATTTGAATCATATCAATCAACGATCAAGTTTCGTCGCTTTGTCATGCGCTCCTTCAGTTTTTGGCCGAATTTCTTTGTTTAGGCCCTCAAAATCCCGTTTTTACAATTTTAGGAAATATTTCAAAAATTAATAACAAATCACAGAAGATTTGGAATTCAACGCCGCCAATTTTGTTAGATTCCAAATGACACGTTAATTAGGAAAATTACATATTTTCAATTTTGTAGTTTTCATTATGTTAGGGATTTTCTTTCAGTTATGGGAATGATTAGGGTTTTTTTCCGTTCCTATTTATATTGCTCATTTGTACTACGAATTATACATTCAATAATATCATATTTTTATAATTTTCTCTATTATCTCTGTGGATTTAGAAGTTTCCTTTTGGTTCAATACACAAATTAAGAATCTTAGTATTTTTTTGAGTTTCTTGTTCCGCTGCATCAAGGACCTAGCATTAAATTGGTGTGTGTGCATCATATGATACTAAATACTAAAAAAGGGGACTTAAATAAATGTGTTTGTGCATCTAATGTGCCACAGTCAAGAGCTGCAGACTGCTGTGAGCTAGCAGCATATACAGTGTTGTTGGGTGGGTTTTATATCCTAGTGTTGCACTTGATTGTTTTTTGGTTTCGACAGAAAGATTTGGTGCTGGAGTTGGACATTTAATGTAGTTGAATCAGTTCATTATATATTTATATCTCTTATTGCATTATAAATAATGCAGATTTTAAAATAATATTGAAGTGAACACGAACACAGTTTTTTATAAAGTTCAGAGGTAGTAAGGTTCTATAATGATCTGAGCGTCAAGGGTTCGAGTTATAGAAACACTCTCTTTATATGCAGGAGTAAAATTAGATACATTTGACCTTCAGATCTTGTAGTGGTGGGAGTTCCGTTTATTAGGTTTTTCTTTTTAGTTTTTTGTCTAATCATATGGTTGATAGAATATAGTCACTTCAAATTGTTTATGAACCACACATGACTCATTTGGTACAATTTAGTAGTTATACAAGTGGAAGGGTTTTGTGCTATGAAGAAGTTTTTGCTTTGGGAATTTGGAACTTTCATTGTCCACTGTCCAGTTGATTATGTACTGCATCGAGGAGAACGAAATCAAGTGGCATTCCATGGAACTCTTCCATTTTTAAATCTGTCTTGCACTTATGAAGTGCTCTCTCTCTCTCTCTCGTGTGTGTGTATGTTTTGAACAAAGAAACTACTTTAGATGTCTCTAATCCCATGTAAAACAGCTCAACTTAAGACTCATTCACAACCGATGAAATGAAAAGTAAAGTGCTCTCTTCTATCTACTTTTAAGTTCATTTTCAAGACAAGCAGCAGTAGTACAAGACCTAATTTAGAGACTTAACAAGAGATCTCATTAATTATGATCATTAGATTAGTTACGAGTTCAAATGTTGGATAGAACTCACTTTTAATTCAATCGTTATAATTGGTTAAATCTCCAAATTAAATAAAAATATTGGATATATAGAACCCAATTTCACGTGACTATTAAAAATATTTTTTCCTCAAAATTTGTATCCTTCACGTGATGCTTGACAAGGTCAAATCTTGGAAATGGCTACCTATGAACTAAAGATCGGTAGAAGAGAGCCATCTCCATTGTCAGTTACATTTGACCTGTGTATTTTTTAAATACATGATGAGTAGGACGTGCCTTTAATTACTTGAAGCATAAAGAATCAAACAAGCCCAATAACCAATTGGGTTCAAGCCATATGTATGAACTGGTCCTGCTTAGCTAGGAGATGGGTGAGTTGACGTTATGTAACCTTTCTATAAGCAACTTAGGTCACATAAGAGATGGTGTCTCAACATCAAACAGAGGCATGAACTAATGTAGGATATACCCAAATACATTTAATTACATTGTTGCTGTCACAGCTAATGTCCATTCATATTTTGGTTCCTAGTTTTCTTCATTCGTTTACTCTCGAACAAGTTTTAATTCAATTCAATCAATGACTCATGGAAAAAATATCATGTGTTATCACAGAAAAACGACATTGATGTGTAATGTGATTCTACATGTCAATTTTCATGTGATTAGCCCAAATTGTATTGTAGTGGGAGGATAAAACTGAAGGAAAAAGAAAAAAAAAAAACAAAGTAAACCAAAGTCCAAATTGGATGAATTAAATCCTCATGAATAAGTCCAGTGGTTGAGGACGGATCGAGGTATAAACCTAACCATCATCCATTCGAATTCTTTGGGTGCATAAAACTTTGTTTGACCTGTGGTTTGTTGGTGATCATGGGTGGAGCTAGTACTAGCCTAGGAGGGGCACAAGCCCACCTTGATTTTTATTATCACCTATCTATATAATAAAGAATAATATAATTTAGATTTCAAGAGATAAATAAAATGATTTCTACTTTTCGCGGTTAAGATCTCTTTAAATTTTATTTTGAAGTTAATCCAACGACTAATATTAACACCCCATTTAATAGGAAAAATAAGTCCATAAGACTGTATTTAGGATAAGTTTTAAAAAATATTTCTATAATTTATAACTTTTTATAATTACTTTTTTTTTATATAAAAAAAGTATTTGGAACTAGCCCACCATCAGCTCCGTCGCCCCACCACCTTCATCCCACCACCACAACTATCC
>CM042189.1:6070257-6086925 GCA_023539305.1 Ilex asprella
AATAGTTAGAATAAGTTTGCGTTGAGTAAAAACAGAAGAAAAGTAAATTGGAGAAAACTTGAGGAGTTAAAAGTGTAATGAACCCTACGAAACAATACATTGGCAATTAAAGTGGACCGGAAATATAAAATAATAGCGACAAGATCAGTTGCAAATAACCTCGCCAGCAATTAATCAATAAAGAATTTGATTGTATGATTCATGAGGGCAATATGAAAGTTTCTCTCTTTACCACTTCAACTCATGTCTGTTACTTCATTGAACACGCTTACGTGTATCTATATCTATATACAGAGAGAGAGAGAGAGAGCACGAGCGAGACTAATGGTGGTGTTGAGAAGTAGATTCAGCCATGGACATCGGAGGTCGTCATATCCTCTTCTGCCTGGTAGCCATGGCCAGTTTTTTGGCAAGTACTGAAAGTACCGGTTGCCATTCAGCTCCTCTCCATAGAGTCAGCTTTCCTGCTAGATTTCCAGGTCTCTCTCTCTCTCTCTCTCACACACACACACACAGGGTGGTTAATCACGCCGAGTTTGTCAAGTTTGAGTATGTTGTGACAGGTAAAGCTCAACAAAAACTTGTGACTCGTTGGGATAATACCAAAATCTTTGGAATAATAGTTGTTTGCCATTCAAAGAAAATTATTCAGAGACAAAAACCTCTTTTAAGTCGAGTCGAACTTACTCGAGCTAAGCCATATATTGTTTAGATTTGACTCGATTATAGAACACACCACATGCACACATGGATCATAATTATTTTACACTGCAAACTTTTTATCAGTTTTCTTTGCATCACAGGAAATGCAATTCTATATAACGTGAAAGAGAGCACTAATTTCTTTGAAACTACTTGTAAAATCCAACATATATACTTGGGGTATGTGAGGAATGCTAAACAAATAAATCCGAGAAGACTTGCCAGCCGACAGAATTGTTTAACACAAGTTGTCCTGGGATTCCATGATTTGGAGATGGTATAAACTAAAGAGCAACGCTACGGGGACCTAATTTATTGACCTAATTTGCTGACCTAATTCATTATGACCCTTGGATTGACTGTGAGCTCTATCAAACATTAGAACTTGGTGTTAATTCAATGGTTCTAATGAAGCCACGTCATTAGGTCAACAAATTATGTCACATTAATTAGCTTCCATTTTTGAGGACCGAATGCCAAAATTAATTGAGGTTAGAATAATACTTTTTAGACTTAAAATTTTAATTTAATTTTCTAATCTAATGATGTGTAAAATTATATGGAATGAGTGAAGAAGGTCAAGAGTTGTAGTTAGAAGAATGCAAGTCAATCCTGTCATCTACCACTTCATGAAGTTAGTAAATTAGATCATAATAGTATTACCCTTAAGCCTAGGTTTCATTGTACTTAATAATTACCAGATTCTGATAAGGGTAGTTGTTTTACTTTTCTATTTTTCTTAAGATAATTTTGTTGGTCAATTTTTTTTTTCTAAAAAAGACAAAAAATTTAGTAGTTACTTTTCTTGAAAGAAGTATCCGTGTATTGACATAATTTATTAACTTAATACCTTATAATCATTTGGATTGGCAATGGATCTGATACTTGTTAAGATCTACAGCTAATCTAATGATTGTGATGGATTAGATAACCAAATTATGTCAAGATAGGTTCAAATAATATTATTTTAAGGTAAATATTTTCTTTTTGTCGGGCTATTATAGGGGAGAGTTGAACCCAACACCTAAAGGTGTGTAATTAGAGTGGCTAGCCACTGCAGTGAACACAAATCTAGATAACGGTGATTCAGTAATTGAGTCTAATATCTAGTAACGAGGTCACATGTTTAATTTCTTTTCACACGCCTAAGGGGCAAGTATTGTTGTTCCTTTTTGATATGTTTTAACTCAGCTTAAGTTATGGTAGCAGCTGCTGAGCTCGAGAGAGTAATTAATGCGAGCCTAAATATCCTGTAGGAAAAAAAAATCAAAACGTAGACATGAAGATCACAACCTTGGAGAGATTTTTATTGTTAAAGGGACAATGCTTAGATATTATAAAGGGCATATTAGGCTTTCCCACATATTGTTACCCCAGTAAGTTGTAAGAAAAAATTTGCAAAATTGCTAAAAAAAGGTCTAGTTGACTAGCCTTTGATCCCCCATTAATTTTTAAAAATCTCACCTTTGAGCTAAGTGTTGCACCACCTTGATAAACACACACAAAAAAAGGATTTCATTGAGTAAATTTTTGAGTGTTTTGAGAGACTAATATCCCACATTAATCCTAAAAATATCCTAGAGATTTTGAGAGGCTTTGAATGATTAGTATGATAATATCTATCCCTCATCATCTAAAAGTTTACTAGCTTGAAGAACATGGAACACATAACTTGGTGCAAGAGTGATCATTTTCTGGAACCTATTTTCGACATGTTTTGTTACCATACTATGCTCTCATACAATTCAAAAAGGCTAGGCACAAGGATGAGTCTCTAAATCTCAATTACTTAATTGATTGCAATAGTACCGATGAATTGATTGCAATAGTACAGATGAATTGAGTGGAGATTGGAGGTTTTGGGGTGAGTGTAGTGGAAACATTATTAGGTCACATTAGGTTTGACAGGTGACATAGAAAAAGTTCTCCAAAATCCTGGACAAAAGATTTTCTAGATTGGTAGTCATTTCGATTAGTATTACACTTGATTAATATAAGAAAATTAACTTTGTAGTCAGTAATAGTGTTTGAGTTATATAAGCATTCTAGCTTTGAATCTAGGAGTTGTTGAAAGTGATAATTACGATTAGAACTGTAAAAAAATTTAAGTAGTATTATTCAACCCGCCTCTGAGATTCGAACACACCATAAGTCTTCAAAAAAAAAAAAGTGGTATATCCTTCTCTCTTTCTTATTTCTTTTATGAACATATTTCTTCACTTTAATTGCTTGTTGTGTGCCTTGTAGGTGCTAGAACTGAGATGGTTGCGAGCTTGGAAGAAACAGCAATTGCCAGTGCTAAGGGGGAACTGGAGGCCAAGATGGCCATTGCCAAGGAGAATCTGGCCCCCAAAAAATCTAAAACTAAGACTCCATTTTTTTGCTGTGCCAAACAAATGGCGGAGACAATTATTCTCCTACAAAGGAACTTGGCCATTGAGAAGTCTTATCGACTTGTAGCCGAAGCGGCAGCCCGAGAGGCCAATGAGAGAGCTGAGGTAGCTGAGGCATCTCTAATAGAGCTAATAAAAGGTCTCAAAGAGGCTATTTCTGATACTCGAGCTGCTCTGTCTGGAGAGGAAGAGTTGAAGAAGAAATTAGCAGAACTAGAGGACTCATTCCCAGCAAAGAAAGATGCTGCAGTGGAAGCAGCCAAAGAAGCTGAGTCTTATGCCATGGTTTAGTACCTTTTTTTTTTTTCCCTCCCTTTTGTCCTCTTACATCTTTGTTAACAAAATAGGGAAAGTAATTGAACTTACAAAGAAGAGGAGCGGGGAGTTATTTGATTACAAGTTAGTTATTAATTTTTGTGAAATTCATTTGATTATTTGTTTTAATATTATTGGTTGATAGTGCCACATCATCTTACCATGTGATATCACCGTTGTAATGAATATGTCCGAGAGAGAGAGAGAGAGAGAGAGAGAGAGAGAGGGGTCAAATATCACTGGGTCAATAGTTTAAAGGTAACAAATCAAAGCTGAAGTAGATATTTCAAGTGGGCTAACGATGTTAGTGGTCATAGGATAGTAGCTTCGGGCTTTTTAACAATTCAGCCCAATTTCCAGGTGTTTATAACTTAGGAAATTTTGAGGTCGGTCTTCCTATATTTACTTGTTTGAACCTAAATCCGTCAAAGAAATTTATTTGTTATGAAGTCCGTTGTTTGTCAAGTTTACTAGGCTATTCATTCCCTTTAGAAATGAAGTAAAACAAAAAACAAAAAACTCTTAAATTTTATGAGTTTGATTAACATTAAATTTTTTTTTTCTCGTATCTATCTATATTCATATATATGTTAGGACTATATCTCTCTCATTCATATATATGACATTAAAAATAAAAAATAGTAATATTCAAATACTAAAAAAAATATCATTTAAACACACAAAAAAATAGCATTTAAATTCAAAAAAATAGTAACATTTAAACATAAAAAAATAGTAACATTTAATATTAATATTTTACAAAAAAAAAAATAGTAACATGTTCAACAAAAAAATAATGACATATTCAACAAAAATAGTAACATGTTTAACAAAAACAGTAACATGCTTAACAAAAATAATGACATGCTTAAAAAAATAGCAATATATAGAATTGAATAAAATTGAAAATAAAAATAGTATCATTTTAACCCATAACCAGAGGAAGAAACTCTCAAGTTTTTAAATTTTTCATTGTTTTTTGAATTTCTAATTTCAAAGTACGATTCATTGTTACTAAATTAAATGATATATGTTTCAATTTTTTAGACCTTTTGTTTGTACAATACAATCGAAAAATGTTTGATTGTGTTACTTGTGACAAAAAATTGATGTTACTATGAGGAAAAAGAAAAATTATTTTTACATATTCGATGTCTTGATATTCACAAGTAGTGATGAGTGTCCTAATTCAACTGACAATTATGTGTTACTATAAATAATATAAAATTTTGATTTGTGGACTGTATTTTGTGAAAAGTGACGAGCCCGAATTTAGCTGGGCCGAGCCCAATCAAAATAAACCGAGAAAGCCCAAGGGAAAGTTCTATCAAAGTTCGTCGATTGGAGAAAGTCCAAATCGAGACTGGTTCGACCCATGGTTAAGAAAGGCATCAAGGGAAAGGTATCAAGGGGAAGACATCAAGAGGAAGGCATCAAGAGGAGAACACTAAGCCAGCCTAGGACCCCATTGGGCGACGCCCAGGCTGGCACCCTTGGGTACCGCCCAGGGTAGCCCTTTGGGCGCTGCCTGGGTTGGCCCCATTGGCGCTGGCTTGAGCTGGCCTTTCCGGGCGTCTCTTCTTCCTCCTTGCTTCTACCTCTTGACTCTAATATGAGTCCAAGCCCACTCCAATGCCAGTCTGAGCTCAATACGGCGATCGAATCTAAGGCCAAACAAGGAGTCTTCCTCCGAAAGAATAAGAGCACGAGGGAGAGAAAGACGAGATACGGAGATCTCCTACCTAAGTCACACTTACCAAAATAGCATAGCTCTTCTTATTCACAGCACCACCTTAACCCTAGCCTATATAATGTAAGTCCCTCTCCACACGAAGGGGCAGGATCTTAATCCCATACACACACTGCTCTCTCTCTCTCTCCCTCTCTTTCTGTGCATTGTAAACTCTCCGGAGTACTTTGATACATTAATAAAGATCGCCGGCCACTGCTGCCATTCAAGAAAGTGGACGTAGGCCACGGCCGAACCACTATAAATCCCTGAGTTGACTATTTATTTTTTGTTCTCTATTAATTGCTTGGTTATTACTCTTTGATTGCGACCGTTTGAATACTTGACTGTTGACTTTGTACAAGGACGATTTTGTGCATAATCAATTTGGCGTCGTCTGTGGGAACGACATAGTTTCTACTTCCTTTCAATCCCCTTCGCAATCCATGACGATTACCACCCGATCGATAAGCCAACAGATGGGAGACCAAAACTCGGCCCACCGGGTGGAGGAGGCTCCGCCTCCCATTGCACCGTCTGAACCATCCACTATTGCGACTCCTACTAGTCAGCAACAACAACTCCTCCAGACTATACAATTGCTGGTGAAACAAAATCAGCAGATCATCCAACTGATGTTCACCCAAGGAGGTGCTACCCCTCATCCAGAAGGAGTAGTCTCAATCGCTCCGACTGGGGTGGAACAGCAACCTGCACCTCACGAGCGTCAAGCAGTCCTTCACCATGGGGCCCCTCGCCTAACAGTCCCTCCTCAGGGCCTAGGGAGCTCGCGCATCCCCCCTTCTCATTTGCATGCGCAGGAGGACGAAGGAGAAAGTCAATATGGAGACCACGAAAGCCAATACCATCACCCGCCTGAGGATGTCCCCAACCAGTGGAACGAGAAGATAAGGGAAGTGCAAAACCAGCTTGGAGATGCCCTCAACGCCATCAAGGCACAGACATATACAACCGTGGACTACCTGGTAAGACGCACAGACACACCCTTTATCACTGATATTGTCAACTACCCACTGCCTTTGAAGTTCAAGATGCCCAACATCGAGACCTTTGATGGCAATAAAGACCCCCTCGACCATCTGGATACCTACAAGTCCCTCATGCAGCTCCACAATGTGCCAGAGGAGATCATGTGCAGGGCGTTCTCTATCGCCAGTGGTTTTCCAAAGCTCAGGCCCTCTTCCATCCAATCCTTTGTAGAGCTAAGTAAGTCCTTCGTCTCCCACTTCATAGGGGGACACCGTCATAAAAAACTAGTGACCCACCTGCTCACCATCAAGTAGGATAGGGATGAAAGTCTACGTAGTTACCTTGTCCGCTTCAATGAGGAGGTCTTCTAAGTTGAAGGACCAGATGACAAGGTAGCCTTAGCCGTCTTTATCGCTGGACTTCGCACCTCCAGCTTCATGTTCTCAGTCATCAAGAAGCCGCCCTCTAGCATGCCCGAGTTACTATCTAGGGCCCAAAAATATATGAATGCCGATGACGTCACCAAAGCTCGTAGAAGTGAGTCCTCCTGAGGGAAGAAAAGGAAAGACAGTCGAGAAGACCGAAGGGAGACTGAGAACAAGAGAAAGAAAGCCGAGAGGGTTCCCATAAAGGATGGTCTCGGACCACTACCCCTGAGGGGACCGATAGCCATTCACTCTACTCAATGCTTCGGTGGAGCACATCCTACTCCAGATACAGGATTACCCAGCCATCCATTGGCCCGGAAAGATGAAGTCTGACCCCAAGCGCCGAAATCTCAGTAAGTATTGTCGCTTCCACCTCGACCATGGACATGACACGAACGATTGCTTCCAGCTGAAGAAGCAAATTGAGGAGCTTATCCAACAGGGCCATCTCAGACAGTATGTGGCTGGTCGAGGACCTGCCCTTCCGCACGGAGAACGAGAATAGCACCAACCCCTCGATGGGATTCAGACCATCGCCGGAGGACTAGGAGGAGGAGGTGACTCCAACTCCGCCAGGAAGGCGCATGCCCATAAGCTAAACAGGCAGAGTCTCATGAATCTCGCCCAATGAAGACCCCACGACATGGGGAGGAGGAGGTCATTACCTTCTCAGAAAGAGACCTGGTAGGGGTCCAAACCCCACATGATGACCCTCTAGTTTTGACCCTGATTGTGGCCAACTACCAAGTCAAAAGGATCCTAGTTGATAGTGGAAGCTCAGTCGACATCCTGTTTGCCACTGCTTATGACAGCCTTCACCTCGGCAGAGAGAGATTACAGCCTGTCAGGACTCCCTTGGTTGGTTTCTCGGGAGAGAGAGTCCAGCCTTTGGGATCCATCACCCTTCCTGTCACAGCAGGGACTGCACCAAAGATCTCTACTTTCATATTAAATTTTCTTGTACTTGATTGCCCTTCTACTTACAATATAATACTTGGACGTCCTGCCCTCAATGCCTTAAAGGCAGTACCCTCAACTTACCACCTTCTCCTCCGTTTTCCTACTTCCAATGGGGTTGGGGAGATTAGAGGAGACCAGGTCTCAGTCAGAGAGTGCTATGTGGCTTCTATGAAGGCTAGGAGGCCGAATGAGACACTCCAAGTCGAGATCTTTGACCCTAGAGACGATAGTACCTTAGAGAGGGGTGAACTATCAGAGGAGCCTTGCCCAATAATACTAGATGACAGCCTTCCAGAGAAGAAGGTCTACCTTGACTCCTCGCTCTCCCAGGAGCTGGCATTTGCTTTAGTAGACTTCCTCAGAAAAAATACAGACGTCTTCGCCTGGTCCCATGAGGACTTGGAGGGCATTGACCCCGAGGTGGCCTCCCACCAACTGAACGTTGACCTTAGATACAAGCCTGTCTGTCACAAGTTGAAGAGTGTGAGCACTAAGAGGGGGCAAGCCATGGGGGAAGAGGTAGACAAGTTACTGACCAATGGGTCAGTGAGGGAGGCAGCGTACCCAAAAATGGCTATCCAATGTGATAATGGTGACAAAAGTCAATGAGAAGTGGTGCCTCTACGTAGATTTTACGGAGCTCAACAAGGCCTATCCCAAGGACAGTTATCCTCTCCCAAGAATTGACCTGTTCATTGATGCCACAGGGGCACACGAGCTCCTGAGATTCCTTAATGCCTACTCTGGTTACAACCAGATCAGCATGTTCTCTCCAGACCAAGAGAAGACCTCATTTATCACCCCCAGAAGGACTTATTGCTACAAGGTGATGCCTTTTGGGCTCAAGAACACCGGCGTCACGTACCAGCGCCTCGTTAACTGAATATTCGAGGCCCAAATTATAAACACAATGGAAACCTATGTGGATGATATGTTAGTGAAGAGTGTAATAGCCATAGATCATATCGCACACCTACAAGAGACCTTCGATGTGCTAAGAGACTACAAGATGAAATTGAATCCTGAAAAATGTGCCTTCGGCGTAGGCTTAGGGAAGTTCTTAGGTTTCATGGTCCATAAAAGGGGCATTGAAGCCAATTCAGATAAAATCAGAGCAGTCTTGGAGATGAAGTCCCCTGCCTCAACCAAGGAGGTCCAGCGCCTCAACGGGGAAGAGTAGCAGCCCTTAACAAGTTTATTTCTAAATCTGTTGATAAATGTATTCCCTTTTTTAAGATCCTCCGCAGGTCCTTCCAGTGGAGCCCAGACGCTAAGGAGGCCTTCTAGAAGTTCAAAGCTTACCTCTCCACACCACCACTACTCTCTCATACTGTGCCAGGAGAAATTCTCTACCTCTACCTCTCCGCTTCCCCCTCAACCGTAAGCTCTGTACTCATCAAAGAGGAGAGAGGCATCCAAAAGCCCGTCTACTATGTAAGTAGAGTCTATCGAGGAGCAGAGGTGAGGTACTCAGAGTTATAAAAGTTAGCTCTCACCCTTGTCACTACTGTTAGACGTCTGCACCATTACTTTTAAAGTCATACTATTACGATGGTCATCAATCAGTCGCTTAAAAGAATCTTGGGGAAGCTTGATGTCTCAGGCAGACTCCTCAAATGGGCTGTAGAGTTGAGCGAATTCGACATGCAGTACCAACCAAGGGCTGCCATCAAAGCACAAGCGCTTGTAGACTTTGTAGCAGAGTCCACGTCGCCCCAGGAATCCCAAAACAAAGAACTAGGCACCCCTACGCACACCTACTCAGTACATACTGACTCTCTTAACCAGAAAGTTGGACCAGTTGTCATATGAAGACCCACCGACCCTGAGGAGGAACAGGGGGTAGAACCACTGATCGGGCAAGCCAGGGAGCCACCCACCCTACCTATGGCGCCGCCCACCTGGCTTGGGGCACCGCCCACCCTGCCTTGGGTGCCGCCTTCTCAGACTCCCTCACTCCCATCTTCACATCCTCTCCAGACATCACCCCCATCATCCACTCTACTATACTGAAAACTCTATGTGGATGGGTCCTCTACCAATGAGGGCGATGGAACTGGACTCGTACTTATCAGTCCCCATGGCACTTCGATAAAGTACGCTGTCTCCCTCCACTTTGCTACATCAAATAATCAAGCAGAGTATGAGACCCTCATATCAGGTCTAAGGTTAGCCTTAGAGATGGAAGCACTCAGTCTCATGACCTACAGTGATTCTCAGCTAGTGGTCAATTAGGTAAGGGGAGATTTTGAAGCCAAAGAAGAAAGGATACAGGAATACCTCTCGGTGGTCCAAGCCCTCCTCCCAAGGTTTGCATACTTTGAGATCCACCATGTACCTCGAGAAGAGAATGTCATGGCCGATGCTCTCGCCAAGTTTGCCTCTGCCAATATACTTATGGGATCGGCGTTGACAAGTCATCAATTTGAGCCGAGCATCTCCAAGCTAGAGGAGGTCGAGGTTCACTATGCATCACCGGATTCCAAT
Source organism: Ilex asprella (assembly GCA_023539305.1). Classification (NCBI taxonomy): domain Eukaryota; kingdom Viridiplantae; phylum Streptophyta; class Magnoliopsida; order Aquifoliales; family Aquifoliaceae; genus Ilex; species Ilex asprella. The sequence goes on from CM042189.1 coordinate 6,080,262, forward strand.
TGGATGACTCCTATCAGAGGCTACCTAGAAGAGGGCACTCTCCCAGACGACCCAATGGAACCCAGAAAGTTGAAAATGAGGGCATCCAAGTATGTTATACTACAAAATACCCTTTATAAAAAGAGTTATTCTCTCCCACTACTCCGTTGTCTCACCCCAGAAGAGGCGGACTATGCCATGAGGGAGATCTATGAGGGGATATGTGGGAACCACTCAGGAGGACGTGCATTGGCTCATAAGGTAGTCAGACAGGGATACTATTGGCCCACCATGATCAGAGACACCCGAGACTTCGTCAGAAGATGTGATAAGTGTCAGCATTTTGTGATTGTGCCTAGACAGCCGCCCGAGGAACTCACCACAATTCAGAGCCAGTGGCCCTTCTCTATGTGGGGGATTGACATTCTAGGCCCCCTCCCCGTGAGTCGAGGCCAATACAAATTTGTAGTCATCACCATCGACTACTTCACTAAGTGGGCAAAAGCTGAAGCTTTAGCTAGAATGACAGACCAGAAGATAAATGTAACACCCCAAAACACACCTTGACAGTATTACTATTTAAAGACCATGTACAACCATGAGAGCAACTACATAACTTCATATCCAAAAAAAATTTACTTCATCATTCAGGCATATACGATAACATCCAAAAGAATATGCCCAACAAGGGCATTTACATCCCCAAAAGAATATTAAGGTAAATCTTGCAGCGGAAATACAAAATAAACTAGACTACACAATGTTCCAAAAGAATGTCCTAGTCTAGTACAAAAGAAGCTACAGCTCTACATATCCACCTCGGGATCTAGGTTCCCCTCGAGTGGAGCCTCCCAGTGTCCCGGCTCGTCGATGCCGAGATCCTCATCTAGCACCAAATCTGAAAAATATAATTTGTAGGGGGTGAGCGCGAAGCTCTGTAGCAACATTTCTCCCAAACTCAAACAAGGTTTTTAAAACATAGAAAACGATCGGTCTCATTTCACAAGTAACATATATATAACCTTTGAAATAAAACAGGGACATTTTAAAAGAGATCTCAAGTTTAAACAATAGCAATAATCAAATAAACGAATAAAAGAAGTTTAGCAACAATAACCAATATTCCAATTTAAGCTATTTAGAAAAAAAAAAAGGGCTTCTCCCCCATGCATTGTCCCATACCAATGCATCGGCGAGACGACCTAACTCATAACTCCATGTATTTTTGGTTCATCCCCGTACTATGTATGATGATTACTTCCCATGAATCTACCCCACGATTATACCTAGTCCACCAATTACAATCACCACCACAATCACAGTCACAAGCACTTTAGAGAGAGGCGTCTACCATCACAATGGCAGTGACGAGTCCCTTCCTAGGAAAAGTATACTATCCCTTGTTCGAACTCCAGTGAACGATAGTGGTTGTATTACCAAATGACAACCCACTACAAGTGTTAGGAAACCATCTCACCCCCATTGGGGTATGCTAACCTCTAACACTCTACGACATCTCTCGAAGGTAATCCAAGTCCATCACAATACCCATACAATGAGGAAACCGAGAATATGCTCAATTCACAACAATTTCACAATTATAGTAAAATCCCCAATTTTTCTCACATGTGTCATATAATCGAATAATCCAAGAAAATATGCAAGAGATCATAATTTATATTATTTTGTTGTACAATATTCAACACTAAAGTTTTGAAATCAAGAATTAAGAATAATTTAAAGAAAAGTTCATCTCTCTTGAAATCTAGGGGTTTTAAGCAAGAAAAAGGATTCAAGGGTTAATCAAACAATAATATTGTTTAAATCATGGTAATAGTCACAAGGTATTAAGAAACAATGATTATATAGTGTACATGTATAATTTAAGGTGAAAAGATTACTTATATATAGGCCCTAGCCTCAATGTAAGTGAATGAGAGAAAACCCCTACCTTGTGTTCTTGGAAGCTAGGTTTTGATCTTGGATAACCCCTTTTGACTCTTGTTTTTCTCTTCCTTTCTTCCTTTCTTTCTCTCTTAGGGTTTCTAATGTTGGAGTGGTCGAAATAGAGCCAAAATAGACGACCTTGGGTATTTATAAGATTAAAATTGGACTAAGATCGCGACATTTAAGTTTCAAAATTCTTTCGGCTCTACCGGTAGACTCTACCGGTAGAATACTCTACCGATAGGCTGTACCGGTAGCTCGAACTCTCTGGACCAAAGTGTATCGGTAGACTGTACCGGTACAATACTCTACCGTTAGACTCTACCGGTAGGGTTTTGCCCAGTTTGCCTTTTTCCTCCATTTTTCATTTCCTATCCATCCTAAACCCTTTCAAAACCAACCCAAACTTTCACAACATACATTTGTACCCCAAACCTAGTTACTAGAAGTTCGTTTACAATTTATGTCACCAATTCACTAGTTAAACTAGCGTTAACTATGATTTACACTAACATTCTAAATCTCTACTTTTTTAACTTATCAAATTACAACACACATCATTACACTTATCTACACTTTTATCACAAGTAGTTTTTATATATTTATATACATATGTAAAAGAAAATGTGGGGTGTTACAATAAAAGACTTCATATAGAGGAGTCTAGTTTGCCGCTTTGGGGTATCTCATGCTATCGTGAGCGACAACGCCAAGTAGTTTAATAACAAGCTCCTTAACACTTTCTGTGCGGACCTCCAGATTAAACAATCCCACTCTAGCCCCGTCCATCCACAGGCGAACGGGCAAGCGGAGGTCACTGTAAAGACCATACTCTGTAACTTGAAAGCTAGATTGGAGACTGCAAAAGGGAAGTGGGTAGATGAACTCTCAAGAGTACTATGGGCATATCGGACCACACCAAGAGGTCCTACGGGTGAGACCCCATTCTCTCTAGCATATGGAACAGAGGCAGTGATACCCGTTAAAATCAGGGTACACTCCCTTAGGGTCCAGAGCTATGACCCTACCAGTAATTAAGAACGCCTCCGCATCAACCTCGACTTGGTGGAGGAGGAAAGAGAGATAGCCATGCTCAGGAATGCAAAGTACAAATGCCGCATGACTAAGTACTACAACTCGAGGGTAAAGCCTCGTGCCTTCTTACCTGGGGACCTGGTCCTCAAAAAGGTCATCATGTCCACCAAAGATTCCCGGGAAGGAAAATTGGGACCCAACTGGGAAGGACCCTACACGGTCACGGAGATAGTAAGGCCGGGGTACCTACAGAATTCAATACTTTGAAGGAAGGGTCCTAGGCCACCCATGAAATGCAGAACACCTAAAAAAATACTACCAGTAGCTGGGGGCAGTCAATCATGAGTTGGTGACCACTGTTTAGGTTATTTTGTTAGTCAATTTCCTATATTAGTCTTTTTCCTGCAAATATTTAATTTGAATTATAAAATAAAATTGCTCGATATTTTTTCTCAAAAGTTGTATTCCATTCAAAAAATCTTTACAAATGTGATATGTCATCCAAGCACATGAACTCTTGACAAAAGATGGACATAGTGTGCCAACAGAACAAAAGACACAAAGACAACACAATCCTAGTGACCCTCGCTGCATTCACTCACATAGTCCTCATCATCGGACTCAACAGCTTTAGAGGGCTTAAGGTCAGAAAGATCCCAGTAAGGGAATGCTTTAACGACTTTCCTCCTGAGCTCTTCGTAGCCGTCAATGAAGGCACTGGCCCTAGCCTCTCGGCAGCATCCCTCTGAGCCTTCTCCCTGGTAGCACTCTCAAGGGCTGCGCGAAGGTCAGCCTCAAGTTGAGTAGTCTTTCCTTGCTCCTGCCTCAACTCCTCAGCGACATCCTCTCGTGCCTGCTGCAGCTGCTCCTCAACAACCTCACGAGCCTGCCTCTCCTTCTCCTGGCTACTAACGGCCTCCTCGATCTTCAGGGTATTATTGAACAAGCCAGACAAGGTAGCAGCCATCTATAGACATTCAAAAATAAAATACAAAGAGAGTCAGGAATTAAGCCAAGATATGACAAAGAAAGTCAAGAACGAAACAAAAAAGAAAGCATACCAGAGCCAAGCCCTCAACAGCGGCGTTGACCATGCCTTCTGGACCCTGAGATGTAATCTCTTGAACGTCAGCACCGCTCATAAAGTCACAGAGTCTCCCCCTTGTCGCACTAAGATTCCGGAGCATAGACGTCGAGCGAACGTCTGGGTGAGGGTAGCTCGGTGGGTCCACGATTCTGGTAGAAGATGGTGCCGGAACCTCAGCCCCCACGGCTGTGCTAGAATAATCCCTCGGGGGAGAGGAGACATCAATCAGAGAAGAGGGTGGAGCATCACCAAGCTCAGCCTCCGTGAGACCAATAGACCCCGGTTGGGAAGAGTTGGGGGCACCGGACTTCGCCCTCTTGGAAGGAGGAGGGGGAATAGACGCTACCCTGAAAGTGAGTAACTTGTCCACAATAGACCTATCAATGGGGGTACCTGCGAAGCCAGTGTAAGTAAGAAAACCTGTTACATCACATTCTTAAGAAGACTACTAAGGTATCAAGTACCTTTCTTTTTCTGTTTTGACGGAGCTAGGGAAATACCGGTTGCCTGCATGATCTCAGAGGCATCCGTCATGGAATTGTTGTGAACCATATCGAGAAACCTAGCTTGATCCCGAGATAGAGTCGGTGAGGCTGCAAGATGACAATTACATTATGAAAAACACATACATGAAAATTAAGAGAAGAGTTGAAGGAAAGATCCTCACCCAGCTTAGTATTTGGGACTGTATCCCATTGAGTAGGCACCACATCACAATCAGAGTCAGAAGTCCAATCACCTCCAACAAAAAAAAATTTCCACTTCCATTTGTGAAGATTGGAAGTGAGACCAGTGATAAACTTGTCCGCTCTTGGGGCAAAGCGGTACTACCCCTGGTGGAGAGCAGGGTTCTCAAGAAACATGTATGTGACAACAAATTCTTCAAACGGAGGGGGAACAGCAACGTAGTGCACCAACCGCCACAGTGCGAAAAATACAGAGAGTACCCTCCAACCATTGAGGGCCAACCTCCCCGGGACCAGAGACAAGTTCCCAAGAACCCGACATATGGGTTCGGGGATAGGGAACCGAAGTTCCGCCTCCAACATGCCCTCGTAAACAACTATCTCACCCGAGGAGTCACAGCACACAGACTCTTCGGCCTCAAGACGACGACATGTCACAGAAGGCAGAATATGATACCGGACAACTATATCAGAGATATCCTCATCACGCTTAAATAGGATAAATATAGAAGATACCTTATGAAGGTCACCTCCACCTCCTCCACTGGGACATCTATCGAGGTCACCAACAGTCCCCCTCTCGCATGAATGAATACCAGTGAAAAGCAAGCTCAGACCATAGCAAATAAAAGTAATTACACTAACAAAGATAAATAAATACCGAGACACATACCTTGGGAGCTCGTGTCACCCGTCCGTTTCCTAGACTCGCGAAGGGAGGTTTGCCGGCACCCAGGGAGCTCGGAGCGTCGCCTGTGCCTGTGGTGCCTCCCACTCCATGGCAGGAGCCTCCGACCTCTTTTGGCGATCCACTCTGCTGCCTACATGCATCTATGGTCCCCCGTGATGTGCCAAAAGGATTAGATGAAGACTCTTTGCCCATGCCTAGTCTCAGGCCAAAAAATCCGAAGGGTCTCTCAACCGTTGCTTGGACCCCGCCGAAACCACCACGAGGAGAAGGACCCAAGTGTCCGAAGGCCAAAGGGGAGCCACCCAAGCCCCTGGCACCGCCCAAGAAGGCGTCATTAGAGCCTGGGCACCGCCCGTGGAGGACCTCGCCCTTCCCTCGCCTTGCTCAAGCACTCCAACTCCATTGCCTGCACCAAGAAGGACTTCACCCAAAGCCTGGGCGCCCGCCTGGGTCAAAATGGGCGCTGCCTGCATCACACTCCCAAAGCCACAGCGAGGAGAAGGACCCTGACGTCTGAAAGCCAGAGGGGAGCCGCCCGGGCTGGACCCTTGGGCGCTGCCTAGGCCGGCCCCTTGGGCATTGCCTCCCCTTGCCTCATCTGCTCCATTCTTCAAGCCCCTGGTCCTCATGTGCCTTGATCTTAGAAAAAGAGAAGAATAAGAAAGAAATGGAAGAGAGTGGGATGAACAGTAGCTTGAAGACCCTTTTTATATAGAAGGGATGACTTCTCAAGGAAGTCTTGCTAAAGCTTATTGAGGAAGCTTAGTATGTAGCTTCTTGAGGAAGATTGAACAACTCCTTAGGGAGCTTCGAAGAAGAAGCCTTTGGTCAAAAAAATGAGAAATGGGAGTGAAGTGAAGAAGATGGGAATAGTGACCTCTATTTACAGACGAGACAAGGGTGTATATATATATATATAAAAGTTTTTTCGATCATTTTGTCGGGTTTGTCCTAAAAGCTCGATTTCAGAGAGATAGGAGTATTTTTTGGAAAAATTTGTTGGTCAGTTTGCAAGTCGTAGAGCTCGAAAAAATACGCGAAATCAAAAAAAAAATTTGCCTCAAACGGACTCTTGTGCGCAAAGTTATGACTGTCTGAGGATTTACCGGTAGTTCTGACACTCCAGCGGCTCCACTCACCCATGGACGCCGCCCACCACTTGGGCCCCTGCAACATGGCCATATACGCCCGCCTCAGCCACATGGGCGCCTACCTCATTGCCTTGGGCTCCCAGGAAGC
>CM042189.1:6087025-6114532 GCA_023539305.1 Ilex asprella
TATGACATTAAAAATAAAAAATAGTAATATTCAAATACTAAAAAAAAAATATCATTTAAACACACAAAAAAATAGCATTTAAATTCAAAAAAAATAGTAACATTTAAACATAAAAAAATAGTAACATTTAATATTAATATTTTACAAAAAAAAAATAGTAACATGTTCAACAAAAAAATAATGACATATTCAACAAAAATAGTAACATGTTTAACAAAAACAGTAACATGCTTAACAAAAATAATAACATACTTAAAAAAAATAGCAATATAGAATTGAATAAGATTGAAAATAAAAATAGCATCATTTTAACCAGAGGAAGAAACTCTCAAGTTTTTAAATTTTTCATTGTTTTTTGAATTTCTAATTTCAAAGTACAATTCATTGTTACTAAATTAAATGATATATGTTTCAATTTTTTAGATCTTTTGCCTGTGCAATACAATCGAAAAATGTTTGATTGTGTTACTTGTGACAAAAAATTGATGTTAATATGAGGAAAAAGAAAAATCATTTTTACATATTCGATGTCTTGATATTCACAAGTAGTGATGAGTGTCCTAATTCAACTGACAATTATGTGTTATTATAAATAATATAAATTTTTGATTTGTGGACTGTATTTTGTGAAAAGTGACGAGCCCGAATTTAGCTGGACCAAGCTCAATCAAGATAAATCGAGAAAGCCCAAGGGAAAGTTCTATCAAAGTTGGCCGATTGGAGAAAGTCCAAATCGAGACTGGTTCGACCCATGGTTAAGGAAGGCATCAAGGGGAAGACATCAAGAGGAGGACACTAAGCCAGCCTAGGACCCCATTGGGCGCCGCCCAGGCTGGCACCCTTGGGTACCGCCCAGGGTAGCCCTTTGGGCGCCGCCTGGGTTGGCCCCATTGGCGTTGGCTTGAGCTGGCCCCTCCGGGCGTCTCCTCCTCCTCCTTGCTTCGACCTCTTGACTCTAATATGAGTCCAAGCCCACTCCAATGCCAGTCTGAGCTCAATACGACGATCGAATCTAAGGTCAAACGAGGAGTCTTCCTCCGAAGGAATAGGAGCACGAGGGAGAGAAAGACTAGATACGGAGATCTCCTACCTAAGTCATACTTACCAAAATAGCAGAGCTCCTCTTATTCACGGCACCGCCTCACCGCCTTAACCCTAGCCTATATAATGTAAGCCCCTCTCCACACGGAAGGGCAGGATCTTAATCCCATACACACACTGCTTTCTCTCTCCCTCTCTTTCTGTGCATTGTAAACTCTCCGGAGTACTTTGATACATTAATAAAGATCGTTGGCCACTGCTGCCATTCAAGAAAGTGGACGTAGGCCACGGCCGAACTACTATAAATCCCTGAGTCGACTATTTATTTTTTTTTCTCTATTAATTACTTGGTTATTGCTCTTTGATTGCGACCGTTTGAATACTTAACTGTTGACCTTGTACAAGGACGATTTTGTGCATAATCAGTTTGACGTCGTCTGTGAGAACGACATAGTTTCTGCTGTCTTTCAATCCCCTTCGCAATCCATGGCGATTACCACCCGATCGATGAGCCAACAACTGGGAGACCAAAACTCGGCCCACCGGGTGGAGGAGGCTCCGCCTCCCATCGCACCGTCTGAACCATCCACTATTGCGACTCCTACTAGTCAGCAACAACAACTCCTCCAGACTATGCAATTGCTGGTGAAACAAAATCAGCAGATCATCCAATTGATGCTCACCCAAGGAGGTGCTACCCCTCATCCAGAAGGAGTAGTCTCAATCCCTCCGACTAGGGAGGAACAACAACTTGCACCTCACGAGCGTCAAGCAGCCCCTCACCATGGCCACCGCAGAGCGCCCCTCGCTTAACAGTCCTTCCTCAACGCCTAGGGAGCTCGTGCATCCCCCCTTCTCATGTGCATGCGCAGGAGGACGAAGGAGAAAGTCAATATGGAGACCACGAAAGCCAATACCATCACCCGCTCGAGGATGTCCCCAACCAGTGGGACGAGAAGATAAGGAAAGTGCAAAACCAGCTTGGCGATGCCCTCAACGCCGTCAAGGCACAAACACCTACAACCGTGGACTACCTGGTAATACGCACAAACACACCCTTTATCACTGATATTGTCAACTATCCACTGCCTTCGAAGTTTAAGATGCCCAACATCGAGACCTTTGATGGCAATAAAGACCCCTTCGACCATCTGGATACCTACAAGTCCCTCATGCAGCTCCACAATGTGCCAGAGGAGATCATGTGCAGGGCGTTCTCTACCGCTAGTGGTTTTCCAAGCTCAGGCCCTCTTCCATCCAATCCTTTGTAGAGCTAAGTAAGTCCTTCGTCTCCCACTTCATAGGGGGATACCGTCATAAAAAATCAGTGATCCACCTGCTCACCATCAAGTAGGATAGGGATGAAAGTCTACGTAGCTACTTTGCCCGCTTCAATAAGGAGGTCTTCTAAGTTGAAGAACCAGATGACAAGGTAGCCTTAGCCGTCTTTATCGCTGGACTTCGCACATCCAGCTTCATATTCTCAGTCATCAAGAAGCCGCCCTCTAGCATGCCTGAGTTACTATCTAGGGCCCAAAAATATATGAATGCCGAGGACGTCACCAAAGCTCGTAGAGGTGAGTCCTCCTGAGGGGAGAAAAGGAAAGACAGTCCAGAAGACCGAAGGGAGACTGAGAATAAGAGAAAGAAAGTCGAGAGGGTCCCCGTAAAGGACGGTCTCGGACCACTACCCCTGAGGGACCGATAGCCATTCATTCCACTCAATGCTTCGGTGGAGCACATCCTACTCCAGATACAGGATTACCCAACCATTCATTGGCCCGGAAAGATGAAGTCTGACCCCAAACGCCGAAATCTCAGTAAGTATTGTCGCTTCCACTGCGACCATGGACATGACACGAACGATTGCTTCCAACTGAAGAAGTAAATTGAGGAGCTTATCCAACAGGGCCATCTCAGACAGTATGTGGCTGGTCGAGGACCTGCCCCTCCGCACGGAGAACGAGAACAGCAGCAACCCCTCGGTGGGATTCAGACCATCGCCGGAGGACTAGGAGGAGGAGGTGACTCCAACTCTGCCAGGAAGGCGCACGCCTGTAAGCTAAATAGGCAGAGTCTCATGAATCTCGCCCAATGAAGACCCCACGACATAGGGAGGAGGAGGTCATTACCTTCTCAGAAAGAGACCTGGTAGGGGTCCAAACCCCACATAATGACCCTCTAGTTTTGACCCTGATTGTTGCCAACTACCAAGTCAGAAGGATCCTAGTTGATAGTGGAAGCTCAGCTGACATCCTATTTGCCACTGCTTATGACAGCCTTCACCTCGGCAGAGAGAGATTACAGCCTGTCAGGACTCCCTTGGTTGGTTTCTCGGGAGAGAGAGTCCAGCCTTTGGGATCCATCACCCTTCCTGTCACAGTAGGGACTGCACCAAAGATCTTTACTATCATATTAAATTTTCTTGTACTTGATTGCCCTTCTGCTTACAATATAATACTTGGACGTCCTGCCCTCAATGCCTTAAGGGCAGTACCCTCTACTCACCACCTTCTCCTCCGTTTTCCTACTTCCAATGGGGTTGGGGAGATTAGAGGAGACCAGGTCTCAGCCAGAGAGTGCTATGTGGCTTCTATGAAGACTAGGAGGCCGAATGTGACACTCCAGGTCGAGATCCTTGACCCTAGAGATGATAGTACCTTAGAGAGGGGTGAACCAGCAGAGGAGCCTCGCCCAATAATACTAGATGATAGCCTTCCAGAGAAGAAGGTCTACCTTGGATCCTCGCTCTCCCAGGAGCTGGCATCTGCTTTGGTAGACTTCCTCAGGAAAAATACAGACGTCTTCGCCTGGTCCTATGAGGATTTGGAGGGTATTGACCCCGAGGTGGCCTCCCACCAACTGAACGTTGACCTCAGATACAAGCCTGTCTGTCATAAGTTGAGGAGTGTGAGCACTGAGAGGCGGCAAGCCATGGGGGAAGAGGTGGACAAGTTACTGACTAATGGGTTAGTGAGGGAGGTAGCCTACCCAGAATGGCTATCCAATGTGATAATGGTGACAAAAGTCAATGAGAAGTGGCGCCTCTGCGTAGATTTTACAGAGCTCAACAAGGCCTATCCCAAGGACAGTTATCCTCTCCTACGAATCGACCTGCTCATTGATGCCACGGTGGGACACGAGCTCCTGAGGTTCCTTGATGCCTACTCCGGTTACAACCAGATCAGCATGTTCCCTCCAGACCAAGAAAAGACCTCATTTATCACCCCCAGAGGGACTTACTGCTACAAGGTGATGCCTTTCGGGCTCAAGAATACCGGCGCCACGTACTAGCGTCTCGTTAACTGAATATTCGAGGCCCAGATTAGGAAGACAATGGAAGCCTATTTGGATGATATGTTAGTGAAGAGTGTAGTAGCCACAGATCATATCGCACACCTACAGGAGACCTTCGATGTGCTAAGAGCCTACAAGATGAAATTGAACCCTGAAAAATGTGCCTTCGGCGTAGGCTCAGGGAAGTTCTTAGGCTTCATGGTCTATAAAAGGGGCATTGAAGCCAATTCAGATAAAATCAGAGCAGTCTTAGAGATGAAGCTCCCTGCCTCAACCAAGGAGGTTCAACGCCTCAACGGGAGAGTAGCAGCCCTTAACAAGTTTATTTCTAAATCTGCTGATAAATGTCTTTCCTTTTTTAAGATCCTCCGCAGGTCCTTCCAGTGGAGCCCAGACGCTAAGGAGGCCTTCCAGAAGCTCAAAGCTTACCACTCCACACCACCACTACTCTCTCATACTGTGCCAGGAGAAATCCTCTACCTCTACCTCTCCGCTTCCCCCTCAGCCGTAAGCTCTGTACTCATCAAAGAGGAGAGAGGCATCCAAAAGCCCGTCTACTATGTAAGTAGAGCCTATCGAGGAGCAGAGGTGAGGTACTCAAAGTTATAAAAGTTAACTCTCGCCCTTGTCACTACTGTCAGACGTCTGCACCACTACTTCCAAAGTCATACCATTACGGTGGTCACCAATTAGCCGCTTAAAAGAATCTTGGGGAAGCCTGATGTCTCAGGCAGACTCCTCAAATGGGCTGTAGAGTTGAGCGAATTCGACATGTAGTACCAACCAAGGGCTGCCATCAAAGCACAAGCGCTTGTAGACTTTGTAGCAGAGTCCACGCCGCCCCTGGAATCCCAAAACAAAGAACTAGGCACCCCTGCGCAGTACATACTGACTCTCTCAACCAGAAAGTTGGACTAGTTACCATACAAAAACCCGCCGACCCTGAGGAGGAACAGGGGGTAGAGCCACCGATCGGGCAAGCCAGGAAGCCACCCACCCTGCCTAGGACGCTGCCCACCTAGCTTGGGGCACCGCCCACCCTGCCTTGGGTGCCGCCTTCTTAGACTCCCTCACTCCCATCTTCACATCCTCTCCAGACATCACCCCCATCATCCACTCTACCATACTAAAAACTCTATGTGGATGAGTCCTCTACCAATAAGGGCGATGGAACTGGACTCGTACTTATCAGTCCCCATGGCACTTCGATAAAGTACGCTGTCTCTCTCCACTTTGCTACATCAAATAATCAAGCAGAGTATGAGACCCTCATATCAGGTCTAAGGTTAGCCTTAGAGATGGAAGCACTCAGTCTCATGACCTACAGTGATTCTCAGCTCGTGGTCAATTAGGTAAGGGGAGATTTTGAAGCCAAAAAAAAAAGGATACAGGAATACCTCTCGGTGGTCCAAGCCCTCCTCCTAAGGTTTGCATGCTTCGAGATCCACCATGTACCTCGAGAAGAGAATGTCATGGATGATGCTCTCGCCAAGTTTGCCTGCCAATATACTTATGGGACCGGCGTTGACAGGTCATCAATTTGGGCAGAGCATCTCCAAGCTAGAGGAGGTCGAGGTTCACTATGCATCACCGGATTCCAATTGGATGACTCCTATCAGAGGCTACCTAGAGGAGGGCACTCTCCCAAACGACCCAATGAAAGCTAGAAAGTTGAAAATGAGGGCATCCAAGTATGTTATACTACAAAATACCCTTTACAAAAAGAGTTATTCTCTCCCACTACTCCGTTGTCTCACCCCAGAAGTGGCGGACTATGCCATGAGGGGATATATGGGAACCACTCAGGAGGATGTGCATTGGCTTATAAGGTAGTCAGACAGGGATACTATTGGCCCACCATGATTAGAGACACCCGAGACTTCGTCAGAAGATGTGATAAGTGTCAGCATTTTGTGACTGTGCCTAGACAGCCGCCCGAGGAACTCACCATAATTCAGAGCCCGTGGCCCTTCTCCATGTGGGGGATTGACATTCTAGGTCCCTCTCCCCGTGAGTCGAGGCCAATGCAAATTTGTAGTCATCGCCATCGACTACGTCACTAAGTGGGCAAAAGCTGAAGCTTTAGCCAGAATGACAGACCAGAAGATAAAAGACTTCATATAGAGGAGTCTAGTTTGCCACTTTGGGGTACCTCATGCCATCGTGAGCGACAACGCCAAGCAGTTTGATAACAAGCTCCTTAACACTTTATGTGCGGACCTCCAGATTAAGCAACCCCACTCTAGCCCCGCCCATCCACAGGCGAACGGGCAAGCGGAGGTCACTGTAAAGACCATACTCCGTAACTTGAAAGCTAGATTGGAGACTGCAAAAGGGAAGTGGGTAGATGAACTCTCAAGAGTACTATAGGCATATCGGACCACACCAAGAGGTCCTACGGGTGAGACCCCATTCTCTCTAGCCTATGAAACAGAGGCAGTGATACCTGTTAAAATCAGGGTACACTCCCTTAGGGTCTAGAGCCATGACCCTACCAGTAATTAAGAAGGCCTCCGCATCAACCTCGACTTGGTGGAGGAGGAGATAGAGATAGTCATGCTCAGGAATGCAGAGTACAAATGCCGCATGACTAAGTACTACAACTCGAGGGTGAAGTCTTGTGCCTTCTTACCTGGGGACCTGGTCCTCAAAAAGGTCATCATGTCCACCAAAGATTCCCAGGAAGAAAAATTGGGACCCAACTGGGAAGGACCCTACACGGTCACGGAGATAGTAAGGCCGGGTACCTACAAAATTCAATACTTTGAAGGAAGGCCGGGTCCTAGGCCACCCATGGAATGCAGAACACCTAAAAAAATACTACCAGTAGCTGGGGACAGTCAATCATGAGTTGGTGACCACTGTTTAGGTTATTTTGTTAGTCAATTTCCTATATTAGTCTTTTTCCTTCAAATATTTACTTTGAATTATAAAATAAAATTGCTCGATATTTTTCTCAAAAAGTTGTATTCCATTCAAAAAACTTTTACAAATGTGATATGTCATCCAAGCACATGAACTCTTGACAAAAGATGGACATAGTGTGCCAACAGAACAAAAGACACAAAGACAACACAATCCTAGTGACCCTCACTGTATTTACTCTCATAGTCCTCATCATCGGACTCAACAGCCTCAGAGGGCTTAAGGTCAGAAAGATCACAGTAAGGGAATGCTTTAACGGCCTTCCTCTTGAGCTCCTCGTAGCCGTCAATGAAGGCACTGGCCCTAGCCTCTCGGCAACATCCCTCTAAGCCTTCGCCCTGGTAGCTCTCTCAAGGGCTGCGCGAAGGTTAGCCTCAAGTTGAGCAGTCTTTCCTTGCGCCTGCCTCAACTCCTCAGCGGCATCCTCTCGTGCCTGCCGCTCGAGCCTCTGGTACTTCACAGCATCCTCTCGTGTCTGCCGTGCTAGCCCCGTAGCATCCTCTCGTGCCTGCCGCAGCTGCTCCTCAACAACCTTACGGGTCTGCCTCTCCTTCGTCTGGCTACTAACGGCCTCCCCGATCTTCAGGGTATTATTGAACAAGTCGGGCAAGGTAGCAACAATCTATAGACATTCGAAAATAAAATACAAAGAGAGTCAGGAATTAAGCCAAGATATGACAAAGGAAGTCAAGAACGAAACAAAAAGGAAAGCATACCAGAGCAAAGCCCTCAACAACGGCATTGACCATGCCTTCTGGACCCTGAGATGTAATCTCTTGAACGTCAGCACCGCTCATAAAGTCACAGAGTCTCCCCCTTGTCGCACTCAGATTCCGGAGCATAGACGTCGAGCGAACGTCCGGGTGAGGGTAGCTCATTGGGTCCACGATTCTGGTAAAAGATGGTGCTGGGACCTCAGGCCCCACGGCTATGCTAGAACAATCCCTCGGGGGAGAGGAGACATCAATCAGAGAAGAGGGTGGAGCATCACCAAGCTCAGCCTTCGTGAGACCAATAGACCCCGGTTGGGAAGAGTTGGGGGCACCAGACTTCGCCCTCTTGGAAGGAGGAGGGGGAATAGACGCTACCCTGAAAGTGAGTAACTTGTCCACAATAGACCTATCAATGGGGGTACCTGTGAAGCCAGTGTAAGTAAGAAAACCTGTTACATCACATTCTTAAGAAGACTACTAAGGTATCAAGTACCTTTCTTTTTCTGTTTTCACGGAGCCAGGGAAATACCGGCTGCCTGCATGATCTCGGAGGCATCCGTCATGGGGTTGTTGTGAACTATATCGAGAAACCTAGCTTGATCCCGAGATAGAGTCGGTGAGGCTGCAAGATGACAATTACACTATAAAAAACACATACATGAAAATTAAGAGAAGAATTGAAGGAAAGATCCTCACTCAGCTTAGTATTTGGGACTGTATCCCATCGAGTAGGCACCACATCACGATCAGAGTCAGAAGTCCACTCACCTCCAACAAAAAAATTTTTTTTTTCCATTTGTGAAGATTGGAAGTGAGACCAGTGATAAACTTGCCCGCTCTCGGGGCAAAGTGGTACTACCCCTGGTGGAGAACAGGGTTCTCAAGAAGCATGTATGTAACAACAAATGCTCAAACGGAGGGGGAATAGCAGCGTAGTGCACCAACCGCCACAATGCGAAAAATGCAGAGAGTACCCTCCAACCATTGGGGGCCAACCTCCTCGGGACTAGAGACAAGTGCCCAAAAACCCGACATATGGGTTCGGGGATAGGGAACCGAAGTCCCGCCTCCAACATGCCCTCATAAACAACTATCTCACCCGATGAGTCACAGCACATAGACTCTTCAGCCTCAAGATGACGACACGTCACAGAAGGCAGAATATGATACCGGGCAACTATATCAGAGATATCCTCATCACGCTCAAATAGGATAAATATAGAAGCTACCTTATGAAGGTCACCTCCGCCTCCTCCACCGGGACATCTATCGAGGTCACCAACAGTCCCCCTCTCGCATGAATGAATACCAGTGAAAAGCAAGCTCAGACCATAGCAAATAAAAGTAATTACACCAACAAAGATAAATAAATACCGAGACACATACCTTGGGAGCTCGTGTCACCCGTCCGTTTCCTAGACTCGCGAAGGGAGGTCTGCCGGCACCCAGGGAGCTCGGAGCGTCGTCTGTGCCTGTGGTGCCTCCCACTCTATGGCAGGAGCCTCCGACCTCTTTTGGCGATCCACTCTGCTGCCTACATGCATCTATGGTCCCCCGTGATGTGCCAAAAGGATTAGACGAAGACTCTTTGCCCATGCCTAGTCTCAGGCCAAAAACTCCAAAGGGTCTCTCA
This sequence comes from Ilex asprella, assembly GCA_023539305.1. Classification (NCBI taxonomy): domain Eukaryota; kingdom Viridiplantae; phylum Streptophyta; class Magnoliopsida; order Aquifoliales; family Aquifoliaceae; genus Ilex; species Ilex asprella. The sequence continues at coordinate 6,096,635 of CM042189.1, forward strand.
ACCGTTGCTTGGACCCCGCCGAAACCACCACTAGGAGAAGGACCCAAGTGTCCGAAGGCCAAAGGGGAGCCACCCAAGCCCCTGGCACCGCCCAAGGAGGCGTCATTAGAGCCTGGGCGCCGCCCGTGGAGGACCTCGCCCTTCCCTCGCCTTTGCTCAAGCACTCCGACTTCATTGCCTGCACCAAGAAGGACTCCGCCCGAAGCCTGGGCGCCCGTCTGGGTCAAAATAGGTGCCGCTTGTATCACACTCCCAAAGCCACCGTGAGGAAAAGGACCTTGACGTCCGAAAGCCGGAGGGGAGATGCCCGGGCTGGACCCTTGGGCGCTGCCTAGGCCAGCCCCTTGGGCGTTGCCTCCCCTCGCCTCATCTGCTCCATTCTTCAAGCCCCTAGTTCTCATGTGCCTTGATCTTAGAAAAAGAGAAGAATAAGAAAGAAATGGAAGAGAGTGGGATGAACAGTAGCTTGAAGACCCTTTTTATAGAGAATGGATGGCTTCTCAAGGAAGTCTTGCTAAAGCTTTTTGAGGAAGCTTAGTATGTAGCTTCTTGAGGAAGCTTAGTATATAGCTTCTTGAGGAAGATTGAACAACTCCTTAGGGAGCTTCGAAGAAGAAGCCTTTGGTCGAAAAAATGAGAAATGGGAGTGAAGTGAAGAAGATGAGAATAGTGACCTCTATTTACAGACGAGACGAGGGTGTATATATATATATAAAAAAAAGTTTTTTCGATCATTTTGTCGAGTTTGTCCTAAAAGCTCAATTTCAGAGATAGGAGTATTTTTTGAAAAAATTTGTTGGTCAGTTTGTGAGTCGTAGAGCTCGAAAAAATACTCGAAATCAAAAAAAAAATTCACCTCAAACGGACTCTTGTGCGCAAAGTTATGACTGTCCGAAGATTTACCGGTAATTCTGACACTCCAGCGGCTCCACTCACCCATGGACGCCGCCCACCACTTGGGCGCCTGCAACATGGCCATATACGCCCGCCTCAGCCACATGGGCGCCTACCTCATTGCCTTGGGCTCCCAGGAAGCCTCACCTGCCATTACACTTATCAACAAGTTCAACTAGTCCCCGAAGACGAAAAGGTACCGAGGGAAATGCAAGAAAAATCCGAATCGCTCCGACGAAGGTGAAACACATGCCCATAACTCCTTACTCTCACAAAAATTCAGAGGCATGGGGCATGAGGGGCAAATGACGAGCCCGAATTTAACTGGGCCGAGCCCAATCAAGATAAACCGAGAAATCCCAAGGAAAAGTTCAATCAAAGTCCGCCAATTGGAGAAAGTCCAAATCAAGACTAGTTTGACCCATGGTTAAGGAAGGCATCAAGGGGAAGACATCAAGAGGAGGACACCAAGCCAGCCCAAAACCCCCTTGGGCGCCGCCTAGGTTGGCCCCCTTGGGTGCTGGCTTGGGCTGGCCCCTCCGGGCGTCTCCTCCTCCTCCTTGCTTCCACCTCTTGATTCTAATATGAGTCCAAGCCCACTCTAATGCTAGTCCGAGCTCAATACAGCGATTGAATCAAAGGCCAAACGAGGAGTCTTCCTCTGAAGGAATAGGAGCACGAGGGAGAGAAATACGGGATACAGAGATCTCCTACCTTAGTCATACCTACCAAAATAGCAGAGCTCCTCTTATTCACGGCACCGCCTCACCGCCTTAACCCTAGTCTATATAATGTAAGCCCTTTTCCACACGGAGGGGCAGGATCTTAATCCCATACACACACTGCTCACTCTCTGCACTGTAAACTCTCTGGAGTACCTTGATACATTAATAAAGATCGTCGGCCACCGCTGCCATTCAAGAAAGTGGACGTAGGTCACGACCGAACCACTATAAATGCCTGAGTCGACTATTTATTTTTTGTTCTCTATTAATTGCTTGGTTATTGCTCTTTGATTGCGACCGTTCAAATATTTGACTGTTGACCTCGTACAAGGACGATTTTGTGCATCATCAAAAAGTAAGGAAAAGTTATTGTTACTGTGAAAGAAAAAAATATTTAATTGATGTTATTGTGTAAAAAAATATTTTGTTAATGTTACTATGCAACATATATCTTCTTGAGTTTTGTTACTGTGAAAAAAATATATATGGTACATTACGGTTTGCAATTGTTATTGTGAAAGTTTACATTTGTTATTGAATGAGATGTTCTTCTTCTAACGAGAGAGAGAGAGAGAGAGAGAGAGAGATAATATCAATTTCAATTTAGGAGTAAATTAAGACATAATAATTTTTAATTTAAGAATTTAATTTAAATCTACTTTCAAGGTATTTAAGGTTTCTATAATTGAACACAATAACACAGTTAAGAATATTTTGGGATTTAGTACATCAAACCTTGCGAGCCAAAGGAAAAATTACCCTTTGAGCTTTTTAACTATGAACTCTATTTTACTTTGTTCCTTAAACAATTAAATTTTTCACATTGTCTCTCAACTACTTACATTATCAATGTATTAGGGTTATGTTGGGAAAAAAAAAGTATCAAGGTAAAGTGAAAAAAATCCCATTTTTCGCAAAATGCAACAACTTCTTTGTTAAAATTTTGGCAGACGTTATTTACTGGAGTAATGTAAAACTAATAAGTGAAAGTGAAATGTGATAGATGAGGGGACCATATGAAAAAAGAGTAATAGTTGAAGGCTAAAATATTCCTTCTGGGTTTAATATTTACATTGACTATTTGTGTGGAATAGTTTTTCTATGAGTAATCTTCGTAAAAAGCTTTTGAGTAAATTTACATGAAAGTGCTTGATAAAAAAAAAAAAAAAAATTTACATGAAAGTGCACAACTTGACTATTTAAGTGAATAAGAGTTTGGGGAGATCGAGGCAGACAGAGAGACATTTAGAATATAAAATGAAGTCCAACACATTACTCTACTTGGCTTGTGGAAATGCCTTTTATTAAATATTTTGTTATATAGTTTGTAAAGATCATGTTAAGTATCACATAAGTCAAGTGGCATAAGCCATACATAATAAAAAATTAAAAAAAAAAGAAGAAGCCCACTTTCCAAGGTTACCACCAATATCAAATCTGGAAAAAAAAAATAAAAAAATCGATGCAAGTAGCTTTGTCTTGACACACACGTCTTACAATAATGGAGTAATTTTATTGTTGCGTGAAGGTTTTCCTTATACATATAAGATAATTGTAATTATAAATGAGTAAAGTTGTACATTTGAACATTACTATAAGAAAGTGACCACAAAAACCAAAAATCTTAAGAGCTCAAGTTTTCGTTGAGGGTAACCCACGGTACAAGAAATCGAAGTAGAAGAATCGATACAAGATAGAATAGATAGGAAAGTTATTAGGCAAGACACGTCTAAGATGTTATTTTTGAGACAGTAATTTCTCCATTATGATGTAGATTGACTCATGAAATTCTATCTCTATAATAAAATGCCTAATTTTAAAAATTCCTAAGACTACATTTTTCAATACCCCTTGAACTAGAATTGAACCATAGAAAAATAAGAAGCTAGGTATAATAGATAGAAGAAAAGTAAAATAATTTTAAATCTTTTGTCGCAACTTGCATCAAGATCTAACCCTTTGGCAATTTAGAAGGGATGTAACCCTTTGGCAATTTACCCTTTTCTCAAATAGTAACTTTAGCAACTAACAAATATATTAATATATTTGCCCAAAAAAAAATATTTAAATGTGAAAGATATCATTACTTGTAAATATTAGTATATACAAATATATATAACAGTTTCGTATTTAACCAAGAATTTTTTACTGATTAACCAAAATTTTAGTACATAACCAAATAGTTTTTTCAATACAAATCTCGAAGTTCGTTACATTCAACGTTTGAAATAATCTTCCAAGCCAACTTGTATAAGTTTGACTAAATCAAAGATAGATCGATTGAGTTGTTTATTTCATATATGCATCTACAGAACTCAATCGATCGATCTATCTTTAAATTACATTTTTGAATTAAAAGTAGTCAAAATGGACAAAAAATAAAATATAAATAATTTTATTTAAATAAAGTAGAGTAGAGTCATATATTACTACAAAACTTTCAAAATTTCAATAGTCAATTTTTTTTAAACAATTGAGTGGAAAGGTTGGCGGCGGGGCGGTTGGGCTAGACGGGCAAGCTGGCTCATGGGCCGAGTTTTTGTGAGCAAGCCCATGGGTCAGGTTTTAAGCCGGGTAATGGGTTTGAGGGCAATCTCAAATCTTCTCTTGAAAGATATTGAGCTCGGGTTTGGATGGGCTAATTATTAGACCTATCGGGCTTTTGACCTATTTTTTTGAGAAATTTGGAGGTCAGTCCCCTTACACGGACTTATTTGGACTTAAGTCCATCAAGGAAACTTATTTATTATGAAGTTCGTTTTTTGTCAATTTTACTATGATGTCCCTTCCCTTTAAAGTGAAATAAAATTAAAAATTAAAAATTAAAAACTCCTAAATCTTAGGAATTTGACCAACATTAAAGTATTTTCTCTATCATATCTATCTATATCCTTATATAGGTTAAGAGGTTGACTAACTTTAAATTTTTCCTCTCTCTAATATATCTATATCCATATATAGGTTAGGTATATATATAGTAACATTAAAAATAAAAAATAGTAACATTCAAATACAAAAAAAAAAAATATCATTTGAACACAAAAACTAATACATTTACACACAAAAAATAGTAACATTTAAACATAAAAAAAATTTGAAACATTCAATATTAATATTTTAAAAAAATAACAACAGCAACATGTTCAACAAAAAATAGTAATATGCTTAAAATAATAGTAACATGAACAGTAACATACTCAACAAAAGCAGTAACATGAACAGTAACATAATAAAAAAATAGTAACATGAATTTGAATATATATGTTAGGTGTATATATATATATATATATATATATATATATATATACATACACATACCACTTTCCTCATCATAACATTGCCTCTATCACACCATCGTCACCTCCCAAGCAACGCCAACCATCACGTTATCATCACCTCTACAATAACGCTTACCACCATCACCATCACACAAAAAGTCCATTCAAGTTCTACTCTTATATATAAGAGAGAGAGAGAGAGAGAAAGAAAGAAAGAGAGAGTTTTGAATTTGATATATAGAGAGAGAGAACTTTGAATTTGAATATATATATACAGAGAGAGAGAGAAAGATAGAGCTTTAAATTTGATATATATATAGAGAGAGAGAGAAAGAGATAGAGCTTTGAATTTGAATTTGAAATTTATGATGGAGATTTTATTGACATATTTAATTGACATTGAATTAAAGGATAACAATTTTCAAAATAAGAAATTAATTTAACTTCCTTTCAAGGAAGAGTATTTTTGAGATTAAAAAAAAAAGTAGACTTAAGCCATTACATATAATTTTAAACATGGACTTAGCTCCTTATAAGTTTCCTTGCAAGACTTATCTCCAAACAAGTACATCTAAGGAAACTCACTTCCACTTTTCACTATTTTTTTTTGGATCAAATAACAAGACTCGTGAACAACCCGACTCATGAACATCTCTATCCACAGTGTGTGGTTTTATGTGATTACACACATTTTGAGTTACAGTTGCTACGAGCTTAAAAAAGACGAGGTTTGAATGATTCTCCATCATTGATAAATAAGTCAAGCCATATTATTTGACCTTTTTATGTTTTCATAAACGAAGATTACACACACACACACACACACACAATTATATATATATATATATTGATGGGTCAGACTCAAGGCTACATCACCAAGGGGGTAAGCAGAGTCATCCAAGAGCCTTATCCACGCTGTCTTGGAAAGAGTCAACCACCACGTCATCTTCTGATTGAATTTTATAGGGAGTGCTGTAACTGTCTCATCCAGCCTCACCAGATTAGCCACTTAGTTACTGATAAGTCGTCTCAATCTGTTAGGAAATAACTATAAATTATAAGTCCCGCCAACACTTGGAGGGCAACACACACAATTGAGCACATCTACTGTCACTCTCCTCTCTATCTCATAGTTTGTATCTCCGTGCTCTCCCAACACTCCTTGAAGTACTAAAATACTAGGCGACCATAACCCTTCAAAGGAAACGTAAGTCATATTGACCGAACTATTATAAATCCTAGTCTCGTTTAACTTACTATCTCTCTCCACTTTATAATTGCATTTATGATTAATTATTTAATAAGTGGTGTGCAAATTCAATTTGTGCATTATATATATTGGTTCACCAATCCATACTTGCGTATCAAACGGTGACTTTGAAAAACTTGGACTCTGGGCTATAGATTAGTCACTTTTTACTGTTCCAAATCAGGATCGGAGTAAAATATAGTGTTCTAGGTGCCACAATCAATGAATGAACCATAATTCATGTGCAACTTCTTCTTCTAGTATTTAGTAATGCACGATGTTCCACGATTTCAGATCTACATTAATTGCATATTGTATACAATCCATATATCTTCTTTGCCCCGAGCTAATTTTGCGGTGTATTAATTGAGCTGAGCTTTTTATTTATTGACATGCACAGGGAGCTATCAACTTGACAAGCACAGGCCTGAGTCCAGTTTGCAAAGTTTAATTTGATAATCACTTTCGATTCTTTTTTCAAATCATGTACTCGACCTTACTCCGTTTTATATTACGTGCTTGAATTCGAGCTTAAGTCTAAGTAAATCCAAAGAACACACAAACAATAAGATGATTTGTCCATCAAGTCAATTGTACTATTTCCGAACTAAAATCAAGCAGATCTCGATCATATTCAGCTTGATTCTTTGAACAACCCTAGTTCAATATATTTTTTTAAGGGTTAATTTCACTTTACACTCCAAATGTTTCTGAAATTCTGAATGTGCATCCTGAAAGTTCAGTTTTCCCAAATTGCACCCTGAATCAAACAAATCTATCTCAATCAGGTCCACTAAATAACTCCTATTCCATTTTCCGTTTATTTTATTCCTTGTGCAGTTCACATGACATAAGAAAGGCTTATTGGTCACAACACACTTGTTGCCCAACCAGTTATCTAATGAACCACACAAACTTCTCTCTCAAAACGGGTTTGATTTGACTGATAAGTTCATGCTTATTTCATATGATTTACGCGTGGGGGTGAAACAGATAGCAAATGGAACGAGAGTTATCGATTGGGCCTGATTGGAACAAATTTGTTTGATTGAAGGTGTAATTTGAAAAAAATAAATTTTTAGGGTGCAAATTCAGAATTGAAAAAAAATTTGAGTGCAAAGTACAATTAACTTTTTTATTTTAAAATGGGCAGTTCTGTGCATTATTGGTGTTTATATTATGACGACGTGCTCAAATGGATGAAATTTAAAAGATTACATACCATTACAATAAGGAAAATGTTATTTGAACTTACAAATTTGATATAATTTGTTGACTTAATGACGTGGCTTCATTGGAACCATTCGATTAACACAAAATTCCAATATTTGATAGAGTTCACAGTCAATTTAAAGGAACTAGTGAATTAGGTCCCAATAACATTACTCTTACAATAGTGATTACGTTGATTGCACGTGTTTGACATCTTGCATGATGATACTGTTTGATATTTTGAAAATGAGACTTAGTACTCCTACCACGAAATGTAACAAGCAGCAGCACTACAAGTATATATAGTTGAAGCTAGCGCTGTTCTTTGTATATGGTGCAACATTTGAAGCACATATAGCAATATGGGTATTAGAGGTGTCATCTTCACCCTCCTAGTCCTTGCCAATTCGTTGGCTCATTGCAGCGGTGCTACACCACCGGCTAGTTTCTCCACTCCGCTTAACCGGAGTAGTTTTCCCGCAGGTTTTGTATTTGGCGCAGCATCGGCAGCTTACCAGGTGAGAATTCAGCTTTTTATGTGTGCATGCATGTAAAACTGGATTACTGTGTGTGTTGATGAGTGTGTACATGTGTGTGTTTGTTTCATATTAATTGTTGAGTGCATAGGTTGAAGGAGCAGCACATAAAGGAGGCAGAGGTCCTAGTATATGGGATACTTTCACACATGAACATCCAGGTCTGTGTGTGTGTGTGTGGAAAGCAATGAAGTTCTTAACACTTTTTAGAAGAGACATGTGATCTCCATTGTGATTCCAGCTCTTGGCCTATGAAGACATCAACCTTATCACATTAAGTCAACGATGAATCATGTCTAGCTACCGCAAAATGAATAACAATTTTGATGATAAACTACACTCTCCACTACGAACTTTGTCTCACATTGCTACTTTCACTGTCACGTTTCTCACATTTCACATTCAACTATGATTTACAGTTACTTGATTAATGTTGTTACAAACAACCAAATTTTTTTTCACTCTAACCCCCCAAAATATGGTAATTCGTTTCACTTTGTCAAACTCATTGATATTTTTTTTGCCAAAAAGATAACTATTGTTTACTATTAGGTTAAGGTGAAACTATTAATCTTAGTTGAGCGGACAATGTGAGAAATTCAATAATTCAAGAAAAATGTGGAATTAATGCCATAGTTGAGGAAGTCAACATATATTTGCCATTTATTCTTAGAATCGAAAAAGAATAAACACTACATATAGGCATATAAAATTTGGCAAATCTCATTTTATCCTCTGTGATTTGGCTTATTTGCACATGACCCCCTCACCTTAAAACGTTGTTATGTAACTTTCATGGGGTTTGTCAACCAAAATGCACTACGAACTGAGTCAATAGCAAGGGTAAAATGACATTAACACGCATTTGTCGTCTTCATCAAAACAAAAAAGAACTAGAATTAATCAGATGACCCAACTTCGTCTTCCATACTATCTCACCATACACAAGAATTACTCTCTAAACATGGATGATCATTTATTTTTCTTTAGATTCACATGCAAACGATATTGATAGTGTTCATTTGGCCTTTGATGAGTGAGAATATCTTTTTTTGTATGGCAGAAAAAATTTTGGACCATAGTACTGGAGATGTAGCCGTCGATTTTTATGATCATTATAAGGTAAGACTGAGTTCATATTCAATATAATCACCTACCAAAAATACCAAGCCAAATTCACATAATATATTTAAATTCCTTGAATCTGTGCATATATGCAATTTTGACATAAGATAGTGGCCTTATTTGCAATTAATTTACATGTATAAGAAAGGATTATGCATTTTTATGTTACAGAAGGACATACAACTGCTTAAAGGACTTGGTATGGATGCTTTCAGGCTCTCCATCTCCTGGTCTAGATTATTACCAAGTAAGATTACTAGTAATCACTCTTTACTAACTTGGGATTATCTTTTGAAAGTCGGGTCATTATTGAATTGACTGGTTATATCCATTTAATGAGAGGGTAGACTTGAACTCGGTTATAGGCGACACAAACCTAATTAAATTAAGTTATAAAGGAGTTGGGTATAAATTGATTAAACTTTACCACAATACAACAAATAGACACGCACACATCTTGCTTGACACAGCCCATTATTTATTTTACTTGAGAAATAAGCCTCACCAAGAGATTTATTTATCCATTTTTGTTTATGATGTCGCTCTCAGATGACAAAGTTTTTCTCTCCTCTAGAAATAAGCCTCACCAAGAGATTTATTTATCCATTTTTGTTTATGATGTCGCTCTCAGAGAGCAATGTTTTTCTCTCCTCTCAGGTGGAAAGATTAGTGGAGGAGTAAATCAAGAGGGAATCAAATTCTATAATGATCTCATCAATGAGCTCAAATCCAACGGTGATGACCCAATCCCCTCTTTCAACTTGTTCTGTACCACACCCTTTAACCCTAAATTGTTGCTATAATAACAGGTTTGAAACCATTTGTCACTCTTTTCCACTGGGATGTTCCACAGCCTCTGCAAGACGAATATGGAGGATTTTTAAGCACCAACATAGTGTAAGTTATTTGTTAAACATCCTGGTTTTAGAAAATGACAATGGCCATTAATGGCACGAGTGTAATGGACGTGAAATGTTGGGGACATTATGTAACAAAAACAAAAACCAGTGGGTCAAACTATATATATATATTTTCACTTACACCCTTTTAACATTTGGGCATGGGTGGGCATAGTACAAAGGTCACACAAATATAGTTTATCAGTGAATTGATAATAAATTTCATCGTATTAAACACCTGGTTTTAACCTGTTAAATGAACTGGTTTTTTTTTTTTAAAGTTGGTAATATAGAGAGACACTCACAATTTCTCATTTTCCACCCTTTTCGGGCAAAAATTCCTATTGAAAATAGATGAAAATTTGACAATGGTAATGACCATCATTATTGTTTATTTGTTAAACAGTATATCAATCCAAAATATTGATCTATGCTACACATGATCAAATACTCATCTATATTATTAACAATATGCCACATGATTAAAGGGGTACGATTTGATCACGCCTTAAACAGGAACGATTATCGAGACTATGTGGACCTTTGCTTCAAAGAATTTGGTGATCGGGTCAAGCACTGGATCACGTTGAATGAGCCATTGTCAGTCAGCATGTTTGGGTACGGGACGGGAACTCATGCGCCCGGTCGATGTTCGAGCTATGTTGGAAATTGCACCCAGGGTAACTCTGCCATAGAACCCTACGTCGTAGCACACCATCAACTTCTTGCTCATGCAGCTGCTGTTAGGTTATATAAAGAGAAGTACCAGGTGGTTGTTACTTTTTGCACAAGTTATAACTTAAATGTCTATACTGTTTTCTTTATTCAGCAAGTTGTATACAGAAGTTACATAATGCTAAGAAAGGAATCAAAGGTGATGTATGATGACCAAGGGCACGGGTTAGAAACGGGCCACCCGGTCCGGTCCACTCAACAATGGCCTGTGCTGACAATGCCCATGGATGAAAAGTCCAATTCTAATTGACCTATTGGGTCGATGCTACAATGGACTTTTTATTAATAATATAATAAATTTTATTTTATCGTATTCAGCTCCCTGGAGTATTTTTGGATGGGGTTAAGGTGCGCCAAAAAGGCGCTCACGACCCCATGGGCCAATGTGTCCACCATGGTTTTACGTCGGGCAATGGGCAACATAACATTTGACAATTCTTTTTTTTTTTTCCAAATGAGTAAGATGGTTTTTATTAATAAAAAATAATTCATCACCTAGCGTTAGATCAGTTAGTAAATGACTGTTCTAATTTAACTAATGTCTCGAGTTCGAGTCTTAGAACACAGTTGCATTCAATAGGGAGAGTTTTGTTGCACTTGTGATACTATCCGGCTCGAATTCGGATTAGTCAGAGTTTAAAGTGACTTTTGGATACCGGATGATCTGACAAAAAAAATAAAAAATAATTCATATATTATACCCCATTTACTGTACTCACCCAAAATCAATAGAAAATAACATGGGAGGATCCCAAAAAAAAAAAGCTCTTGGTCAATAGATTTTTGCTATTTATTTATTTCTTGTGTTGGGCATTGATGGATTGTGGCAACTAAATGCATTTGAGTGGATGCAGAATTCTCAAAAGGGAGAAATTGGGATCACATTAGTAACTCATTGGTTTCTGCCAAAAGTCAAAACAAAAGAAGGCCTCAAGGCTCCCTACACGGCTCTCGACTTTTGGTTAGGATGGTAAGTGTCACCTCTCAACCTGTTGACATCCATGTGGTCACTTATGTTGTTAATTTTAAACTACCCTCGGACAATTTGAATTAAAATTCATATTTCAAAGAAAAAAATATATATTGAGACGAAACCTAGATTTTAGAGATCATTTTTGCATATCCTTACTCCTTGACTTGAGTATGGTTACTTTATGGTCATGTTTGATTTGGGCACAATGGGATTGAATTGCATAATTGATTTCAATCTAATTCATATCGATGATAGTACTTGATTGACCACTTTATCTAATCCTGAATATATCATGCTTGATTCAAAGTCTAGATAAGGTATTGATCCATTGCCCTTTTACTGATTCTATGTTAGGATGGAGGATTAAAAATGACTAGAGTAACCCTATATAGCAAAGAATAATGTATTGATGTAGGGGTATTTTGCTTTGTTAACTTATAATACAAATCATTTTCATATAATACCACATGTTATATGTTATTGGTAATATTATGAATGCGATATTAGATGACATTTCAGCATGAGGACAGTACTAACAAAGTCATTAAGAGAGTCATATCATATGATCCAAACATAGTATTAAGTTACCATTTTGACTAATTCAGTCCCATCTCATCTTTTAATATCCAAAACCAAACTCGATATACGAGTAAAAGACCTAAACCTTTTTTCTTTTTTTCTGGAATTTTTGCAGGTTTCTGCACCCAATTACTTATGGTGACTACCCACCAAGCATGAGATCGAATGTGGGGAACCGATTGCCCAAATTCTCTATGGAGCAATCCAAGATGTTAAAAGGGTCAATTGATTTCTTGGGCATGAATTACTATACCTGTAATTATGCTTCTCCGATGCTCTCAGTCAATAGAGTTAACCTCAGCTACACAACAGACAATCATCTAGATCTTACCAGTAAGTCTTAAATGGGAAAAACAAGAACATATAATTCATGCATGTGTTTAGGAGTTTCACTAAATGATTGCGTAATAACGTTCTTATTTGATTCAGCTGAAAAGGATGGGAAACCTATTGGTCAACCGGTACCTCTCTCTCTCTCTCTCTCTCTCTCTCTCTCTCTAACCTATCCATATATGTGTTTTGAGTCGTTCAATTTTTGAATTCGTACATCATATTTGGATCATATTATTTTGGTTAAAGTCAGAAAATATAACTCAGGAAACCAAAATCCTAAAACTAAGAGCCCCTTTTCTTTGAACCAAATTCACTATGCATATTTGATCAATATTTTAACAAAACTAAACAAATAATTCTTTACTAGATCAAGAAGTATCGGAAGGAAATAACAAAAAATTAGACATTTTTTTTAATATATAATACAAGTTAAAAGTGATTGTTGTGTCAAAATCGAGTTGTTTGGATTGCACACTAACTCAATACGTCGATAACTAACGGGTCATGATAATGATCTTGAAATCATATTGTAGTATTGAGTTCAAATCATTTAACCGTTCATGCTGAAAATTTTTAACCTCTACCTTTTTTCCAATGAAGCTCATTCTTCACAACCAACATCAACAGAGATGGAACTATGCGGAGGCTTAGAGGGGCCATGGCCCCCCTCAAATTTTTAAAATTTTCATTACTCCCCTTATATATTTTTTTAAATTTATTATTAACCTCTAGTTTTTCAAAACATCAAATGTGTAAATATCTTGCTTAGTGTATTCAAAATGTTCAATGACATAATATTTAGTAATCATTTAAGATGTAATCACATGGATGAGTGTTGCTTGTATTGACGAAGACACTTGTTTGATTATTTTTTTGATGTAAAGAAAAAACAAGTAATTTTATTTTTTATATAAAAAAATAGGGATACAAATATGGTTTATATCAAAAGCAGTTGATTGACTTATAATTCATTTTTATTATGGTATTACATGAAACAATTATTTGCGACCTTGATTTATTTATAGACATCAGATTGCATTATAAACAAGAAAAAAAAGATTATCAGAAATAAATTTTTACGATGGCATGAACCACTTTTGAGTTTTGTGCTCAAAAATATTTTTTTTTGATGACATTGCATAAAAAATAAATTTAATAGGTACTTTATAAATAAAAACTTATTATTGACAATGACTACTGAATAACCTCATTGAATTAAATTTGTGTCTGTTATTGTTGGCCCCCTCAAGATAAAATTTTGGTTCCGTCGCTGAACATCAAAGATGAATTATGGAGTCTAACTATAATGTTTTGCAGACTGCTTTGAGTTGGCTTTTCTTTTGTCCAAGGGGAATTCGAGATCTCATGCTCTACATAAAACAGAAGTACAACAATCCAGCTATTTACATCACTGAGAATGGTAAAATAACCAGCAATTTAAAGACCTTTATCTCATGGCTTGTTTTCAAATTAAAATTCTCTCTGTTACACTCAATACTAGATCACATCTATCATTAATATAAGTGGGATCCACTATTTACAAGTGGACCCCTCACTCATACATGGTGAATGGGTAATCTACTGTTGAGTGACAGTATAATAGAAAGGATCTGAATTCTATTTTTCGAGGTCTAATATTTATCTGTTGCTGATTTGCAGGGATGGCAGATCAGAACAATAGTTCACTGCCTGTTCAAAAAGCCCTAAAAGATGAGTTGAGGATAAAGTATTACCTAGGGCACTTTAAGTATCTTCAACAAGCTATCAAGTGAGTGTTTTCAGCAAATAATGCTATACAACACTTTAGCACTTTGGTAAACTACTAGCACAAGGCATGCATGAGTCAGTTTAGGAAAAAACATTATGAGGTGCAACCTTGTGTGATCATTCTTAAGCTGTGTTTTTGCAGGGAGGGAGCAAATGTAAAAGGGCACTTTGTGTGGTCATTCCTTGATGACTTTGAATGGGATGCTGGTTTCACCATCCGTTTTGGTCTCACCTACATAGATTACAAAGACAACTTGAAAAGATACCTCAAACTCTCAGCTTTTTGGTTTAAGAAATTCCTCCAGAAATCAACTCAATGATGAGTCTTTGTTGTTAGAGAGATAAAAACAGAAGTATGTGAAGCTAAAGCTGAAAATTCACATTTCATTCCTAGTTGTAGCATGCTACGTATGTACTTCATCTTCATTTTCATCAGCTTTAAATAATTCCTACACCCTTGTGGGCTGTTCTGAGTTTTATTGTATTATCTCTTTTTTGGATTAATAAAATTATTTATCTTTTGGAACACTACGTTTGCTCACATTTATTGTATTATCTCATTAAATGGAACAAGTCCTATTTTAATTTTTTTTATGACTCCAGTTATTTGTTTTAGAGGTGTCAAAATATGACACGATCCGTTACCACGACACGAACATAATACGAAATTATAAGGTTTGATTCTTTCTTCAATTACCTGTTTAGTAAATAAATGGACCTGATACGATACGATTAATAAACAAATCGAGTATATGTAAAACTAATAAGAAGAATTACACGACACGACTCATTTATATATCAGTTATACACGGTTCATATACGATATAAACCCGATATAACACAATTCGTTAGTCACAAATCTATATAATAAAACACAGAGCAATTTGAATTTTTATCTCCTACATATTTTTTCTCCTAAAAACACCACATCACTTATTTCTATCACATATTTAATCATTTATATATTTCTCCTCTAAAAACATCATATCACTAATTTCTATCATATGTTTAATCATTTAATATTTGATTAATTTGTAGTTTATATAATTTTTTTTTCAAACATTATTCATACACGATAATACACACATGTTGAAAAAATTTAATACAGTGGGATCGATTTTTTGAACGCTTAAATTTTATATTTATCATTATTTCAAGCACGGAGTATGACTAGTTAATAAATAAATCGGATATGTGTAGAGTATATTTTGAATGAAAATTTTCATAATATGGCGGTATTTTGATCATGGTTTGTTTTTATGTTGCTTATGCAATCAAAATACTTTAAACCACATACAAAGGAGCCAAAAAAATAAAGATAACCCAGTCAATGAATGCCTTGAATCTAAGGGAATTAGTTGGAATTTAGCAATAATCTGAGCTACAGGCTAGTATTCAAGTTCGAGGGAGTAGTTAACATAAATCTAAACACCTTGTAAAAAAAAAATAGTGTGTGAATTTAAAAAAAAAAAAAAAACTAGAGCAATCGGGTCAGTAACTTTCTCAAATTTGGACTGCATTGTAGCCGGGAATATGTACTTTCTGATACAAGTCATGATCAAATCAAATCAGATTATATATTGTGCAATGCCACTATCCAGCAATGCATTATACTTACTACGTTCTATGTTCTTTCTACATATCAAAAATCCAAAATAATTTACAAAATCAGATGTATATTGTAGTGTATATATTTTCTCCAATCCCGACCCTTCCACTTTGTCTTCCAAGTTTACACGTTTTATTTCGTAACAAACTCATCTTCATAAACTAATGTGAGTCGTGATGATCAATCTAACGAAAAATAATAATGATAATATCATTATCACCCACTGTTTAAATTAAAAAAAAATGTAATTTACTATTAATCTGTCGTGCCCTTTTCAAATGAGTGCAACAAGCAACCTAGAAATGATCAACAACCCTACATGTAAGCTCTTGGAGCATGAGGGGTAGACATTAGGCATTAGGCAATTTGATTTTATTCGGGCCCTATGTCGGGTGATTGATTGATCATGAAGGGTAGACATTGAAATACAGTGATAGACACATATCTGTGTAATTTCACACCTCGAGCCTAACCACTTGTAGGCTCTAGGAGCATCTTCAATTTTTATTCAAACTCTTACTTAAATTTAAATTTGAATAAAAACAGACTAAAAACAATCTCTAGTTATTTACTCAAACTCGTACCACATGAATAGAAACTCAAATTTTTGCAAAATCATAACGATTATATTGTTCAATAAAAGAGCAATGCTATTCGGATGTCACGATGTGGACTAACAACTGTACTAATTGATTCAAAACTGCAAACCATGATCGGAACATAACAGTGTATATATTTTCTCCATCCATTTTCGAGTTTTCACGTCCAATTTTGAAATGGATTTCATCTTCATAAACAAGTGAATCGCGATGATCTATACATGTGAATCACAATGATCTATCGAAAGTCAATAACATCCCTATCATCCCTATTATCCGATCTTAAAAAATCCAAATTTATTATTTATAGTCTGTCGTGTTGATCATGATGTAGTTAGTATCCAAAGATTGCAGAATATAGTTAATCAGAGATTTACAAAGTGCTGGCAGCATTTCGCTACCAAGATGTTGGGTGATGGATTCAAGAAATTAGTGCAGCAAGCAACCTCTGGATGAGAAATATTTTTAAAAGTTTCAAAACTATGCAGTCGTATCCTTTTTTAGAACTTAGGAAAATTACACTTTGAACCCCTGAGTTAGGGCTCTGGTCTCACTTTATACTATTGAGATTCTCACATTATCTTCTGAACTAATTGAATTAATTTCACACTCTTCATAGCCAAACAACCGGAATGTTTTTTTTATAAAAATTGCCCAGATGTGTCGCAACACGCGTGGTTCTAATATTCATATATAAGTGAAGCAATGTGAAACCAATAAAAATTACCGAAAGTGCAATGTGATAAATGTGATAGCTAAGGGGGCAATTTAATACAAGGATAGTTAAGGGGTCCCTAGAGCAATTTTTCCTTCGACTTGTGTAAAGGATTTTCTCATTTTGCACTCTATTTAAGAGAGTGATGAGGAAGACCTGAACTCATAGTTAGCCATGGCAGTTCAAAGTTCTCTTTTACTGGTAGTCCTAGTCAACTTGTTGGCTCTTGGGATAGCAAGTAGTGTTTCGACTTCATTTAATTACACTAGTTTCCCCCCTGGTTTTATATTCGGAGCAGCCTCCGCTGCCTACCAGGTACAGTTTTGGTCTTTATCTTTTTAGTTCCAAAAAGATATGTTAAACGCAGATTTTGCATGCCCAACTCTTAAGTCGGTGCTAGATTTTTATCTTAAATAACCAATTATATTATAACCACCGAGCAGTTGGTCCGATAAGTAAGAACTCAAATTTTGTCGTTCAATGCTTAGGTTCAAATTTCCCTAACTACAACAGTTTGATAGAGCTAAACATACTCTTTACTTCGCAGAGCACGCAGTGGGACCTTAGCTTTAGTCCCGATGTAAGTGCGGTGGAATTTACTTTTGTGGTGTTGAGGGACTATGATTCTTAACGGACAGGGGTGGCTTAAGGTAATTGGAGGCCTATATAC
>CM042189.1:6119532-6150480 GCA_023539305.1 Ilex asprella
GCTCTGAATCATTTCAGACCTAATTTCAGGCAAAGATGTGAAACTCACATAAAAAAATCATCAAATCGTGAAATGTGTGTGCTATTTTTTATTTACATCAACTGTTATTTACAAATAAGAAGTAAGTGACAAAATACATGTCGCTAAATATATAAAATCTTCGAATTAGTTTCATAGAATAAAAAATTACAAATGAAAATATGAAGTAAATAATAAAAAGAATGACACAGGAAAAAAAAAAGATAACGGTATGAGGCAATGAGAGAGAGTGAGAGATAAAGACTTACATGAGAAATATAAGTCTTAGAAATATTTTGCATAAGAACCGTCGGATCAATAATCGTCAAATGATCTAAGCTGCAAAAAAATCAAGGCAAACTTTTCTAGCTACTTTATTATATAAATATACATAGAGAAAGAAGGGAGATAAGATAATGTGTTTAAAACCTCTAAGAGATAAGAGAGAGAGTTACATAAGAGATAGGAGTGTTAGAGTTAAGTTCAATTATGATCGTCAGATCAATAGTTTTAAAATAATCTGAACCGTCTTTTATGTTGAGATTACGTTGTCCGTTGGATGTGTTTATGTTTTGTCTCAAAACGATCTGGACCTCTTTTTGTCTCCAAAATTCAAACTCAGCTCTACTTTATTATATAGATATATGATGATATAGTCTTAGTCCTCAACAAGTTGCTAAGAGCATCTCTAACAATAGTTTGTATTTTAATTATCCAAAAAATAATTTTTTTTATTTTAGCTACTCACTTTTTTAATACACATTTCAACAGATTCTCTATATTTTTAACTATTTATTTTAAATAATATTAGAAAAAATTTCAATCACACCCCCTCTAGTTTCTAAATCTTCTATGACACCCCTTCTAGTCTATATTTAAACATCACTAACACTCCTACCATTAAACTATCATTTCTAACAAAAAAATTAATCTAAAATACCAAAAATGCCCTTACATAAATCTCAAGTAATTTTTTTACATAAAATTTTATTAAAATTCGAGCCGATTAAAATTTATTTTTGTACATATTAAAATTTGAACCAATTAAAATTCGATTGAAGTTGAATAAATTTTATTTTTTTGACTTATTAAAATATATTTTTTACGTATTAAAATATATTTTTTACGTATTAAAATTTGAGTCGATTTGAACTCAACCCGAGTTGTTAGCGCCGATTAAAATTCGCTTTCGAGTCAATTAAAATTTATATTTTTTTACTTATTAAAATTCGTGTCAATTAAAATTCGATTTTTTAAAATTTGAGTCGATTAAAATTCGATTATTTTTGTATTATATTTTTTGAGAATAATGAAAGAGAGAAAGAGAGAAAAAGAAAGAAAGAAAAGGAAGAGAGAGAAAATAGTAATAAATAAAGTAATGCTATTACTACAGTGATTATCTATATTTAGCTAATCACTGTAGCAAAAATGCATTTTAGTTATCCTTAAGCTACTCGGTTGGAGTATGAATAATTGTTCAAAATAACTAAATTATAATTATTTTGGCCATTTGACTACTCTATTGGAGATGCTTTGAAAATTATGTGATATAGATAAGTCAAAGTACACCTGGAAAAGGTCAATCTGTCATCATTCTAATATTAAATGTTAAAAATTTGTTTTATTGGAATTCACTATGTCATAGCTCCCTCATTGTTTGTAAACTGTGCATTGAAACCTCTATTACTTAAATTTATACATCTGTACCAATTTCAGTCGATTCGAATTTGAAATTGAAATTAATTATTTGTGCCATCCATATTTGAATTAGTTAAAAATTTCAATTTAATCCAAAACTTCTATCCAATGTGAATAATCTAATAAGTTAATTTTTAGAAAATTATATTTGAATTTCAACTTTATTTCGTGAAATAAGCACTCAATGTTATTGTGTACTTATATAACAGAGAAATAACTCAGATTAAATCATAATTTGTTCTGATATTATTATATTCAAACCCAAATTTATATAACATGATATAGTGTATTTGGATCCGATATTGGATTAGTACTAGACATAAATATCTAGTCATATTGGATAAAATTTGCATGAAGTTACCCTGTATTAGTTTAGTTTCAATGAATTTGAGTCATAATTGAGTTAGCTTATTAGACTTGCTTACTATATGGGTCATGTGAACATTGAGTCAATTTTAAAATGACACGACTACTAAATGCAATACACGGCCGTTCTTAATACAGCCCTCTGACACGATGTTGTAGCATATGAAGTTAACCTTAAAGGGTTCAAATCATGAACTATTAACCTATTGAACTCTTTTTTTTTTAAGAGGGGAAGGGGGAAGGGGGAAGGGGGAAGGGAGAAGGGAGAAGGGAGCTTGAACCCTTGACTTCAAAAAAACAAAACTTTCACAAAATAAGGAGTATTATTAAACTAAAGACCAATTAGTATTAACCTATTAAACTCACTCAATAAATATATTGTGCATAAGTTGAATGTATAACATGTTACAAGACATTAGGAAATCCAAAATAATTGTGTTACAGAAGATATTCTCTTCAGATGATTTCATTAGATTTTCATTGTCGTTTTCATAATTGATTGTTTTTCTTGTACATCAATATGTCCAATTGTTCCTTTATGTCTCCTGAAAATGCAATTTTTTTCCTTGTTTTAAAGATGGGAAGCTAAGCGGAGGTGTAAACAAGGAGGGTGTCGCCTTTTATAACAGCCTCATCAATGAGCTGCTATCAAATGGTTCTCTCTCTCTCTCTCTCTCTTGCAAATACTCCAAACAATGGTAATGTCACGCCATCATCAACGTGTGGTTTTCTTACTAAATAACAAGACAAGAGTGTATGTATATGCAACAAACTGGAATAACCACATTGCATGTGAATATTTTGGGTATACCATGCATATATGATTTTTTTATTGGATAGTGACATTATATGTCATAAATGACATGATATTATTGTTATACCAAAAGTTTATGCCTCGCTTTTGGTTTTTGTTTCTCTCATCCATATTTTTTTCCTTAAATGTGTAGGTATTATACCTTTAGTGACAATTTTTCACTGGGATCTTCCTCAAGCCCTAGAAGATGAGTACGGTGGTTTTTTAAGCCCACGGATCGTGTAAGTAAATTTTTATACTTTTATATGTGAGAATAAATAAATAAATTATGAACAACACCAAAAGAACAAATACACATTCTGAAATTAAAATATTCAACTCAAAACATTTTACTCTAAATTTTCATAAAAAAAATAACCAATAAGTCCTTTTTTTGTTAAAAAATAATTAAATTCTAATAACTAAGTTCGAACTTTCAAACAACTTCTCAAAGAAGTCGTAATTTTATTATAATTTCTCCTTTAACCTCCATATTTTTGGTTCATTTCTATTAATTTATTTATACGAATGGTGGAGAGTTTTGTCGCCCTTGTGGTTTTATTTGGTTCGAATCTGGATTAGTCAGAGCCCAAAGTGACTTTTGAATACCAGATAATTTGACCAAAAAAATTTATACGAATGGTAATTTAACATCATATTTTTGTGAATGGCAGGAATGATTTTCGAGATTATGCAGAGCTATGCTTCAAAGAATTTGGTGATAGAGTAAAGCTTTGGGCCACCATTAATGAGCCATTTTCATACAGCTCTCAAGGTTACGACACGGGCGCCTTTGCTCCTGGACGGTGTTCTGCTTGGATGTCCAACGGTTGCCCCGCTGGTGACTCCGGCACCGAGCCTTATGTAGTTACCCACCACCTGCTCCTTGGCCACGCAGCAATTGTGAAATTGTACAAGGAGAAATACCAGGTAAGCAAGAACTTCCTGGAAGTACAAATGAATCGAATCGAGCAGAGCACTAGGCTGTCGTAGCTTGAATCATTCACTTGCAAAGAGGTCTTGGGATCGGCTCAAAAATCTTGACAATTTTCAAACATCATGTTCTAGATCATCTGATTAATTTTTTTTCCAAACTTGGAGTCAGCGTGTCTAATTAAATGAACCAAGCTCGAACTTGTGTTTGATTCACTTTACAAATAAATGAATTTCAATCCAAGTTGATCCCAATCTGTTCATGATCAATAAAACCCTACAGAAAATCTTTCTTATACAAGAGTAATTGAATAATCTTTTGAATATAGAAGTGCTTCCTAAGTGCTTCATAAGAAATATTACATAACACCCATCTGATGGCAATGGTGTTGTTTGTATAGGCATCTCAAAAGGGGCAGATAGGGATAGTTCTCGTCAGTCATTGGATAGTGCCCTACTCCAGTAGCAAACAGAATCATAAAGCAGCCGAACGAGCCCTCGATTTTATGCTTGGATGGTGAGCTTCATCTCAAAACTGAACTGTGTCAGTGTGGTTGAAAAAAGAAAATTTTGAATGGGTTTAACACACCATGTGAGACCATCATGTGGTGTACACAACTAATGAGAGACTGCTACAAATACAAAAACAGCATTTAAGGTACAGAAGTTGGGGTTTTCAACAAAAAAAAAATTCGCTCATGGTTGGAGAGACATTCTATGCACCAATTTGATCCATGTCACTCATGTTTTTCTTTCTCTGTCACGGGGTTTTAAAGTAATTGTAATGGCCACGGAAATGGGAGCGAAAATTGAATGTGTGGGGTTTCCTTTTTTTCTTTACTTTTCTTTTTTTCATGCATGCACTAGTTTTCAAGTTTTGAATGCATCAACATTTAAAATCTGCATCCCTAGAAATATGGGTAATTGGTGATTGATAAAATCTTTTTAGCTTGCATAAATGATTTCGATTTATTAAATAATGTTATCTTATTCTTTAAGTCATTAATATTGAAAATACTGACCAAATCTCATTATTCACTACTTTTGTAGGCATTAATTCAATCTAGGAATATTTTAAATTCGAATGATGGGTTTTTCTATTGAACATATAGACTAAAAAAATTATCCCATCCGTTTATTAGCACCCAAAATATTTAGAAACGTGTGATGTTTACGGTCATTACAATCATGAATTTTCTTGACCATTATACCAGTTGGTAAGGGGATTGGATCCCTCCTATCACGTTACATCGTAGTGGGAAAATTAAAATATTTTTAACATGTATCCAAATTATAGACTTCTTAATTTATTATGCCAAAACTGGAATATGTTTTCATTTCAATATATTTTTGACAGGTTTATACACCCATTGACATATGGCGATTATCCGAAAACCATGCGTACCCTCGTCGGAAAACGCTTACCAAACTTTACAGCTGAGGAAGCTAAGCTGGTGAAAGGGTCTTTTGATTTCCTTGGAATAAATTACTATACAGGAAATTATGCATCTAATGTTCCTTCTGCAAACAGTATCAATGTCAGCTACTCAACAGATTCTCTTGCTAATCTTACAAGTAAGTTCACACACACACACACACACACACACACACATATATTTATATTTGTTGTCTTTTATTTGTAAGAAAGCAAGTTTATGTTATTTTGTTATTGTAAATGAGAAGATAAGTTTATGGTGATCAAAAAATTTTGTTACCGTAGAGAAAAAATATACAACCGAATGAAACAAATTACAATAGAATGAGGGCAAAGCTAATAATCAATTAGATCCCAAAAGTTTGAGGTCAATCCTAATAAAACTTAGGATTGATTCTAAAAAGTAAGGGTCAGTCCCAAGTTTTATTGATCATTTTTAACTCGACCTCATTCAAACATAACTTAGGTTCATTTAATAATGGCATGATTTGATTTGAAAATAACATTTGATAGATACACAAAAAACGTATCTTAGAAAAATCCTTTATTTTGTACCCGTGTGACATATCTTTTTCTTTTCTTGTATTTTCACAGCGGAGAGAAATGGAAAACCCATCGGTGCTCCGGTAAGTACTTCGTAAACATTGAAAAAAAAATCAAATTGTAAGAGATGTTTTGACATAAAAAGCAGTCTAATAAGGCACATCTACGTGACAACACCTTTGGATTTTTGGCTGTCTGCTTTAAAATAATAATTGGATACAAATGTTTTGCAGACTGGTGTAAGTTCCTTTTTTGTCTATCCGAAAGGACTTCGAGAGCTTCTTGTCTACATAAAGGAAAAATACAACAGTCCAACCCTTTACATTACAGAATGTGGTAAGACAATGACTCAATTTCTTTCAAACTGTTCATTAAACATTGATATTGATGGGTCAAACCCAAATGAGCCAATCTATATGAAAAGTTCAAACTTAAACTAAGAGCCCAAGACTATAGAAGACCAAGCAAGCCCTATAAGGTCCAAGACCGTCAAGCCCATCAGGGAGCATCCAGGAGCCATATCCTTGCCCGTTGAGGAAGAGGAGAGGTCGACAGGGAAAGGAGAGATCATCAACTATAAAGTTGCTTCCAGTCTGTTATAACCGTCAAGCTACTCAATGACTACACAGACTATAAATTGTAAGCTCCTCCCAACACTTGGAGGGCATCTCACAAAATAAAGTTCTCTTCTCTCTTGTAATTCTCTACTCTCCCAACATACCGGAGTTAATAAAATTCCCGATAAACTCAACTATTGAAAGTGGACGTAGGTCTTGATTGACTGAACCACTATAAACCTTGTCTTCCCCCTCTCTACCTATTCTACTGCATTTTATATTATTAACTTGACTATGGTGTACAAACCAATTTGTATATCATCAGTTTGGCGTCGTCTGTAGGAACGACAAAGTTCTCACTTAAACATTTTCTTGGATAATCTGTCACAATCACTGTCAGATTGATGAATCCCCCCGAAGATAATCCACCACGAGAGGAGGAGGTTGCTCCTCCACCTGCCAATCTTGTTCCAAATGCACAACAGATGTTGAACACAATGTAAGAACTTATAGATCAGAACTAGCAAATTCTGCAATTAAAGCTTGGGCAACAAGGAGGAGCGCAACCTGGACCTCAAGCCAAGGGAGCTCCACTCCCTGGCCATCAAGGGTCTCCTCACCTTGACACTCTCCATCTGGGCGCCCCCGTGGGCACCCCATCCTTGGGAGCTCCCTTGGGCGCCCCCTATGAGGGACCACCTCCTCTAGCCTCTGCTCCTGCTCCCCATAGTGGAGATTCTCCTATCCAAGAGGATAAGGGTGAAAACCAAAGCATGGAATATGGGAGCCATTTATGTGGCAATTCCAAAGAACCTCCTCCCAATCAGTGGGACAAAAAAATTAAGCAGGTACAAAATCAATTGGGTGACGTCTTCAACGCTATGAAAGCACAAGAACCCGAGACAGTGGACTACCTCGTAAGTCGAAGTGACATACCCTTCAAACCTGATGTGGCTAATTATCCACTCCCTCAAAAATTCAAGATGCCATCTGTCAAGACCTTTGACGGTACAAAGGATCCACTGGACCACCTTGAAACTTTTAAGACCTTGATGCAGCTGCACAACGTCCCGGACGAAATCATGTGCACAACGTTCCTAACTACCTTGAATGGATCCGCTCGGCAGTGATTCTCCAAGATCACACCTGTCTCCATTGGCTCATTTGTTGAGCTGAGCAGGTCCTTCGTGTTGCACTTTACTGGTGGACGTCGCCATCAAAAGCCTGCCACCCACCTGCTTAGCATAAAGCAAAATCAAGATGAGATTCTAAGAAGCTACCTCACTCATTTTAATGAGGAGGTCCTTCAAGTTGAAGAGCCCGATGAAAAATGTTAGCCTGACTGCCTTCTTGGGAGGCCTCCGGTCGTCAAGCTTCCTTTTCTCCGTGATGAAACGCCTACCTAAGAGTATGCCAGAGCTGGTAACCAAGGCCCAAAAATACATGAAAGCTGAGGACGTCATAAGGGCCAGACGAAGTGAATCCTCAAGAACTGGGGAAAAAAAAGGCAGAGAAGGGGACAACAAGAATGAGAGTAACAACAAACACAACAGGACAGAGAGGGTACCTGCCAAAGACCGGCTTGGTCTTGCTCCCCAAAGAGATCGACAAGCCTTCACTCCCCTCAACACCTCTGTCGGGCACTTCCTATTGCAAATCCAGCATGACCCCATAACAAAGTGACCAAGGAAGATGAAGTCTCCCCTAAACCACAGGAACCCAAATAAGTATTGTTGATTTCATCCCGATCATAGCCATGACACCGACGATTGCTACGACCTCAAAAGAAAAATTGAGGAACTCATTCATCAGGGGCACCTACGCCAGTATATTGTCGGTAGAGGACAAGTGCCGGTGCCACCTTGCAATTAGGAAGACCAACAGCCTATTGGAGAAATTTGCACCATCTTCGGAGGGATTGCAGGAGGAGGAAAATCCCTCTCTGCTATGAAGGCTCATGCTAGGAAAGCTAGACACCCTGACGAATTGTGCACATCTAAGGCACTTAAGCATGGCAACAGTGAGGTCATATATTTTTCAGATAAAGATTTGGAAGGAATTCAACACCCCTATTATGACCCTTTGGTGCTTACCATGACATCCCATCAGGTTACCCCTCATTGGGTTCTCAGGGGAGAAGGTGTATCCCCTAGGGTCCATCACCTTACTTGTCACTGCCGGAGTGGTACCCCGAAGCTCCACTGTCATGGTCAATTTTCTGGTGATAGACTGCCCCTCAGCGTACAACATCATTCTAAGGCGACCTACTCTCAACACTCTAAAAGCAGTGCCCTCTACCTACCATCTCATCCTCCTCTTTCCAACCTCGAACGGAGTCAAAAAAGTCCGAGGAGACCAAGTAGCTGCAAAGGAGTTCTACGTCTCCTCCATGAAGACAAGGAAACGACAAGAAGCTCTACAGGTGAAGGTCCTCGACCCAAGGGATGACACCACCTTAGAAAGAGGAGAACCAATCGAGCAGTTCACCCCAGTGGTTTTAGATGAGGAGTATCCAGATAGAAAAGTGTACATTGACTCTTCCCTTTCTGAGGACTTGGTTCACCAGCTAATAAAGTTCCTGAGGCTCAATATGGACATTTTTACATGGTCAAATGAAGACCTCGAGGGCATTGACCCTGAGGTCGCCACCCATCGCCTTAATGTTGACCCTCGCCACAAGCCTGTTCGCCAAAAGTTAAGGGGTGCAATGGAAACAGAGGTAGAAAAGTTGATAGAGAACGGGGCGGCCAAAGAAGTAGCCTATCCTGAGTGGTTCTCAAATGTGGTGATGGTGACTAAAGCTAATGAAAAGTGGCGCCTCTGCGTGAACTTTACTGAGCTTAACAAGGCGTGCCCGAAAGATAGCTACCCACTACCACAAATCAACCTCCTCATTGACGCCACCGTAGGACATGAATTGTTCACTTTCCTGGATGCACATTCTGGGTATAACCAGATCCGCATGCACCCTCCAGATCAGGAGAAGACATCATTCATCACTCCAAAGGGGACCTATTGCTATAGGGTCATGCCCCTTGGGTTGAAAAACACAGGAGCAACCTACCAACGACTGGTAAATAAGATGTTCCAGTCACAAATTAGGAAAATAATGGAGGTGTATGTGGATGACATGTTGGTAAAAAGTTTCGCAGCAACAGACCTCATTGATCACCCCAAAAAACCTTCAACGTTCTCAAGTCATACCGCATGAAGTTGAATCCTGAAAAGTGTGCCTTTGGTGTAGGCTTAGGTAAGTTCCTTGGTTTTATGGTCAACCAGAGGGAAATTGAGGCCAACCCTGACAAGATCAAGGTCATCTTAGGTATGAAATCGCCTTCCTCGACCAAGGAGCTCCAGCACCTCAATGAGAGAGTTGCAGCTCTCAACAGATTTGACTCCAATTCTACAGACAAATGTTTATCTTTCTTCAAGATTCTCCGAAATGTGTTCAAGTGGGGACCTGAGGCAGAGGAGATCTTTCAAAAGCTCAAAGCCTTCTTGGCTACACCTTCTCTCCTTTCACCTGCCACCCTAGGGGAGAAATTGTATCTATACCTTTCTACCTCCCCGTCAACGATAAGTTCCGTCCTCATAAGAAACTATGATGGAGTAAAAAAGCCCATCTATTATGTAAGCAGAGCGTACCGAGGAGCGAAAATCAGACATTCGTGACTAGAGAAGTTAGCACTTGCCCTCATCTAAAAAGCTAGGCGCTTGCGACATTACTTTCAAAGTCATACCATTGTTGTGATCATAGACTAGCCTTTGAAGAGAATCTTGGGAAAATCGGATGTATTTGGAACACTCCTGAATGGCCAGTGGAACTATGCGAGTTCAATATTCAGTACCAGCCAAAATCCGCCATCAAAGCACAAGCCTTGACTGATTTCATTACTGAGCTTACACCCTTAGAGGAGAACCAGGAGCATTCCACACTCCAGACATCAAGGCCAAACACTCAATGCAATTAACCACTGAGCGAGGACATCCAGACGTGTGGGAAGTACACACTAGCATCCAAAACACGCGGCCAGGATGGCACAGGTGCCCAGGCATCCTAGGTAGGCGCCCAAACCCTTCCTGGTACCCTGCTTGGAGCCCCAGACCCCCCAGCGCCTAGCCTGCCTCATTTGGCACCTAGAACCCTTCTGACGCCCAGAAGGGTGCCTTGTTTGCCACCCCAGATCTCACAAAGCTCTCTGATCCCTCCTCTCTGTCTCTTTGGAACCTTTATATGAATGGTTCCTCAACCAGTGAAGGCAGTGGAGCAGGCCTCATCCTAATCAGCCCCGATGGCACTCCCATCAAGTATGCT
Source organism: Ilex asprella (assembly GCA_023539305.1). Lineage (NCBI taxonomy): Eukaryota > Viridiplantae > Streptophyta > Magnoliopsida > Aquifoliales > Aquifoliaceae > Ilex > Ilex asprella. The sequence continues at coordinate 6,130,191 of CM042189.1, forward strand.
ATAAAGCTCCACTTTATTGCCTTTAACAATGAGACGAAATATGAAGCCCTCCTCTCTGGCCTAAGGTTGGGGTTTGAAATGGAAGCCAAGTACCTCATCACTCATAGCAATTCTCAGCTGATAGTCAACCAAGTGAAAGGGGAGTTTGAAGCGAAAGGAGCCAGAATGCAAGAGTACCTTGCTATGGCAAGAGCCTTGATCGCAAAGTTCTAATACTTTCAAATCATCCATATCCCGACAGAGAACAACATGGCTTTCGATGCACTAGCCAGACTCGCCTCATCCTCAGAAGCCCCACCGGGACCAACATTCATGGGTCACTAGTTTGAACCAAGCAAATTAGACATGGAAGCCACAAGCATCAACTGTGCAGTTGTCGAGTCAAACTGGATGACCCCAATAAGAGCTTACCTCCAGGATGACGTGTTGCCAGATAACCCCCTAGAGGCCAAGAAACTCAAGGTGAGAGCCTCCAAGTTCACTATCTTATAAGACACTTTGTAAAAAAGAGACTACTCCTTACCATTATTGAAGTGTCTCTCACCTAAAGAAGTTGACTATGCCTTGCGGGTGATCCATGAAAGGATTTATGGGTATCATTCTGGAGGGTGCTCCCTCGCTCACAAGGCTCTGAGATAGGGCTACTTCTGTCCTAGTATGATGAGCGATGCTCAGGAATTTGCCAAGAAGTGCGACAAATGTCAGTGCTTTGCCACTGTGCCCAGACAGCCACCCGACGAACTCACAGTCGTCACAAGTCCGTGGCCTTTCTCTAAATGGGGCATCGGTATTCTAGGGCCTCTACCTCTAAGTAGGGGATAGTGAAAATTTGTAGTGGTAGCAGTTGATTGCTTTACCAAGTGGGCGGAGGCCGAACCCTTAGCAAAAATAATAGACGTGAAGGTAAAGGATTTTATTTGGAAGAGCCTGATCTGCTGCTTTGGGATACCCCATGCCATTGTTAGCGACAATGTCAAACTGTTCGACAACAAGCTCCTGAACTCATTCTGCGCCGACCTCCAGATAAAGTAGTCTTATTCCAGCCCAACGCATCCACAAGAAAACGGACAAGCAGAAGTAATGGTGAGAATAGTGCTACGCAACCTAAATACAAGACTTGAAAAGGCAAAGGGTTTTTGAGTTGACGAGCTCGCAAGCGTATTATAGGCCTACCGGACCACACCTAGAACTCCAACTGGAGAAACCCGTTTCTCCCTCGCCTTTGGAACTGAGGCAGTCATCCTTGTAGAGATCGGGGTATATTCTCTAAGGGTCCAGTAGCACGACCCCTCCACTAACAAGGAAGGACTCCGCATCAACCTCAACTTGATAGAGGAGGCAAGGGAAATGGCTGTGGTTCGCAATGCAAAGTACAAGTGTTGCATGACAGAGTACTACAATTCGAGGGTGAAGCTTCATTCCTTCCAGCCAGGAGACTAGGTCCTCAAAAAGTGATCCTCTCCACAAAGGATTCACGAGAAGGAAAGCTGAAACCAAACTAGGAGGGACCCAACCTTGTAACAGAAGTGGTGAGGTCGGACACCTACAAGATATAGAGTTCTGCGGGGAAGGTTTTGCCCCATCCATGGAATGCTGAGCACCTGAAGAGGTACTATCAGCGACACTTTGAGAAAGAATAGAAAATTTGGGGACTTGATTTTATTTTTTACTTTTTTATGTTGCATAAGTAATGAAATGAATAAAATTTTAAGATTAATTCAAAAAAAGATGCTTGCATTTTTATTCAACTTCTCAAAAGAGCATCAGTGGTAAAAACCACTTCTACAAAAAGTAGGGCTACAAATGCAACAAAATATTTTCCTTTCCTACAAAAAAAAATCAAAAATTTCCTAGCACTCTAACCACTCTCATGGTCATCATCCTCCTCCTCTTCACTCTTGGCATCATCAAAACCTCTATCGCTCTCATCAGGCGCCTCAGTTGGCAAAAAGCCTGAGACATCAATGTCGGGAAAGGCAGCAAAAAATCTTTCCTCGAAGCTCCTCATAACCGTCAATGAAAGTATTTACAATGCTATTCTCCAGGTCCGCCTCTGCCCGAGAAGCTCTTTCCTGAGCAGCCTTCACCTTTGCCTCTGTAGCAGCCTCTTTGAGCATGGTCCTTTCACTGACCATAGCAAGCTCAGCCTCGATCTCGCCTACCCTCCCATGGGTCGTCAAAAGCTCAGTATCACTGAGTGTGACCCTCTCACGGACCTTTGCAAGCTCAGTCTCAAGCTTGGCCACCCTCCCATGGGTCGCCGAAAACTCATCCTCCCTGAGCATGGCCCTCTCATGGGCCTCTGCAAACTCAACCTCGAGCATGGCCACCCTCCTATGGGTAGCCGAAAGCTCAGCCTCAAGGCCAAACACCCTCTCACGGGTTGCCACAAGGTCAGCGTCAGAAGTCCTCCTAGTAGCTTCAAGCTCGGTGATCCTCCTCTGAGCAGCAAGAAACTTATTTTGTACCACTTCATGATCGTGTTTCAGCCTGTGATAAAGGATAGTCCTTGAAAACATACACATAGATGCAGTCGAGGCCTGAGGAAAAACAAAAGACAAAAGGATGTCACAAATTTGTGGAAGGAATGGAGAAAGGGGAGATAAACAAATTCTTACCTAAGCCTAGTTTTCCAGATAAGAGTTCAGGATTCCCTCGGTGCCCAATAAGCTAATCTCATTCACGTCATTGGATAACAAACACTTTTCGAGTGGATCCCTGATGACTCGCGCATTCCCTAACATTGAGTTAATCTGATAAGGTACCCTAGTAGAAGTCCCCATAGGAAGAATGGACAGAAGAGAGGCAGAAGGTGTGGCTAACAAACAAAACTTCAAGTGAGACTCTGGAGCATGGGGTGCATCCGAAGAAGTCTCCAAATAAGGAGGCATCTCTGGATGGGCCAATTGATGGGAGGGTGCCCGCGAAACCATTGGAAAGGTCTCTTGAGAGACGTTGCCCGTCGCCACCTTGGAACTCTTCATCACCTTGGAAGGAGGAGGACTCCTACCAGAGAGGCGAGTCCCAATTTTCTCCCTATCTATTGCTGCAAAGGGAATAAAAATGTTACCTAGATGAAAACACCAAGTAAGAGAGGAAGGTACAAAGGAATTAACTCACCTCCTTTCATCTTCAAAAAGGAGCCACCGGACTTCGGGGTAGCACCACCATTTCTGGGCATAAGGACTCCAAAGTCTTTTTTAGTATAATCTTACACCGTCTCCAACTTCCACTCTTGGTCCAGGGTGAGTACAGGGGGATCTGCAAGAGGAATGATGAGTAAGGAATGATGAGTAAAAAAAAAAGAAGCAAAAAAGAGAAAATAAGTGTGTGGCATACCAAGTTTTGTAGGGACACTCCATCCACTCGGTATCAAAGCTTTATCTGTCTCTGTAGCCCACTCTCCACCAACAAATAAAAAGCGAGATTTTCAACTATGACAGTTGGACTGCAATCCGGTGATCAATTTGTCTTTTGGGGTAAAATAATACCAACCCCGATTAGGAGCAGGGGTCTCACTCAAGGTATAAGCTCCATGAAACTCCTTTGGAGAAGCATCGTCATGATGCACTTTCCTCCATAGTACTAGAAAGCATAGCAAAACCCTCCAACCATTAGGTGACAGTCACCCTAGGGTGAGGGAAAAGTATTCAAGGATGGTACAGATAGAGTGAGACATGGGAAGTCTAAGCCCAGTCTCTAGCATCTCATCATAGATGACAATGTCACCAGAGGAGTCATCAAAGGCATGCTCGCCCCTCTCGGCTCGACGGCAAAACATAGTAGGAAGGATGGAGTAAGCGGAGACAATTCGCAAAATATCAGCGTCTGTATTTAAAGTGCTAGAGATAGTACTCACCTTGGACCCATCATCAACTATTTTGATTTTGTGTTTTTTCTTAAGAGGACGTGAAGAATTTCCCAAGTCACCGCCCGCGAGGTCTTGAAGAATTTGGTTTTGAGAAGTTACATTTAGGGGAGCCAGAGCATCACCGCCAAAAGTGTTTGTTGCACTCTGTCTTTTAACTCCAGACTCACCTAAGACACCCCATGCTCACCCGTCACAGGGGCTATGCCCACCAAACCAGCAGCGCCCAACTTCTACCCTTCCAAGCTCGCCATCTCCTTTGCTCCTCTTTGCTTGCCTGGACCCGCTCCTTTTGGCCCTTAATGGTTCAGCTCAGCGCCTAAAGTGGCACCTATAATAGCTCCAGATACCCCATCATGCACGCCTAGAAGGCTAAAGCACCTAGGCTGCTCACCCAAAGGGCTGGAGCACCCAAGCCTCTCGCCTAGCAGGCTGGAGCACCCAGGTCGCTCACCCAAAGGACTGAAGCGTCCAGGATGGTCGCCCAAAGGATTGGAGTGTCCAAGCTGGCACACCCAGTCTGTTCGCCAGTCCTGCCTCCCTACTCGCTAAAATTAGCAGCTAAAATGGCGCCTAGGTTGTTACCCAAATCAGCGCTTAAAATGGCGCTCAGACTACCTCTTGAACGCTCAACAGTACCCATTCTGTCTCCACCAGTTTCAGTGGCACCCATTGGAGCTCTTTCCCTTGAGTAAATAGAGGCAACCGACAACTGCTCCGCCTCCCTTAGGCCGCATGTCTCCTCTCCAAGAACCACGCAAGCTCCATCGGATTCTCCACCAATACCCATAAACTCACCTTTACTCAACATTGATCGAAGTAATCTCTACTTAAACTAGAAAAACCACAAACCTTGGATCTCCAAAGATGGGCAGAATAAAGGGGAAGGCTTCTACTTATAGCTTAGGGTTTACAAGGAGAGAAAAGCCCAAATTAAAAACCAAGGGCTCTCTGAAAAATCCAAGTAAAAATATAAAAGATTTGAGGTGTTCAGCAAGGCAAACTATGTCAGGAATGGAGAAAGAGCCTTGGTGTCTGATTCAGAAAACTGTTTTAAGGTCGATCCCGTAGTGGTGGCGCAACATGGACGTAGAGGGAGAGGAGTCTTCTTGGGTTAGAATTCAAATTAAATTAAATGCTCCCTTCTCCAAGCTTATTGGACATGGGGCATTGGGGAGTAAAAGATGGGTTAAACCCAAATGGCCCAATCTATATGAAAAGTACAAATTTAAACTAAAAGCCCAAGACTATAGAAGACCAAGCAAGCCCTATAAGGTCCAAGACCGTCAAGCCCATCGGGGAGCATCCAAGAGCCATACCCTTGCGCGTTGAGGAAGAGGAGAGGTCGCTAGGGAGAGGAGAGGTCATCAGCTATTAAGTTACTTCCAGTCCGTTATAACCGTCAAGCTACTCAATTACTACGTAGACTATAAATTATAAGCTCTCTCCAACACTTGGGGGGCATCTCACAAAATCAAACTCTCTTTTCTCTCTTGTAATTCTCTACTCTCCTAATATACCGGAGTTAATAAAATTTCCGGCGAACTCAGCCATTGAAAGTGGACGTAGGTCTTAATTAATCGAACCACTATAAACCTTGTCTCCTCTCTATCTATCTATTCTACTGTATTTTATATGATTAACTTGACTGTGGTGTGGAAACCAATTTGTGCAACATCAGATATAATTACACCTCTTGAACTATTATTAAAGTCTTGTGTGTCTCTCCATCCATTAGTGTTGTGGACGTGCAATATGGTGAATAATCAAGAAAATAAGAATATTAGATTTACATGATTCGGTAGAAATCTTACTTACATCTACAAGAACGATTTTTTTTTCTTGTTGTTATATCATAATTTAAAGGGTTACAATATATAGGTACCAATTAATAACCCTAATTCTGGCCTGACTCGGAAATGTAGTAAATCTAATATATCAATTGTTGATAAACTTTCTAACTTACTCAATTATGGTAGAACACCTCTATCGGAAGCTTATTGGAAATCATTGAAAATTCACATGTACACATTCCCAGTTGCAAGGCGGGGTACTTCTTGCTGAGAGGTATTCCCTGCATCCTTCAACCTATTATTTGACCCCGACAACCAAACAATATTCTCCTGAACTGTTCCATTGAATTTTTTCAAGGAACATATCCTATACAAAAGCAAAACCAAATAGATATTATCCACATTAAAGTTAGTAAGGCCAAGTGAATATAGTCACTTACTATTTCCAATAATTACCAATCAATTTTGAGTTGCATAATTTAACACAAGTTGACACGATTGGGTCGAGAGTTTGTCCAATCATCTTGACAGGGAATTTCGCTATGCCATCCATTGACCTTACACTGTGAGTACTGATGTACCAAAGCCAATCGAAAGATCCATCCTAGGGCTTAATTTAGACTGCTGACCAAGATTCAGGGGGAAGATAATTGAAAAAAAAGTTGATTCCATTGTTGAGGCTGAGCCAGATCCTTTGTTTACTATCATGCTAGTCTACTATAGTTGAATTTTTTGTTTACCTATCCCATTGCGAGTAAGGATTGCATAGGCACAAATTATTAGAGCTTATCCCACAACATAATAATAGCTTCTAAACTAGTAGATGTATCTTGTGAGTCGTTCAACTAGCTAATTGTTTAATTGATTTTGAGTTACATGCTTTAACATCTTTCATTTCCAACCAAAGTCTTCTAATTCTCACATCTTCCTCAACCACATGTTACACCAATACAAGACTATTTGTTCTACAATTTTAACTTCTTTTTGTTTTTGTTTGCATTAGGGATGGGTGATGCCAATAATAGCACAGCTAAACAAGGCGTCAAGGATCTGCAGAAGATACATTTCTATCATGGCCATTTTTTAGCCCTTCGGGAGGCGATTAAGTGAGTTTACATACATGATTTAAGGGTTTTCATTTATCTACCATTGTATGTAAGCATATAATTCAGATTGTATTATAATATGATTGGATAATGATTTCAAATCCGATTCCATAACATATGACATATCAAATTTAGATTGTCATTCAAAAAATTGCATCCATATTTGACTAAACTAATTTGGATTCAGTTTTGTTAAAAATCCAATCTATTGATAATTTTTCGGCTGAATAGCACTTTTTTTCCTCTAAAGTATGCATTTTTTTATCAATTTAGCCCTCATTGTATTGATTTTGTCAATTTGATCTATAAAATATTCAATCTGTATTACTTTGGTCCATAATCAGACAATTTGTTAAGTTTTTTGACAAAAGTTACTACGTGCCCTTTTTCAAGCGGTACTATATGCTCAACACATAATCGTTCCGTCAAAAACTTAATAGTCCTAACAATTTTTTTTTTTTGGTTTGAAAAGTGATTCTAGTAAATTTCTATACTAATGGTGATAAATTTTTTTTTTTTGGCAGGGATGGGGTCAATGTGAAAGGCTTCTTCGCATGGTCATTTCTAGACACCTTTGAGTGGAACTCTGGTTACACCATGAGGTTTGGTATTGTGTATGTGGACTTCACTGATGGACTGAAAAGATATCTCAAATATTCAGCTCTTTGGTTCAAGAAGTTTCTCCTCAAATGATAGGAATGTTCTAAAATATAGAGTCCTACTCCTACCTATTTCATCATCTGCACCAATCCATTTGGATGTTTCAAATAAGGAAGCTACCAACCCTACTATGTATTTCTTTTCACAATAATAGAAGTGCCATGTTTGTCCTCTCTGGCTTGTAATAATAAAGAATTTGATAAACTTCTTTCAATGGTTTTCCTTTGTAATGTATTGTGGGTGTTGAAGTTCGAATCCTATCACCGTCCATCAATAATAAAACCATTTGCTTTAAGTGCAAATGTTTAGTAATGGTATCACTAACCATATTCTATTGCCACACAACTCACTTTTATTTGTTCCTTATGTGTGGGGGTTTAGCATTAGGGAAAACCATTAGAGTGCATGACCTAGAAGCACGAGAGTCACTGCTCACCTTATCGTGTAGGCTTTAACTTGTGTGCATGTTGGGTATATGATGCAGATCGGATAACAGTACAATATTTGGATCGATATCAGGGTGGTTTAGGCATGTCAAATGGATTGACGTTTCTGGAGCCACTTCCATATACATGGGTCTCAAAACACCCATGTCCTATTAGAAACGATGGGGCAAAATTAACATGCGATGACCTAGGGCAAATTTATTAGTTTAGGGCTTGAAAAAAATGCATTTTTGCCCTTTTCGGTAATTTTTCGTAGTTGAATAACTTTACCGTCTTAGGTCACTTTTTATCATTTCCAAACTTGTTTAGGATTTCTTGCACTATTTATATTCTTGTAAGCTTTAAGGCTCAGTAGCTTTTGATGAATTCATACAATTGAGAGAGTTTTCTCTTTTATTTGCAATTCTTCTTGTATTCTTAAGAATCAACAAAGTTATTGAATCCTTTAGAACTGGTATTCTCGTGAATCAAGAGACCTAGAGCAGGGGTCTAAACCAATATTTGTGCACAAATCAATGGTTTATTTTCATTAATTATCTCCTTTCGTTCATTATACCATTGTTTTTATTCACTTTCCAACATCAGTATATATGAGCTAATTAGGTCACCAAAAACACAAGAACAAGACTCAAACAAAGAAAAAAACAATAGTTGATTTCTTTTTTTCTTTTTTTGTTAGACCATCCGGTATCCGAAAGCCACTTTGAGCTTCAACTAATCAGGATTCGAGCTGGGTAGGACCACAAGGGCGACAAAGCTCTCCCTGTCAAATGCAACTACGTTCTCAAGACTCGAACTCGAGACATTGGTTAAGCTAGAACAGTCCCTCACCAATTGAGCTAACGCTCGGTGATAATAGTTGATTTCTGCTATAGTGTATCACACTACATTCAACACAAAGTCAAGCATGAACAAGTGACAAAAAAATATGCTGCAATAAACTACACAATTTCACTCGAAAAACACCTCTATATTTCATAAAAAATGAGTACAATATGAAGCGATACAAAGTTCAATTTGATTGGGGGGGGACAATTGATGCGGGAAAAGTATACATAAAAATAATGATGGATGACTAAGATAATCACATCTTTGAAGATTGAAATAAAGTTCAATTTGATCATGATAACTGATGATGCTCGAAAATTACAGCCCAAGCCCAACCAATGATGTTTGAGGGTTGATTAGTGAGTTTTGGCGATTTTGGGATTAACCCGTGGAGGCTGAAAGAACATAAGATGTAAGTGGTTCACCTTAGTCAAAAAACTAAGACTACGTCCACTGTAATAGAGTCTCTTGCTCCTTGAAGTTGTATATATCTCAATCTTTGGTGAATACAATGGTGATGTCAATATTGTGTTCTAACAAGGGAGTCGCATTCCAGCTCTACTCACTGTGTTTAAATGCCCTTTGATGCAATAGGGAAGATCCTCCTCCTTATGACAGGTTAACAGTGTTCTTATATGACTCATCTCCTCTAGAATTTTTGGTGGCTCCTTCTTCCTTCTTGCTAGTTCTAGGGGGCCTTCTGTCACTGTTCTGCAGCGACCTCTACCATCCGGAACTACTGTTCAACCGGAGCCACTGTTCCCACGATCCCTAGGTGGGTATACGTACCAATGCCTCTGCGAGTACGTGATCGTCGTAGTTGTTAGAGTTGGTTTCCTTGTCCCCAGGACACGTGGCGTTGCATGGTGTTCTAGGGTTCGCGTCAGGCTAGACTGAATTTGGGTCAGGTTGGGTTGCTAGCCTATTGGTGATGTTGGGCTTGGCATTGCGGTTTTGGCCCTTCCCACTTTCAGCATGGGTGAGTAGTGGGCGCTTCATTTGAGCCTCATAGGTGATGCTGGACTTATTGGGCTCTTGGATTATGACAGCCCATGCCCAAAATTCCATCCTTATCAATTGCCCCTAGCCCTAGGTCATAAGGATGATATCATGTCCGACCTGGGGTTAGAAGCGTCTTTTTCGATTTTAACATTGCCCCTTTGAGCGGCGATTGTGCTTGATTATTTGTTTTGACATGAGTTGGGTTGTGTTAACTTCTGCTAGCTATGATGAGATGATTAGGCATACGTGTCAAAAATGGGTGAGCCTACAAGTATGATTTTTCTCGCGTTCTCTAGCACACGTCTATCTCGTATTAAATGTCGCATATAAAGAGGGAAAGAAACCTCTTTGTCTCTCGCACCTTGCAATTTTGGATTCTTCTTCCTTCGTGCTTTCTCCTCTTCTTTGGCTCCTGAGGCATCTTGTCCCCAAATTTTCGGGCGATTTTTGGTTATTTCCTGCATTGACTAATACCTTTTCTTTCCTAGTCTCTTGCCTGCGTGAAGATGATAGATTTTCATCATGAGCAGGAGCTAATAAAGGTCAAGGAATCCCTCGACGTCACAGGTGGCGGATAAAGAGGTGGTCAAGGGTAAGGTGAAGATCCTGTCAACTGAGACTGTTGTGCTGAAAATGATCAATGACGAGTTGCATGTCCGCTTCCAGTATCTCACTAAGCTCAAGGATTCTCAGCTGGCGGTGAAGGATGCTGACCTTAAGATCAAAGAAGCCAGTCTCAGGGCCAAGGATGTCCAGCTAGCTCTAAAGATATCGGGCTAGCACCTTTAAGGGATAGGGTCTCAAAGATATTGACTTCGATTGCTTCCCCCCTCAGCTTGAAACAGGGAAGCCTGCCAGGACACCTAGGGCCGAGAAGGATCCTGAAGCTGTGGAGGCTAGGACCGGAGGGCTTGATGCTGAGAAGGAGGCTGAGCTGGCTGGTGATGGGGGGTCGGCCGTTTGAACTTGTTTTGTCATTATTACCTCTCTTTTTCTTCTGTTGTAAATTTCTGAGTGATGTACTTGTATTTTCAAGGATATTGTTGTTGATTCTCTATTTTTTGTGAATGACGTGTTCTTCACTATGCTCCTTTTTGGCATCAATAGATGGGAATGTTTTGTTTTGAACCATGTCGTTACAGAACTTGTTGCTAATCTTGAAGTCTTAGCCTACGATTCTCGAGTTGCCTTTGGGTAATTATGATAAGTGTGAAAACAAGTCTACCTGAGCTGATTTCCTCATAGAACTGAGTTGATTTCTCACCTTTCCTAGCGAGTCTTGCCAACCCACGTGAGCGGACTTTGATGGTCTACTTTCCCAAGCTCATTTCATGTCATGCTCCCTTGTACGAGCTTTCTAGGGTTAGTTTGAACTTTTCTCATTTCTTTTCGTGTACTCCAGATTTGACAGTTTCATTCGTTTGAGAATGTGCGTCGTCAGTAGGGTTAGTGGCCCTTTGAAAGCAGCGCCCTGAAGGCTCCTATGACACCACATGTTCCACTCCTTAAATGTGAGGAACGTGCATTAATTGTGCCTAGCGAAAGTAGTGGGTGCACGTCCGCTGGGTCTATAAATAGACTTCCTTCTGAGAATGATTGTCTTACTTTGGGTGCCATAAAATTTATAATTCTTCTCCATTGTTCTTCGGTGTGAGAGTTCTTTTTCTCCATTGCTCAAGAACTATTAGTATTTTGTCTCATAGCCAGGATTCTTTCGTACGAAGTCATGGAATGGGTCTTTCCTGATGTTGAAGCCAGTGAGATCAACGAATGAGAGGTTTTATCCATTGCTAGGTGCTTCGAGTTTCCCTCTAGGGTGGTTGTACGCCATGCTGATTTGTGCCCATTTCACTACTTGGTAAGGGGCGAGGTTTGCTTATTCGATGTCCATTTTCTGTTGGGATTTCGGTTCCCTTTTTTCCCCTTTATCCGAGGGGTTTTACACTTCTTTAGTCTCGGTCTTGCCATGCTTCTCCCATCAGGTTGGGCGATCTTATTGGCATTCGTGGTGGCATGGGAGAAGTTATTCCCCTAATCTAAGGCTACCATGACTGAGTTCATCCACTTTTACCGCCCGAAAGAGGTTTTTGAGTTCTACAACTTTGTCCCCAAGTGATGGGGCAAAAATTCCCATCTGAGACCTCTCTATAGAGCCTAAATGATGGAGGACGAAGTATTTCTTTATTTCTGGAGATGATTGGGAGTTCGGGTCCCATGTTTCAGCGTTAGTGAGGGTTCCCACGGAGTAAGGGCAGCGCAAGAACTTGGGCGAGTCTACATCTAATGGCTTGCCCTTAAGACATTCGTTGTTGGCTCCTTCACTCCTCCCATTGGTAGCTACATTATTTTGTTGTGATGTTTATAGGTGAACTCTCGCCCTTGTCTGGCGAGGAGTTGGCTCGGGTCAACCACGCCCGAGCTCGTTTGCCATTATCTTATATAGATTTGATGCACCCCAAGCTTGCCTTTGCATAAAGCGGTCATAAGTGATCGAATCCCTAATTTCTTGCTATTTTTTTATGAGTGGGTTTGTAGGATTCACGCCCTTTTCTACACTGCATGTTCAGGCCCTTTGTACCTGGTTACCCAATGCGATGTGATCATGGAGCGTGTGGTCGAGAAAAAACGGGCTAGGAGTTCGGAGCCTCCAGCGAAGAGGGCTAGGCTGGGGGAGAACAACTCTGACCAAGCCCTAGGTGTTGGAGCTGAGAACGAGGTTTCAGCTAGTGCCAGCGAGACTCCTTCTATTGGCGAGGTTCCTGTTTCTACCATTGGGATACCGGTGTTTGAGGTTGCGCCATGATAGGGGAGGTACTGGTGTCGGGGCCAGGATCTGATGTCGTGGAAGCCACCGTGGGCATGGTTGTGGTTGACTAGGTCAGAGGACCAGTCTGTCGAGGTCCTTATTTGGTTGGGGCAGTGGGTTCTAGTTCGGTTCGTGCCTCCCCAGCTCCGGTTATTGATCTCGAGGGGAATTTGCTCAGAGATGTGAGTCTGAGGAGCCGCGCCCTAATGGATCTGATCCCACAAGCTGACCTAAGGCGCTCTATCGACCTTCCTTTTCGAACTCGTAGCTGAGAAGCGCTTTATGCCTTTCTTAAATTCAATTTTGTCCTCCCCTATACTTCTCCTTGTTTTCACCTTTCCGTCATTTTGTAATTTTTACCTTTGTTTTTAGGTGGCAACACACATCTGTGCACTCGGGAAGGAGATTTATATCCTAAGGAATGACGTCCAGCGGAGGGCATCCAAACTTCAAGAGGTTCATCGATATAGTAATGAGCTTCTGAGTAGGGGTCTATCCACTGAGAAGGAATTGGAGAGTGCCCTCGACCAGCGAGCTTAGATCTTCCGGCAGCTGATAGCCAGTACCACTTTTGAGACATCTCTTCGAGAAGAACTTCCTCGCTCACAGCAAGATTGCGAGGCCTGAGCTAATGATCTGTTTCATTCTGAGATCGCCTAGGCGATGCTAGTGAGGCAGTTGAGGGAGTCCCAGGCTATGATTGTCGATCTGAACAACTCTCTCGTTGTTGAGCGTCAATTGGTCGAGGATCAACACAAAGAGATTGAGAAGGCCCGGTTTGAGGCAACCAAGCCCTTCATAGATGGGTTCTTAAATTTTGTCGGTCAGGTGATCGTGAAGTTTCCTGACCTGGGTCTCGAGCAATGTGTGTCGCGGTTTAATGTTCCTCCAAGTGGTCCTTCTAGTGGTGGTCCTCCTAATGTTGCTCCACCTTCGGATCATCCTTGAAGACCAAGCCTTTGTTCACTTTTTTTTTTGACACTTGTAGATGCTTTGACACTTGTAGATGCTCTCTTTTTGAAATGAAGTTTTCTTTTCTTTTTGTGGAGATGTGTTGTTATATTTCTTTTGGAGTAGTGTTTTCCCTTGTGATGCCCATTCTCTTGACCTATGCTTTATGATCCAAGCCGCCTAATCTTGGAATAGGTTCCCTTAGTCGGGTTTTCTTGGCTACGCATAGTTGTGTGATTTCATGGAGACTTTCTTTCTTTTTTATTGTGACTGTTCGTTTCTAGGTGAAGTGTACGATACGGCTGTACATTTAAGTGAACCCATTGGCGGCTCAACAACTTCCACCAGCCTTGTGTCGTTATTTAATGCTGTCTTGATTGCAGAATTTTAACAGTCATCAGTCGTTTCTGCATGATATTCTATTTTCTTTCTTCCATCACTGCTCGTCGCCGCAGAAGTAGATGAAGTGAAAAGGAGGTATGACTTTTCAAAGGACCTGGCAGTTAGGGCCCTCACATCGGATGAACCTTGCAGCCTCTCCTCTCAGGGGGAGCTTTTTTTCTTCGAGAGCTCATTCAAAAGTGGCCTTCGACTTCCCATCTATCAGGATTTCGCCGGGGTTATTTCCACCATGGGTTGTGCCCCTCTCGTCTTTCCCCTGAGGGGTGGGCCACCCTGGTCAGCTTCTTCATCTTTTAGCATCTTCAGGGCTTTGACGACTTTCCTACTATCGTCGAATTCTTCTATTTTTTTTAACTCTCCTTTGACTTCCCTCCTAGTTTCAATATTTTTACCTGGAAATAGTTTTTCTGCCTCCTATTCTCTAGTATCCCCAGTTCCCCTGAGGGGTGGTCTCGGCACTTTTTTTTGTCTATGGGGACTCATAGGAGTCGACTATGAGGGAAAATTGGCATGTCTAGGTCCCTTGCTCGTGGAGAAGCTTTCGTGATAGAGGTACGTACATAAACACCTCACTGGTCTCCAGTTAGCCAGTGTTCACTTGAAAATACCATGCTTACTCTATTTTTGTTTGCATTGCACTGTGCAGATACTCCCAATCTTACCCTGGTATAGGCGTTTAATGTCAGCATGGTGGAGGGGGCCCAACCGATCCCATACTCTGTCCTCGTTACCCTCAGAATCTCACTCGATTCAGAATAGGGGAAAGCTCGAGCTGGATCAGGTTTGTGCCCTCATCCTTCTACGAATATGATACTCCTCCTACTGAGCCGATGGAAGTTGCTTCTAATAGAAAGAGACGAAGGACCGACTTAGAATCTCAGTTGCCGACGTCATTTGATGAAAAAAATGCTGAGGTTGAAATCCTTAAGAAAAGGCTTACAGAGGTGGGAAGAGAGAGGGATGCCCTAATGGAGGAGAACGCACACCTTAAGGCAGTGAATGCTCAATTGGAGAAGGGGGATCGTAAGTTGAAAGGGGCTGTTCAGGAGGACTGGGGAGGAGGGGGCTTGTGATGTTTCTTCTTGTTACCCGTGGATGTTTCTATCACCCAAATTGTGAACTTCTCCATTTCTGCTACAATGACATATTCTGATTGTGTTATGGTTATGGATCTTGTGCTTTTGCTTGAGTTTTTCCTCTTGAGCTGGATAACGTGTTGAAAATTTTATCGTCTTCCATGCCAGGAGGCCCATTAGGCTGAATGGCCTAGTTGATTTCCAAGCTTATGAGCACTTAAGCACATAGGCTAAAAATCCTAGTAGTCCCGAGTTTATGAGTTCTTAGGCTGAAAAGCCTAGTCATTCTCGATCTTACGAGCTCTTAAGCACTTAGGCTGAAAAGTCTTGTCATTCCCGATCTTATAAGCTCTTAAACACTTAGGTTGAAAAGCCTAGTCGGTCTTGATCTTATGAGCTCTTAAGCACTTAGGCTGAAAAGCCTAGTCACTTTTGAGCTTACGAGCTCTTAGACTAAAAAGCCTAGTTGCTTCCGAGCTTACGAGCTCTTAGGCTGAAAAGCGTTGTTACTTCGAAGCTTACGAGCTCTTAGGCAAAAAAGCCTAGTTGCTTTCAAGCTTACGAGCTCTTAGGTTGAAAAGCCTAGTTGCTTCCGAGCTTGCGAGCCCTTAGGCTAAAAAACCTAGTTGCTTCCAAGCTTACGAGCACTTGCGCTAAAAAGCCTAGTTACTTTCGAGCTTACGAGCAGTTAGGCTAAAATTCCTAGTTGCTTCCAAGCTTGCGAGTCCTTAGGCTGAAAAGCCTAGTTGCTTCCGAGCTTACGAGCTCTTAGGCTCAAAATTCTAGTTGCTTCCGAGCTTACAAGCCCTTAGGCCGAAAAGCCTAGTTGCTTCTGAGCTTGCTAGCCCTTAGGCTGAAAATCCTAGTTATTTCCAAGCTTTCGAGCTCTTAGGATGAAAAGCCTAGTTACTTCCGAGCTTACGAGCCCATAGGCTGAAAAACCTAGTTGCTTACGAGCTTACGAGCCCTTAGGTTGAAAAGTCTAATTGTTTCCGAGCTTACGAGCACTTAGGCTAAAAATCCTAGTTGTTTTCGAGCTTATGAGACCTTAGGCTGAAAAGCCTAGTTACTTTTGAGCTTACAATCTCTTATGTTGAAAAGCCTAGTTGCTTCCGAGCTTACAAGCTCTTAGGCTGAACTTGGTGCAAGCCTTTTTTTTTATGAACACTTCGAAAATTTCATTGATCCAATAGCGGAGTTTTACAATAGCTTTCATTCTTGTCATTCCAAAGGTTTTCAGGAAATTCTATTGGTAGTAACACTTCAAGTGGTCCGCGTTCCAAGAGTGTTGCAAATTTCTTCCTTCCTATGTCTATAACTCATAGTTTCCAGGTCGGACTATCCACTTCACAATGTAAGGCCCTTCCCCGTTGGGCCCGAGCTTGCCATGGGCTGGGTTCTTCCAAGATGAAAGTAGATTTTTCAGCACCAAGTCGCCTGGTTTGAAACTTCTTCCCCTCACCCGTTTGTTATTAAACTTGGTTGTGCTCCTCTGGTGGGAGAATATTTGTTGCAGCGCTTCATCATTTTTTTCATCTAGGAGATCGAGGTTGACCAACAAAGACCTCTCATTTTGCTCTGGGTTAAAGAGTTTGGCTCTCCCGAAGGGCACACCAACCTCTACGGGGGCCATCACCTTTGTCCCATATGCAAGGCTGAAAGGAGTTTTGTCGGTCGCAGTTCAAACTATTGTTCGATATGCCCATAATACCGTCGAGAGGCAATCTGCCCATTGAGACTTAGATGCTTCCAACCTGGTCTTTAGCGCCAACTTGATGGTTTTGATGGTCACTTCAGCCTGGCCATTGGACTGCGGGTGCGCAAGTGCCGAGAAGTAGTTTTTGATCCCCAACCCGGCATAAAAGCCTGTGAATGTCGGATTATCGAACTGCTTCCCATTATCTGACGCCATAACGGCATATTATATACTTTTAGAAAAAAAATTTGACCTTCTGTGTTGTGATCCTGACTAATGGCTCGACTTTGGCCCACTTGGTGAAATAATCTACTGCGACCACGACAAATCTACATTGCCCGACCCCAATTGGGAGGGGTCACATGATATCCAAATTCCACTGTTGAAAAGGCTAGGGACTGAACACGGGGGTGAGTTACTCGGGTGGGCAATGCGGCAGATTGCTATTGATCTGGCAGGCCTGGCCCTTCTTCACTACTTCTTTTGCATCCTTGGATACAGTCTCCCAAAACTAGCCTTGTCATAGCGCCTTACTTGCCAAGGTCCTTGCACTGACATGATTTTTGCACATGCCTTCGTGGATTTTTCTTCGAATGTAGTATACCTTCACTTCAGACACACATTTCATTAGTGGAAAAGAAAAACTCTTTTGTACAGGTTACCTTGGACTAATGTGAATCTTGCCGCTCCGGCTTTGAGTTTGGATGCTGCCTTCTAGTCGTCGGGAAGCACTCTGTCTTGCAGGAAGGTCACAATAGAATCCATCACAATTGGATCCATTCGGGAAGCACTCTTCGACCAACATGACTTGGTTTTCCCCAGCTAGCTCCTCATCCAGTTGCATGCTAGGCTCGGCCAGACTTCGACGAGTGTTTGTCCTAGTACATCCTGGTCGGAGGTGGTGGTTAGCTTGGCCAGGGCGTCAATCCAAGCATTAGCTTCTCGGGGTACTAGAACCAGTTCAGCCAAGACAAACTTCCTCAATAAGCTGTGTACTTTCATCATGTAAAGTGTCATCTTCTCGTCCCTAACAACATATTCTTCTTCGAATTTCCTAACCACCAACTGTGAGTCGCTGTGGATCATGATCTGCTGTCCGTCCATTGTCAATGTCAGGTTCAGGTCGGCTATGAGAGTTTCGTACTCTGCCTCATTGTTGAATGCTAAAAATTCAGACCTCAAGGCTTATTCCAGGTCGTATCCCTCTGGCGAGGTCAGGATGAGGCCAGCCCCGCTTCCCTAGGCATTTGATGCTCCATCTAAGTAGATTTTCTAGGTGAGGCACGTCAAGGAAGTAATCCTCATCATCTGTGTTCTCTTTAGGTGGTGAGTTAAACTTGTCAAGGAAGTTTGCTAGGACTTGTTCCTTGATTGTGGTTCTGGGCTTAAACTTAATGTCGAATTCACTAAGCTCCATCGCCCATTTTACCAACCTTCCAGAGGCCTCTGGCTTGTGTAGGACCTGCCTTATCGGTTGATCTATTGGGACCTCAATGGTATGCGCCTAGAAGTATGGTCTCAATCTCCGGGCTACTACTAAAAAGGCTAGCACTAACTTCTCCATTTTTGGTAATCTTTCTTCGGCTCCCCTAAGGGCTTTACTGTAGAAGTAAACTGGTTGTTGGACTCTCTCCTTGTCCTTCACAAGGGCGGCACTGACTGAGAAGTCGGATACGGCCAGGTAAAAGGCCAAGACCACTCCTTCCTAAGGACTTACCAGCACTGGTGGCGAAGCCAAATAAGCCTTGAGGGCCTGGAATGCTTCTTTGCATTTCTCGTCCCACTTGAAAGTCACTTTTAGGACCTTGAAGAACGGTTGACATTTGTCACTAGAGCGAGAAAAAAATTGATTGAGTGCCACTATTCTTCTGGTTAGGCATTGTATCTCTCGAGTGCTGGTGGGGGGCTTCATTTCGTGGACGGTCTTCACCTGCTCTTGACTATGAATCCCAAGAACTATCCTGTCGATACTCCAAAAACACATTTCATTGGGTTTAGCTTCATCCTATATTGTCGCATTATTTCAAACGACTCCCCGAGGTATTGAATATGGGACTCGGCTTTTAGTAGCTTTATGAGCATGTTGTCTATGTATACTTCCATAGTCGAGCCGAGCTTTTCATGAAACATTCTGTTGACCAACCTTTGATAGGTGGCCCCAACGTTTTTCAATCCGAAAGGCATAACTTGATAGCAGTAGATCTCTTGCTTTGAGGTATGATCGGTTTAAGTCAGTGAAGTCGATACATAGTCGCCATTTGCCGTTTAATTTCTTCACGAGCACGACGTTAGCTAGCAAGGTCGGGTAATCTACCTCCCTGATGGCTTTGGCTCGTAACAGTTTGGCAACCTCCTCATTAATAATTTTTTGCCTATCTGGCGTAAAGCTTCTCCTTTTCTGTCTTATTGGTTTGCAGTTTGGATCGACATTGAGCCAGTGTATGATAACTGTGGGGTCTATTCCTTCCATATCCTCCTACTTTCAGGAAAGAAAGCATCTACGTTTTCTTGAAGCAACATGGAGCCTATGAAGACCTCGTGCTATAGGTCTTCATCCATCTGCACAAACTCTAGCTGCTCCATGGGGGTGGTCTATGTCTCCAACTCATCTCTCATATCTAAATCCTCCAACTAGACTGATTCTACCTCCTTTTGCCTTATAGAGGCCATCTAGCATTCTTTTGCTAGGCGTTGGTCTCCCCTGACCGAGCCAATCCCATTTTTAGTGGGGAACTTCATTACCAAGTGATACGCCGAAGGTATCGCTCTGATGGAGTTGAGGGAAGGCCTCCTAAGGAGAACATTATAAGAGGAGGTGCATCTACTACTAGAAAACGGATCGTGATGGCAACCTGACATGGTTGATCTCCTATGGTAAGTACGAGTTGGATCGAGTCGACAGGTAAGACTTTCTTACCTGAGAAGCCCATAATGTAGGTTCTTACGGGTTCAAACCTCGATTTTTCTATGCCGGGTTAGTCAAAGGCGAATAGAAAGATGATGTCGGCCGAGTTGTTGTTGTCAATGAGAACCCTATGCACAGTCTTGTTTGCAATGATGGCCTTGACGCCCAAGGGTTAGTCATGTGGGTGTTGGCACCCTTTTAGGTCCGCATTAGAAAAAGTGATCTCTATATCCCGACGGGGCACCTTTAGGATGGCCTAAACTTTGAGGAAATCTTTTGACCAGGCCCTTCTGGCTTACGCCTTCCGTGATAAGCTGGACTCACCCCCTCATGTGAAACCTCCCAAAATAACTCGGACCTCGCCAAGAGCTAGCTGCTGTTGCTGAGGAGGCACAGCGGGTGCTCGGGCATTCCTTCCTTGATCATTCTGTACTCTTCCCTCTCCTGCCATATATTGGCGTAAGTGCCCCCTCTGAATTAAATGCTATCTCTTTCTTAAACTGGACACAATCGTTCATTTCATGCCCTGTGTCTTTGTGGAACTCGCAGTATTTGGAAACATCTCTCCTCCAGGGATCAGACTTCATATATGGTGGCCACCGAACTAATCTCTCATTTTGGACCTCGTGGAGGACCTGAGTGATGGAAGTGACCAGAGGCGAAAGCCGCGCTGGGGAATATCGGGGCTGTAGTTCCTGTGGCAGGGGTCTAAAGCGGTCTCAAACATTGCCTATCCTTTTAGGGGAAGGCT
>CM042189.1:6150490-6165079 GCA_023539305.1 Ilex asprella
GGATTATGACTGCTCATGCCCAAAATTCTATCATTATCAATAACAAACATTATCCTTTTAACAAATTGGTAAGGGAGACCAAAGTTCACTTCTACTAGGACACAAACTCTTTCACACCAACTAGGGGACTCTGCTCAAGTCTCCTAGCTCTCCTAGCTCGGCCAACAACTTCCCTAGCTTGCCTAATAGCTATCCTCCCTAGGTCAGCAGCTCATCTAGCTCGACTAACAGCTCCACTAACTTAGTCAACAGCTTCTCTAGCTCTATAACTTAGTGCAGTCATGTCTGTTGTAAGCCACTTAGATTTAGATAAAATCAGATCTGTAATAGATAAGAACAAATCATGAGGAAGAAGAACACCTAAACTCTAACGCTATCAGGTAATAACTAATCTGAAAGCTCTATAAAAGGGGGATTGCATTGCCTAAAGAGGTACGTAAAAATTTAAATCCAAGTACTAGCTTTCTTTGAATCCTTTCTGACATAAGCATCAAAGGATCGATCATTAGAGATCCTCCAGTCTTCGGTCTTCAACTTTTTTTTAGATAATCGTGGCCCATCAATCCAACGGTGTGGGACTCCCCTCAAAAATCACCACCAACAATATCCTTATCATGCATTTTCTAAAAATGATTATAAGTTATTATTGATCCGCCTCATTGATCATGGTACTATTAAAGGATTTAAAATATTGCAGATTATTATTAATGGGTAGTGTTGAAAGTACTGGTTGTAGTGAAATGATCAACAATGCTATTATATATTGTTGTTAAACAACAATAAAATTAGTGTCATGTTTGTACTCTTTGGCTCGTGATAATATAGAATATGGTATATTTCTCCTGCCTTTGTAATATTTGCATTGAATGCATGTCTGCCAAATGATATCCCTTATTATCTACATATACATTAGAAAAAAATAGTTTTATTCGAGCCCTATGTCGGGTGATTGATTGATCATGATGGGTTGACATTGAAATACTGATGGGACTTTATGCGGTTCAGCAGCTTCCAAACTGACGCGTGTAAGAGTCTAGCCGTTATGGAGCTCGAAAGACACCAAGGAGGGGAGCCGAGGAGTAATGGCTCGGAGAAGCCGAGTACATATGCTGACACCAACATTTTAATTGACTTGACAGTGTGTTTATGGTGATGTGAATGAATGAGACGGGGCTATTAATGAGTTCCTGCATCCTCGAAGACCCAAACTAATAGTCAAGAGTACAAGCATTGATGCCTATGGTGCCGAGCGCAGAACCCAAAATACTGTTCCCCGAGCACCGAATACTAGGGAGTAGGTGTCAGATGCCGATCAGAGACACTTAAGTGCCTGGGGATAGCCTCAGGTTCTAAGCATGACCTCGAGAGCATATCCTATTCCCCGAGCATTGATGACACGAGAATCTGAATAGAAAACACTCATCACGCATGGGTAGGAGTGCAGATCATTAAATGTCGAGATGGGACTCCCTATCCATGCACTCATTGCTAATTTAGGTATAAATACTACTCAAAAAAATAGTCAATGGTACGCGGTTTATGCTGAGAAAAAATGATACACTGTGTTCAAGCCTCCAAATGCATATTGATTTAAACTTCGAAGAGTATAAGTCGAGCGTTCACCCGACCCTTTTCCTGATCCTCTATTGGCTGTTTCCAGGTTGTTTACTATAAGGATCATTATCTCAATCTATTGCAAGAAATCTCCTGTGCAAATACAATGTAATATACATATATGTACAATCTCATGCCTGGAGACCAACCACATGGGCTAGGAACAATGGCAGCTCACTTTCATACAAACCAAGCCCCAATTCTAGGCTCTAACAGAATCTTTAATCTTTACCTCAGCTCTTATTCGAATTTAAATTTGAATAAAAACAGGTTAAAATTAAATTTTTTATTTAAATATTAACTCAAATTTGAATAAAAATTTAAGTCAAGACTGAAAATAACTTAACATGTGCATATAAAAGTCGAGCCTTAACATAAAGGTCAATTATAGATAAGTTCTAGTAGTCAATATATAAAACATAATACACTATGGCATAGGATATCATCTTCCATGTCACTTTTCAATTTTAAATTTTTATATCTATATAATAAAGTAGCTAGATTGTTTGTCTTGAGCTTTTTGCGGCTCAGATCATTTGATGATTATTGATCCGACGATCCTAATTAGACTTTCATTCTTTTTACAACTCTAAGTCTCTCATATCTCATATAACTTTTTCTATCTCCATCTTATACACCGAACTCTCTCTCTCTCTCTATCTCATATCTCTCTTAGAGACACTCTCTCTACCTCATTCATTCACTTTTGTGAGTGAATGTTATGTGTTAAATGTGTATTATGTATATTGTTATTTTCAGTGCTTCTTTATTCAAAGTTTACAACTTTGACATGATTTTATTATTGATAAATGTTATGTGTTAAATATGCTATTGCTATTTTCAGTACTTCTTTACTCGTAGATTTGTATGATTTTATAAATAAGAAAATATTTAAATGTTAAAAAAAAATGCCAGCAATAGGGCTATGGGGCAGTTTCTGACAGGTTCACATTTTTTGTGTAGGATCACATTTTCCTAAAACAACGATGGAACTCATTGTTGTCTTGTATCTATCATTAGGCAAAGCTTGCACAACCTTGCAGGGTGATACAAGTTTGATGAAAATTTGTCAATGACAATGTTGTTGGGGACAATGTGATGCAATAGCTTGCATTGATGCTATGCAAGAATGACAATTGAATGCACTTCGAGAACCATAATTTCATCAGTGCAGCTCTCAGCCTATGTGCATATTGGCGTCCTAATTACAGTCCCAAATTGCTATATTTGGCTCAATAAAATTTCATTTAGTACTTAGTTTACTATAGCACAAGTTGGGTTTCGGTTTGAATAGACTACACTTGAATGCCAATTTGATCCATGTATTAACATCTGATGGAAGGTCTTCGATAAATGTGTCTAACAATAATCTGAATTCATGAATTCATTACCTTCGCAATTAGTATTTGGATATAAATCAAGATAATATGCCGAAAATTTGACTCAGAAAATTTTGTTTGGCCAGTTAGATAAGTACACCCCATAATATACTAGGGAAGCTCTATATAGTACAACAACAAATTTCTTCTACGCCACATTAGGCATTGCATGTCTAATTCTTCTAATTTGTAATCTCTTCCAATGATTATTTTGCCTACACATATCTACTTACACATTTATAATCACTTTCAATGACAACGAACAAATAATAGTTCCAAAGATTGCGAAAACTTTGTGAAGTAACTCAGTAGCTAAACAAGGAACAGTTAAATTACAATCCCCATTGAGCAAATGTGTGAAATTCTTCATTAGTTCTCAAATAACAATCTCATTGCTAAACATGATACCAATCATTTACAACATCAAGTTGGCAACTTACCAAAAAACAAAAACAAAAACAAAAAACCCTATTATATATTGCTTTTAAACAACGATAAAATTAGTGTCATGTTTGTACTCTTTGGCTCATGATAATATAGAATATGGTGTATTTCTCTTATTGGTTTTCCTTTGTAATATATAATATTGTGGTTGTCCGAGTTCGAATTCTTTGTTATATTTGCATTGAATGCATGTCTACCAAATGATATCCCTTATTATCTACATATATTGGACAAATTAATTTTATTCGGGCCCTATCTCGGGTGATTGATTCATCATGAGGGCTTGACATTAAAATACAATGAAAGATACATATATGTACAATCTCATGCCTCGAGACCAACCACATGGACTAGGAACAATGGCAGCTCACTTTCATACAAACCAAGCCCCAATTCTAGGCTCTAACAGAATCTTTAATCTTTACCTAAGCTCTAACTCGAATTTAAATTTGAATAAAACAGGTTAAAATTAAATTTTTTATTCAAATATTAATTCAAATTTGAATAAAAATTTAAGTCAATACTGAAAATAACTTAACATGTGCATATAGAAGTCGAGCCTTAACATAAAGGTCAATTATAGATAAGTTCTAGTAGTCAATATATAGAACATACTACACTATGGCATAGGATATCATCTTCCATGTCACTTTTCAATTTTAAATTTATATATATATAATAAAATAGTTTGATTGTTTATCTTGAAATTTTTACGGCTCAGATCGTTTGATGATTATTGATCTGACGATCCTAATTAGACTTTCATTCTTTTCACAATTCTTAAGTCTCTCATATCTCGTATAATTCTTTCTCTCTTTATCCATACACCCAACTCTCTCTCTATCTCATATCTCTCTTAGAGACACTCTCTCTACCTCATTCATTCACTTTTGTGAGTGAATGTTATGTGTTAAATGTGTATTATGTATATTGTAATTTTCAATGCTTCTTTATTCAAAGTTTGCAACTTTGACATGATTTTATTATTGTTAAATGTTATGTGTTAAATATGTTATTGCTTTTTTCGGTACTTCTTTACTTATAGATTTGTATGATATTATAGATAAGAAACTATTTAAATGTTAAAAAAAATTCCTAGGTTGTAGATTTTCAAAACCAAACTAATCAAAAAAACAAAAAAAAATTCAAAACCAAGTTAATCACCAATAAAAAATTAACAATTGATACCAATTGCACTAAAAATTTAAAACCAAGCTAATCACCAATAAAAAAATAAAAAGTGATTGAGTTTATAATTATGTTGTGTTATTAGGTTGAATGGTTATAAATTTAAAAATCTTATAAATGAGCAAGATTTTATTTATTGCTTAAAAATTATAAATTTTATTAGGTTCTGTTAGTATTTTTTTTTTCTCGAGGCATTTGTATATGTGATTTTGTTTAGGGAAGTTTTTTTATATATATATTTGTGTGATAGTCTTATTAATATAAAAGATATGATCGACAATATATTTTGAGTCATTTTAAAAGAGTTGGTATGAATGTTTTCGGCTCATTGGTATATAGTGTTTTCAAGCACGGACAATGACTAGTTATTGAATAAAATGGCATAAGATATAATCTTCCAGAAATAAAAGACTTCAATAAAACTATAAAACACGTACGGATATTCCATTTAAGTTAATGTATTTGTATAAATTGTATCAAATATCGTATATGATACGATACTTGTTGGATATTTAAGAATGCATATTGGATATACATTAGACATATTCAAATCTTAATAAAATATTTTTTTTATTTTTTGATATGTATGGACACTTATAAAAAGTATCCGATACTTGGATATGAGTGTTCAAGAACAATAGGTCTCTCAAATTCAAATGTCATGATGCAAAAAGAAAATTTGGCATTACGTAGTATCGCATATTAAAAGAGTATAAAATTGGTGAATTATAAGATATTTCTAAGTAACAAGTACTTCTAAACAAATAAATTCTTAAATACTAACGGAGCCCCATGCAATGTACGATATTTTTAATTTTTCTCACCACAATTTTACCACCGTTACCTCATATTGCCACCCTTCATCCACCCCATCCCATACCATAGTATTATTGGGCAATTACGTTAAAAATAAGACACTTGACATAATTTAATTTGCTGAGATTAATGCATTATTTTTAAATAATTTAAAGTTCAAAAATAGTTTTTAATGAGGGAAAGTCTCATAAGCTTTCATAAATTAATTGCAATAGTAAATAGTAAATATAGATTTAAAGAGAGAAAGAGAGACAGCTTGTGTTAGAGAACACGGGAAAGGGGAAGATAGTGGAAGAAAAACTTGGGCGATTGAGAAATTTTAAAAATTATCCTACTAATGAGGAATAAAGTTATTTAAAAAACTAAAGGCTAACAAAATTTGAGAAATTTGAATCGGATCAGTTCAGATTTTTTTTCTTAATAATAATAACTAATTGTAAAAAGCCACATCATTTTTTAACAATAAAAAACTCAAAAATTCTAGAAAATAGGAATACTATTTTGGAGGACATTCATGCCCTATATATTTTAAACAGTATATAGACATTGGTTTTGGTTTATTATTCCTTGAAAGTACAAATTTCTTATTTTTGAACTACTATTAAATAACTTACTAGAACTTAAAAACTAAAAATCACATCATAGTAAAAATATAAAATAAATTTTATTATAAATGTATCTCGATTGTATCTATATCTTTTTTTTATTTTATTTTATCACATCGTCATGTCTGTATTGTATTGCATGTGTATCTCATATATATTTGTATCTGTGTTTCCAACAATAAGACCCTTAATATGGTGAGTTACAAGTGTTCTTATGTTGCTTATTCTAAATCAAAATACTTTTTGGGGAGAGGTTGGAAACCAAAATACATATTTGATTCTTAATCCACACACACAGTCCAGTCAGCAACTTTCTCAAACTCGGATTGTCCGCTACTTATTGATTCAAAATTGCAAACCATGATCAGAAGCAACTCGTCACAAAACAATATCTACATAACAGTGTTTATATGTTCTCCATTCATTTTTGAGTTTATTCGTTCTTCATCTTCGTGAACTCGTGAATCGCGATGATCTAGACATGTGAATTGCAATGATATATCTAAAATCAATAACACGTAAATTAGTATGTTGTGTTGATGATGATAATGTTTTTTTGGGTAAATTGATCAGGATAATGTTAGTATGCAAAGACTGCAATTATTGTTAATCAGAGATTTAATTTGAAGGTGCTGGTAGCATTTCGCTACCAACATGTTGGGTGCTGATGGATTCAAGAAATTAATGCAGCAAGCAACCTCTGGATGAGAAATATTTTTATAGTTTCAAGACTATGCATTCATATCCTTGTTTAGAACTTAGGTAAATTACACTTTGAACCCGTGAATTAAAACTTTGATCTCACTTTATCCCGTCAACTATTGAGATTCACACTTTATCCTGTAACCTAATTGAATTAATCTCACCTTCCCCATAATCAAACAACTGGAATGTTTTTGATGAAAATTGTCCAAATGTGTCATAACACACATTTTTAATATTTATAATATAAAATAGGGTAGACTTCAATAAGTCTATCCAATTGTCTCATATAAACTCATTCAATAGCTATCAACATCTCTTTTAAAACTATTCACAATGAATTCTTGTCTCTTTCCCTCTCTTCTCCAAATCGATCACTTCTTATTTATTGTGCTTTCAGACACAAGTTACCCCTAGTTCATATATAATTTAGGGCATATGAAATCAATAATCATAACCGAAAGTGCAATGTGATAGTTGATGAGGTAATTTGAAACAAGGATAGTTAAGGGGTCCCAAAAGCAATTTTTCCTTCGGCTTATGTAGAGGATTTCCTCATTTTGCACTCTATTTAAGAGAGTGATGAGGTAGACCTGAACTCATAGTTAGCCATGGCAATTGAAAGCTCTCTTTTACTGATTGTCCTAGTCAACTTGTTGGCTCTTGGGATAGCAAGTAATGTTTCTACTTCATTTAATTACACTAGTTTCCCCCCTGGTTTTGTATTCGGAGCCGCCTCGGCCTCCTACCAGGTACAGTTTTGGTTTAAATCTTTTTAGCTCCAAAAAGATATGTTAGACACAGATTTTTTGAGCTTAATTATCCCATAGGTAAATAGATTTTGCTTTGAAAGAACAAAGATCGATATTACAATGAAACCCAAAACACGCCTTGGAGTTGCACCACACAATTCTCACTACACGAAGAGTTCGACAAAACCTAATCCATGGAAATATGAAACTCTATAAAATGGGTACTTTATAAATTCGGTCCATATCCCGAAAGGCTAGGAGAATTGCCTATTTAAAGAGATTGAACTGAGATTTTTTCTGAAACTTAAAGACTATATACTAATATACAGCATGTATTGCATTACTCGATCGCTCCAAATGTAAGTCTTATGCAATGCCATTTAACCATTTTCATTCTGTAATGTTTTGCTTTCACAGTATGAAGGAGCAGCAAAAGAAGGTGGCAAGGGCCCAAGTATATGGGATACCTTCACTCACAACTATCCAAGTCTCTCTCTCTCTCTCTCTCTCTCTATCTCACACACACACACAAACACAAAGGAAGTCAAAAAAAACTATGTGAATAATCTGATGACTATGCAGACAAAATATTGAATGGGAGCAATGGCGACGTAGCTGATGACTTTTATCATCGTTACAAGGTACATATATATAGGAATCTATCTAAAAGGGTTGATCATGCACAGGATTGATGATTATCACCAATATTGGAGGTCCAACATGTTTTTTTTCTGTATTAAATCCTATTTTATGTTAGTATTTCCAGTAAACCAAATTGAAAATGTGTGACAGGGAGACATACAACTGATGAAAAAGATAGGACTGGGTGGTTTCAGATTCTCCATCTCCTGGTCAAGGGTGTTACCTAGTAAGACAGTTGTTTTCAGTAATCTCTATAGTAAGATATATATATATATATATATATATATATATATATATATAATTCAAACTTAATTCAATGCTGTCTCAAGTAAGTTCAAGCGCGTTCTGATTTGCTTTGTCTATTTTTGTAGATGTATTTGTTCTAATTTATTCATACAATTGATGTGGAATTGTTATTCAACAAGATTTACATAGGGCCCTCTGGTGGAATATATTGTTAGAATATTTTAACTAAAAGAGTGTTTTTATGTGTGGGAACTCAATCCCACATCGACTAAATAATCAAAGATACTTGAGTATATATATAGACTAGTGTTATCTAGCCTTTGAATTAAAAAAGAGTCTTGGGACTCTCACGTGCGCAGGAGGTGGCACTAGCGGAGGAGATATCCTGAGAACGACGCGTTACTTGCCTTTTGGGCTGTGATTATTTCATAAAAAGGCGTGAATCATCTTAAAAGAGCGACTTAATACGCGCCTCACGCTGCCGTTCACTTTATTTGATCCAATTTTTTCCAATATATATGAGTGGTGGGAGGGAGGGGTCAAGATTATAGAAACAGTGACACAACCAAAAGTTTGGTTTTAGCCAAACCCCCACTCAAAAAAAAAAAGTTTCGTTTTATGAAGTTATTTAATAAATTATCATTACTATCAATTTCTCAATTGTTTAAAATCTATCAAAATCAACAAATTAATACGTTGGCACCTGAAAAATTAACTTAATTTGCTTACATAATGAAGTGTCATATGTCAGAGTCTCAATAGAAAAGTCTAACAATTACACTCATAATAACAATATTGGACTATGTCACTACTACACTATTATTATTATTATTATTTGGGAGGTGGAGTGGGAGGGAGAGGAGGGAGGTGACTTAAACCCTTGATTTCAAGAAGGCAAAACTTTCACAAGGTAAGAAGTATCTTTTGACCAAAGACTCATTGGTTTTACTTTATTATTAAGTCAGTAAATCAAATCAGTTTTTTATGTCTCAATAGAATTACTCAAATCCACTTTCATGCCATAGCCTGGTAAAAATTAATTATGATCATAAATCCATTTTTTTGTAGAGAGTAAAAATTGATTCTTCCTTACTATAATAAAAATTAATTTGTGACAACGCCACTGTCCATTTATTTTCTCATTTGTAACATTGAATAATGATTATGTATAAATCAATGTTGTAAATACTAATTTCACACGAGACCATCAGAAAAATTGGCCATAAGTCACAAATGGGAGAATCCAAATACTTTTTTTATATATTTTTTTCCTGTTATCATTATAGATGACATGTAGGGATGGGCTATTATCTGACCTCATAGCTTTATCAGCAACTATTACAAAAATTTTATGAACAGCTAGGAGTTGAGAGCTATTCTTATCATCTATTACAAAAATTTCTAAAAACTAATAATAGATGACATGTAGGGCAATCACTGGATTAGATTTTAGCTAATTTAAATTCGATTTAAAATTTAGAAAACTACATATGAAATTTAACTACTTTTATTAAATAAACCCTCAATGTTATCATATTTTTGTATACACAGAAATAATTTGGATAAAATCATATATGTTTATATTCGAATCCAAATCCATAAGATATGATATAGTGTAATCGAATTAAGATCAGATTCTCAGTCAAACTTAAGTATCATGATATCCGCATAATCAACTTGAAAAAAATTCGATCTATTGACAACCCAAATGTTAGGGTTGAGAATTCATAACACAACCAATCAACTTGACGAAATCAGCAGGAAGTTATCCTATTTCTTGTATATATAATTATATAATTACAAACGTAGCATAATTATTTTTTTGTTGTACCTCAATATGATAAATTATCTTCATTTCTCTTGAAATGCAATTTTTTCTTGTTTGAAAGGTGGGAAACTAAGCGGAGGAGTAAACAAGGAAGGCGTCGCCTTCTATAACAGCCTCATCAATGAGCTCCTATCAAATGGTTATCTCTCTCTCTCTCTCTCTCTCTCTCTCTCATAAATATTAGATACAATGGCGCTGTCATGCCCACATCCCACTTGTGGTTTCAGAACTACATAACAAGACACCAAAAATACACGTATGGTACATGCACATGAGGAAAAAAATATGTACATGTAGTTTTCATCTTATCGAGTTAGGATATCACATGTCATGTATTACGTGATATTATGATTTTAAAAAATATTTACTCCTCGCTATTTGTGTTTATCTCTCGCATCCATCTTTTTTCCTAATATGTGTAGGTATTCAACCCTTAGTGACAATCTTTCACAGGGATCTTCCCCAAGCCCTAGAAGATGAGTATGGCGGTTTTTTAAGCTTGCAGATTATGTAAGTAAACTTTTATATCTCAGAATAAACAAATTCATACCACAGTTGTGATTCCAAACAACTCCTAATGAACAAATACATATTCTCAAACATGAAATTGCAAGTTAATGATATGTTTAAAGATTTTGGCTGAGATTTTCCCAAAGACCGACCAAAGGTTTTTCCCAACAAAGTAGGAAAATATCAAAGTCATAGGCTTTAATATTCTAACATTTGTATGAGAAATGATTGTTGAACTGATTCACGTAGTTTATAAAATGACAAAAAAAACTGATTCACGTGGTACTGACAAAGTCCCCTAAGACCACGGCATACTTAGCTAGTTGGTTTTTTTCTGTGTATTAAATAAATGCACAAGTTACTTCAATTTTGAACAGTTTAAATTTTTAGTATAAATAATAATTAAGATGATATTAGAGTCAAGAGGTTCGGGGTTTAAATTTTATCAGGCCTCCTCTCTTACTACAAAAAAAATACAAAAAAAAAATCTCAATAGGAGAGTACACATGTAATAAAAGATGGAATCCCGTCATACTTATAATTAGGGGTGTCAATTTTATCTGTTAACATGAACCCGACTTCACACAAAATTTGAAAATAACACAATTAGTTGGCACGAGTACTAAATGAGTCAAATTAAGGTTCGACACGAATAACACAATTAACGGGTACTGTAAATAAAAATAAGTATTTAACGAATGTTGCAGACAGAAAATAAGAATTTTATAATTTTTTAAATAGTATTATATGAGTTGTTGTCAAATTAAACAATTTTTTATTAACACGAACCCAAGACATATCGAAAGTGATATGACACAAAAATAACATTATCAAAAGTGACACGACATAAAAATGACGCGATACGACACGATTGACACCGCTACCTATAATAGTATAGGACCTCTTGATTTTCAATTCAAAAGTATTTATTCGAAGTTTTGTTCTCTTTTCTCAATAAAGAGAAATATAGAAGTAATCATAAAAATCTATAGAGTATTGAATTCATATACATAAAATTAACCAATAACTCCTGCATTTTTAGTTGAAAAATTATCAAATTTTATCATTTTTTTGTTAGTAATATGACGTAGTCCTACTTTTTAAACAACTTTTCACAATAAGTCCTAATTTAATTGTAATTTATGTTTTAACCTGTAGATTTTCATTTCATTTCTATTAATAAGTTTATATGAGTTGAACTCCCCTAGCACTAAACAGGCTATTATGTTGATTGGCAGTGATGACTTTAGGGACTTTGCAGAGCTGTGCTTTAAAGAATTTGGAGATAGAGTAAAGCTTTGGGCCACCATTAATGAGCCATGGTCATACAGCTCCCAAGGTTACGACACCGGCTTTCTTGCTCCGGGACGCTGTTCTGCTTGGGTGTCCAGTGGTTGCCTCGGTGGCGACTCCGGCACTGAACCTTATGTGGTTGCCCACCACTTGCTTCTTAGTCACGCAGCAATTGTGAAATTGTACAAGGAGAAATACCAGGTGAGCAAGACTTCCTAGATCATCAACTCCTGCATGAAACGCACATGCAAAATTTCTTTCTTACACAATTTTTATTGATTAATCTGCAAATATGCTTGTACCCTTCATGAGTTGGAGTACAAATGACCCGAACCTACCTAAACACAATTCTATTCGGGTTGAGTTCATTCTTCCGCAAACAGAGTTCTAGATTGTAACAAGCTTCAAATATTTTGTTTAACCTCGACTAATTAATTTTTTATCCAAGCTCAAGCTCTACTTGGCGGATTAAACTAACTAAGCTTGAACTTGTGTTCGAGTTTAAACTCAAATTCTAGATTAATCTCAACTTGTGTTATGCCCAGAGGCTAATAGAAAAACCCTTAGTCGAGTTCAATTAATTTTTTTTAAAAATAATTTTTTGCTCAAGCTCAACTTGTTTATTGAACATTTTTTTTCAAATTGAGTTGACCTTGGTTCGTTTTATGAATGAATGAACCTGAAAGATAATCCGTTTTGGTCCTGATCTATTCATGAACAACTCTATTTATTTACAATCTTATATAAAATTGTTCTTATACAGCAGTAAATCTATATGATAAGATAGCAAGCATTTTTAATTTTATCCCCATATATTTTTTCGCTTGAATCATTTAATTTAGACATTGTTCATGTACGATAATATACGCATATTGATATTTTTTGAGGCAATGTATTTTGAGAAAATTGTAGTTGATTTTTAAAAAAAAGAATTTGGTGCAAATTAATTTAAACTATGTAATTAAAGAAATAGAAAAAAAGAAAATTTGATGTTTGATATAGTGAGATTAATTTTTTCGGCGCTTGTATCGTGTGTGGTAGCTTGATATATTTGTTGATAAATCCGCTTCATGAGTGCTTTATAAGAAAACATTATGTAACATTTGGCAATTGATGTTGTATAGGCATCTCAAAAGGGCCAGATTGGTATTGTTCTCGTCACTCATTGGATGGTGCCCTACTCCAGCAGCAAATCGAATCATAAAGCAGCCCAACGAGCCCTTGATTTTATGTTGGGATGGTGAGTTTGATTTCAAAACTGAACTGTGTGTTTGTCAAAGCACATCTAGGTGCTCGGAGAGACACTCGAAACAGCAATAGATCCATGCATAATACTCATATTTTCTTTCTGAATCGGTTTTATACAACGGTAACGGACATAGTAAGAGTAAGTTAATAACAACAAAACATAACAAATGCAGAGCGTAATGGAATAGAAACCAGAGGTGTGAATTACTTTATTCTTCACACAATACCCTTCAAATTTTGAAGATATGACTATTTGAAATCCACAACCATAGAAACATATCTAATTAATGATTGACAAGGATTTTTTTTACACTACACGCATGTTACAAGGTTGTTATAGCTCGTTAGGATTTTCTTCTGATAGGAACCGTAGTGGCCAAAAATATTTTTATTCCTGAGAAGAGGAAGAACTGGAATATAAATAGGCCTCAATGAGTTCCTAATTTCGATATTTTTGACAGGTTTATACACCCATTAACTTATGGTGACTATCCAAAAAGCATGCGTACCCTCGTCGGAAGACGTTTACCGATGTTTACGGCTGAGCAAGCTATGATGGTGAAAGGGTCTTTTGATTTCCTTGGGCTAAATTACTATACTGGAAATTATGCGTTTAATGTTCCTTCTGCCAATAGTATTAATGTCAGCTACTCAACAGATTCACTCGCTAATCTTACAAGTAAGTTCACAACCAAACATTAAAGAAGCTTGCTGCATATAATTTTTGGTCTTTGGTGTGTAAACTGTGAGAGATACGTGAGTTTTGTTCTCATAAATGAGAAAATAGTTTTTCCGAAAAAAATTACAACCAACGATGTCGAAGCTACTACTCAATAAGGTCTAAAAGTTTGAAATTGGTCCAAGAAAAATTTGAGATTAATCCCAAGGTTTCTAGATTGATTCATAAATTAACTTCGTCAAGTCGTAACTTGGTTGTTTATGTCATAATTTATCTTGATTGGATTATAACTTTTAATACAATATTAAAAGGTATTGTCGAAAACACCTTTAACTTTAACTCTTGTAACATTTTTTTTCCTTTTGTAATTTCACAGCTTACAGAAATGGAAAACCCATCGGTGATCCGGTAAGTATTTCAAAAACATCAAAAGAAATCAATTTGTAAGAAGTTTATTTATTTATTTCTTTTCATATAGGCAGCCATAAGGCAGTTTTGTACATTACATTACTGTACTGTTTTTTCTGCTTTATCCTATAACTGAATACAAATTGTTTGCAGACTGGTGTGAGTACCTTTTTTGTCTATCCAAATGAGCTTCGAGAGCTTCTTATCTACACAAAGGAAAAATACAACAACCCAA
>CM042189.1:6165089-6190225 GCA_023539305.1 Ilex asprella
TCAATTTTTATTTTCTTTTGAGAATAGAATTTTCTTTTTCTTTTTCTATTCAAGAAAACACAATTTTTTGATTTGGAAAGTGCTTTTAGCAAAATACATATATTTTCTGTTTAATAATGCTTTTGAAGAATGTTGTTAATTTCTCTTTCAAGTAGCGTTTGTTTTGATCTTTTTTTCTTGATCGTGTTTGTTCTTTTCCCCTATTTTTAAATATATGAATATTAATATACTTATGCACACATATTAAATGTTATTTGTAAAGTAAGCCTTTTAGTTTTTTTATCCAAAAATAACTCAAAAAAAAAACCCAAAGTGTACATATACTAATAGTGGCATTTTTGCAGGGAAGGGGTGAATGTTAAGGGCTTCTTCGCATGGTCATTTATGGACACCTTTGAATGGATCTCTGGTTACACCATGAGGTTTGGCATTGTCTATGTGGACTTCAACGATGGACTGAAGAGACATCTAAAATATTCTGCTCTTTGGTTCAAGAAGTTTCTCCTCAAATGATAGGAATGTTCAGAGAGAGAGAGAGAGAGAGAGAGAGAGCACTATCAATTTGGTTATCTCCACCAATATTCCAATTGGATCTATTAAATAAGGAAGTCATCAAAACCCTACTCTCTATTGAGTTTCACCATAATAAAAGTGTTATGTTTGTACTCTTTAGCTTATGATAATAAAGAATTTTATTTATTTCTCACATTGGTTTTCATTTATAATATATTTTGGGCACCGGAGTTTGAATTCCATCACTATCGATTAACAACAACAACAAAAATATGTTAGTTGGATGTTTTTGGTGATCTAAGACACCACAATCGTTGATTTTTTACGGGTCCCAATTAATATTGGGGTTTAATGTTAATCCAATGTTCCTAATGCATTAGGTCAATCAATTAAGTCTAAGTAATAATTGTTCATTAACATTATATTAGCTTTAAGAACACATGTTTAGTAATACTAGTTAGTGCACACATACGTTACATGTGGGCCATTTTAAATATCAAATAGCATAAATTATTGGTGCAAAGATTACGTAATAAGCATAAAATATGAATGTAGAAAATTGTAATTCTAGTGTTATAGATGACAGAAAGAAAGTATACATTTCAAAAATATTATAATTATTACACACTATTTTACATTATGGATGTGAATATGCTTAAGAAATTCATTTTAATTCTTCAAAACTATGAAAATATGCAACATGCTTTTGTCGTTATGAGACATTACAATATCCCATGACACCTTCAGTATCACATTCTTTTTCTCCTATAGACATGCAATAAAACAAATTTGTAGATCCAAAACTATGGACACATGTGCATATTGAAATTACTAAAACTAACAATGTTGCCTAACCAAATGGAGCCCCGGTAGAAATTAATCAAGATCATATACATGATCACTATCAAAATGTAATATCTACATCATGATTTCCTTATCCTTGACTCTTTAATTCATTCCATCCTAAACAAATCTATTCAACTTGAAACTATCAAACTTGGTAGATGTGATTGTATAAGAGTCGCTGAACCAAATTTTTACAAACAATTACAATAGGGATTTGTTATGTCACTTCTTTTACACTCCTTACCTGTACAAATTCTACAATATTAAGTGAATCTTTAAATTGGAAAGAAGCTATAATTAAATAAAAAAATTAGATGCAGCCCATATGTCTAAGTAATTTATGACATCTTACAAAAAAAAAAACATTACATGCACTATAAATTAGAATGATAAGACCGGAAGCTATTTAATCCAAAGCACCCAAAATTATTGTATGTACACAACGAGGAAAATCCAAAAAAAAATCCCAAATAAGAAACAAAGATAGAGGGACGAACAGCAAAAAGAATTAAAATAGAAAAAAACATGGGAACTATGTCGTTGAACCAAAAACAAAGGTACCAACCCAAGCAGCACAAGAAACATATACATGCCTAAATCCAAACACCATCACCAACAAAACACACCCTTGTTTGAGATACCATGTCTTTAGGTTTAGATTATAACCACTATAACCTTTGTATACTAAGAAAGAGAAAAAACTAAGATAAAAATACAAAATCAATCAATGAAAATTATCAAACCTATAATAATTCAAAAACCTAACTTGATAATTCATTAAAATGATGATTGTAGTTTTTGTCGACAGTTGTAAAAGAGAAGACGAAGTTGATGGGTATTTGTTAGTGAGAAAAATATCTAATGGGTATTTTTAGTGACCTCTTAACCCTTTTTAACTTCAATCCAGAGAAAGCTTTGATAATGGTCAAATAACTTCCACCCTTTTTTTGTAATGGAGTTACGAAACTCCAAGGGTTTCAATAACGATCTGGTTTCCACATTTCAACAGATGTTGTAATTTATTTATTTATTAGTCAAAGCCATCCAGTGTGGGTGGGAGGTTTGGCAGAATCCCTACCTGTATATGTAACTAAAAGAAAAAAAAAAGTACAAGGAAGGATGACATAGAGCTAAGTCTCCAAAAGTGGAAGAAAGTCAAAGAAAAAGTGAGATGGTGACTCACCACCAAAAACATGAAAAATAAAAAACAAAGTGGGGGACTCCCCACATAACAAAATAATTGAAAACATCAATGAAAATAAAAACTCAACGACGAACGTGAGGAATCTGTCTAGCGTCCAATGCAATGATGCCAGCAATCCCAAAAGGAAGGGATGATGAATCAGTAAATCGCTGATTGAGCTGCTGAGAGCAAACCCAATTAGCCATGAAGTCTGCAGCTTGATTCATCTCTCGCAGGACATGGCAAACACGAGCCGTGAGAAAAGCACACAGAAGCTAAATCCGAACAAGCATATAAGCATAAACTCAGTACCCTAAGAAGAAATTCAAGAAACCACTGTAGATGAATTTGATTTCACTACCAATTCTGAAGCTCCCAAATCTGCGGCCAACTCTAACCCAGCACAAACAACTTACAACTCCGCATACAAAATAAGTTGATGCCCCAAAAACAAGCTAAAAGCCTTGAGTACCCGACCTTGGTAGTTCTAAATAACACCCCCTGTCGCAGACAAGTGATGTCGTAATTTAACTCAAGTAAGTAACTTAATTAGGTTAATGAACAATAGTTGCTAAAAGCTCAATAAAAAATTAGTATAGTAGATAGATTAATTAATTAATTATGATAATTAATATAGTACTAATTTAACTTTATACAATTGTTTGAGGGTAATGATGACAAATTTTATTTTTTTTTATTTGTTTTTGGATTTAGTAGCCTTTTAAGAGTAGTATAGATATAGATATATAGAGGAAGATGGACAATCTTTTAGGAGTTGTGTCCTTCCATCTCTCTTGTTTCATAAACTAATAATTTAATGAAAAAAATTAGAACATGAGAAGTATGTCATAAATGATATTAATATAATAAAAAAGGTATATTGTATTGTCCTTATAATATATTTATTTATGGTAACTTAGATATAATTAAGAAATGTTAGAGGGTAAAAGAGAAAAATGAAAGTTTTTCAAAGATACATACTTTTTGAAGTAGTATAGATATAGATATTTCTAAACTATTAGAAATATGATAGAATTCAAAGAGATCCATCACAATCTATTTAGTAGAGATATGATAAGATTCATCAAGATCTATCAATACTAGTATATTCTGAATAATAATATATAATGTCAAGTACGAGTGATGTATTTATCTTGATTTATTCTCATCCTATAAATAGGGTTGAGTCTCACGTAATCAATTACCTTCAATAATACATCAATGTATCCCACATAACGTTAGGCCCGTAGATGCATTAGGTCCGTAGATGTAGGGAATTTGTCAAATCACGTTAATTCTTTATATCTTAATTTTCTTTATTTTATATATCTGATACTTTTCTTATTATAAATTTCTACATAACCATCTAGTAGCCCTCAAATCAATTTTACTTGGGCCCATGGGCGGAACTAAGAAGGGCCTACGAGGCTATGATACCCTCACATTTTCAAAAATTCCTATAATATTCGATAAATTTTTAAAAAATCTATGTTTGTACTTAGTTTTTAAAAAATCTTATACATAGACAATTTACTTAGATTATTTGAAAAGACCAATGAATTAATATTTAATAGTTGAAGGGATTTAACTCATACATGAGTGATGATTTTATAACAGAAGACAATTTAAAGATCCAAAAAAAATTCAAAAAAGTGAAATTTTTTGGAAAACTAGATTATAAATGTGACTTATATTAAAAGTAATATGTAAGCTCACAACTTAATATTATTGTGATAATTTAAAATAAAAATAATAATAATATTATTATTATTATCATTGTGTGTTATTATTTGTGAGAATACATTATTTTCAAGTAATTATATAATATCATGATGTGAAAATGAAATGATCATGACACTATCATGAACTAATTTTTAAGAAAGTAAGAACTGATTTTTACAATTGTATTGTATGAAAGTTAAATTTGATAAATTTGTATAACTGTTTATCTAGTTAATAAAAATTTTATTTATGCCACTATTTGGTCCCTTTGAGATAGAATCTTGGTTCCGTCCACGTCGTGCTCTATATATGTTGTGGGAATCACACCTCTAGCCCAACTGCATAGATGTGAAATCCCTTTTCTACTGACCAACCCCAATTGTCGTCTTTAATGTGTGCATAGATGTGAAATCCAACCTTAACATAATTTATCTATATCTATACTACTCTAAAATGTCAACAAAATTAAAAAACATTCAGTTGACGATTATATCCCTATAAAAAAAACTAAAAGACACTCATATCCTTATATGTTTAATTATCTAATATTAATTAAATATATAAATGGCCCTTCCACTTCCATATTTATTTATTTACCTATACTATATTTTTATGTTAGTAAAACTTAATCTCCCTTCAATATTGCATTAAAATTTCATTAATTACCCTCAACGCCTTTGAAATATCCCAACGGACGTCTCTTTCTCTTTCATCATGATATCGTCTTCTTTGTTCCCAATCCCTCTTATTCTTCTTCTGCAATCGCTTTCCTCTGTTTGCTTTGAAGGTCCCATTTTTCTATCACAATAACAGAATATTCAGAAGGAACATTCTGATCGCCACAAGCAACACCAACCTCGGAAAATCCTCAGCTATCCTATTCTAAGAGCTCCAGAAACCCTTGCTCAAAATATCAAAAAATCTGCCTTCTATTCTATTTTCAACTTTTCCTCTTCTAAGAGCTAGATACCAAAAATATGAACGGTTCGTCGAAGATGATTTTGATTCACATCTATCCAAGTGAGTTTTTTTCGATTTTTTTTCTACATGAAATTAATTGTTTTCGGTGGTTGTTTTAAATATGTGGTTTGAATTCGATGGGGATTATTTGCAATTGCAGCTATGTTGAAAGGATTAAGAGTGTGTTGCAATTAATTAGAGACAAATTTGAAAGGATAGTCAAAAGAAGAACGAAGAGATGATTTTCAGGTCAGTTTTGTTATTTTTCTTTGATTTCGACCATCTTATGCCCTATATGTATGTGAATCTTTCATCGTTCCCTCTCTTGCATAAGCCATGTGTGCATAAATAGATATGTTTATTCAAGGAGAGTTGAAACAATGAATATTATGATGAAAGTGTTGTTTTGTGTGTGTATTTTAATGGATTCTATTGGAAAGTAGCAAGAGATTGATTGAGTCTCTGAGTTGTAGTTATACATTAATGCAGTTTATTCTAATTTGCAGTGAATATGGAGTTTGAATCTATTTGTATCTTCTTCACTTAATCATTCTATTTCAATATAATTTAATTGTACAGTGTAACAAATGTATTTCCATGGTATAAAAGAGGTTGCCTAATCAAACCACATAGTTAGTTGAATAGTCTGGAAGCTAGCTGCCTTTTGTCCATTATATTTACTAGAACTACTATTCATGGTAGTAAGCAAGCATCGGGCCCAACAATTGTTGATTGATTAAATATTATACTTAGTTATCTCTATTAAAATTTAAGAGATTAAAATTAAGATTTTAGGTCTTACGAAGTTTGAACTATAGCTGAAATTTTTAACCATGTCTGTTGGTTTGAAAAGGAGTAATTGGTATTGAGGAATTGAAGTGAAAAGGAAGAGCTGCATGATTTAGGTCTAATATTTACATTTGTTAGAGGAAAGGTTGATCATTTTGTTATGAAAGTGTGATAATAATGTTAATTTATTTAAAGATTAATGCTATGTGAATAAAAGATGAGTTGTGTTGTTTTGCAGGTTAATAGTGCAAAAACTGGAGCTAAGTCATGAGGAGGAATGAAACATGGCTAAAGAAGGATCACACTGGAATACGCATCCGGATGCGATTAGCAGAAAGTTGAATAAACGGCCGAAGGACCATTCTTGAATTTGCGTCCGGACGGTTGAAGGAGGTGCGTCCGGACACATGTCAAGTTCCTGCTGCCGAATTTGGAACCCTAATGAGATACAATCTCTTTCTAATGTAAATTATAAAGAGGAACCTAGGACCTTAAAAAGGAGGGACCTTCAGCTTACGAATTTTCTGAGTTTATTGTTGCTTTCCTTTACCATGTTCGGCTAGAAAACTCCGCTAGGGTTAGGGGAATATCTCTCAACGGAGTACGGTAATTTTATTGACTTTTGTACTTAATGATTTATGTTATTGTGTTAATTTAATTCCTAATATTTTAGCAAAGTGTTTATGCTGTAAAAACTCCTGAGTCGTTGTGCCACGTACATCGATTGCTTGAGTTTCTCTGCGTGTAAATCACTGGTTATTCCATGCTGGTAGAATTAATATGATTTCATAAAATAATATGATTGAATGATTATTCAGGTTCTTGATAGTCTTTTGATTATAACTTTCGGATTGACCACTTGATTTGTTAATTGGGTTAACCGACATTTAATTCCTATTTCAAGTCAAGTCTTTGAGTTTTTAATTACTACTGTACGAAGTTGAGAGGGAGTACCTGACACTCTAGTATTTTCATTACTGCTTTAATACCAAAATCAATCATTCTCAATCCATAACTTTCCAAACTAATTCTTGTTACTTTTAAATTATTGTTAGTTGTTGTGTGATTGTTTCCTTGTTTCAATTCCTCGTGGGATCGACCTCGGACTTCTGAGAAATTATTACATCGCTTGACCTGCGCTTGGGTTTATACTTTTAAAGTTGAAGCAAGTTTTTGGCGCCGTTGTCGGGGAATTCAAAGACAAGGAGCCGTCGCATCTTTTGAGGTTTTCGGTATTTTGCGATTCGTCGGAAAACCGGTAACTTCGTTCCAATTTTATTTTACTGCAATTTATTTATTTTTTTAGTTAGCTTTCTGTTTTATTTAAGTTTGTTTATTTATTTTATGAGCTCTTGGCATTGTGATTTGAGTGGACGTTTAATAAGAGAAGAGTTAAATATTCTATTTGGAACTTTATTTGATTCATCTGATTCAGATCACTCTTTGCATACAATGGCTGTTAATCCTAACAATAATAGGCAGAATGACCTTCCTGAACGGGAGGACTATATTGATAGAGTAAGCAATCATGATGAGAATGATGTAAATAATTTAAATGATAATCAAGGTAGGACTTTGCGTGAATACTTACAACCCATATGCCTCACCGAACTTTCATGCATCATTTTTCCACTGAATGCTGCTAATTTTGTCATCAAACCTGGCATGATCCAATTACTCCCTAAGTTTCTTGGTATAGGTGAGGAGAACCCATATTTGCACCTTAGAGAATTTAAGGACATTTGTGCTACATTCCATGACCAGAATATGTCAAAGGACATAGTTAGGTTAAAGTTGTTTCCTTTTTCATTAAAGGAAAAAACTAAGACTTGGCTATATTCATTGAGATCTAGGTCAATAGGTACATGGCCTGAAATGCAGAAATAATTTTTGAAAAAGTTTTTTCCCACACATCGCACAAATTCTGTGAAAAGACAAATAATGAATTTTTCTAAAAAAGAATCTGAAAATTTCTATCAAAGTTGGGAAAGATTTAAGGACCTTCTTGCATCTTGCCCACACCATGGTTATGAGAGTTGGCGTTTGATAAGTTTCTTTTATGAGGGATTGAGCCCACAGTTGCATCAGTTTGTTGAGATGATATGTAATGGTGAATTCATGAACAAGGAACCAGATGATGTATTTGACTATTTAGACCAATTAGCAGAGAATGCACAATCGTGGGATAGCATATCCCCAGAACCTTCTAAAGGTAGAGCTGCACAATCATCATCTGGTGGGGGTAAATATCAGCTTAGGGATGAGGATGACATTGGGGCTAGGATTGCCACCTTGGCTAGGAGAATAGATGTCATGGAACATAAAAGGGTTAATGAGGTTAGCACACTACCTGGTGAGGAACTTTGTAGTTTTTGCGAGATCCCTGGACATCCCATGAAGGAGTGTCCAACATGGCCTGTTTTGAAATAAGTTTTGCATGATCAAGCATATGCTGCAAACAATTTTTCAAAACCTTATAATAACCCTTATTCGAACACATACAATCCGGGGTGGAAGAATCATCCCAATTTCAGTTGGAGGAATGAAAACCGTGCATCACAACTACCTCAACAAAATTCCTCCAATGCA
The DNA here is from genome assembly GCA_023539305.1 of Ilex asprella. Classification (NCBI taxonomy): domain Eukaryota; kingdom Viridiplantae; phylum Streptophyta; class Magnoliopsida; order Aquifoliales; family Aquifoliaceae; genus Ilex; species Ilex asprella. The sequence continues at coordinate 6,173,692 of CM042189.1, forward strand.
GCACCTTATGTCCCACCCCTTAAGAGAAATATTGAGGATGTGTTGTCACAGTTCATGCAGAGTCAGATGTCTATTAATAATAAGCTGGAAAGTTTTTGCAATAAACAGGAAAATCATAACAGACAAACCACTCAGGCCATCAAGGATCTTAAAAGTGCAGTCACTAAACTGACCATTGACCCTAGTCATCAGGAGAGAGGTAAGTTCCCAGCTCAACCACAACCGAATTCACAAGGTCAATTTTCTGTGAATGACACTAGCACTTCTAATACTGAACATGAACAGGTAAAGTCTGTCACCACACTCCGTAATGGAAAAAAAATTGATAAAACCATTCCTTTGAAAACTCAAAATCCTGAGAAGATTTCAAAACCTACGGGGGGGTGATGATAAGCTTAACAATTCTGAAGATGATGAGCCTGAGAATTATGCCTCACCTGCACCATTCCCACAGAGATACCTCATATGCATAATGACATGTTAGAGATTTTTAAGCAGGTGAAAATTAATATTCCCTTGTTGGATGCCATCAAGCAAATACCTTCTTATGCAAAGTTTTTAAAAGAATTATGTACTGTTAAGAGAAAATTGAATGTGTAAAAGAAGGCATTTTTGACTGAGCAGATGTCCTCCATCATACAGCATAGGACTCCACTAAAGTACAAAGACTCAGGTTGTCCTACTATTCCTTGTGTTATAGGCAACCACAGAATTGAACAGACTTTACTGGATCTTGGGGCTAGTGTGAACTTGCTCCCTTATTCAGTTTATGAACAATTAGGGTTAGGAGAATTAAAGCCCACTTCGGTAACACTTCAATTAGCTGACAGATCAGTAAAAATACCAAGGGGTATAGTGGAGGATGTATTAGTACAAGTTGACAAATTATATTTTCCTGTGGATTTCATAATTTTGGATACTCAACCAATGTTAAATGCTAATGCTCAAATTCCCGTTATTTTAGGCAGACCGTTCCTAGCAACTTCAAATGCTCTAATCAATTGCAGGAATGGTGTGATGAAATTAACTTTTGGGAATATGACATTAGAGCTCAATATTTTTCATGTGTGCAAACAACCAGGGAATGTTGATGAGGATGTGCATGAGGTCAACATGATTGAGTCTATTATTTCAAGCAAAATATATGATTCTTCTCTATTTGACCCACTTGAAGCATGTTTGTTTGAGCAATCTTGTATGTTAGAGATAGATGAATTTAATCCTGAAATTTCTGTTTCAACTGATCTGTTAAACTCTTCATAGGTACTTGAAATGAGAGTTATGAGACAAAAATTTGAGGAGCTTCCCCCAAGATCTGACCCACCAGTTCCATCCAGTGCCAAAGCTCCCAAGCTTGACCTCAAGCAACTACCGGTAGAGTTAAAGTATGCATTTTTAGAAGATGATGAAACTTACCCGGTAATAATTTCTTCTCAATTAAATTCAGCACAGGAAGGTATGTTACTTAAACTTCTTAGAGAGCATAGAAAGGCAATTGGTTGGATTTTAGCTGACATAAAAGGGATTAGTCCATTGGTTTGCACTCATAAGATTTATTTGGAAGATAATGCTAAAACATCAAGGGAGATGCAACGTAGACTGAATCCACATATGAAAGAAGTTGTCAAGAAAGAAGTGCTGAAATTGTTAGACATAGGAATTATCTACCCTATTGCAGACAGCAAATGGGTAAGCCCCACACAGGTAGTTCCTAAGAAATCTGGAGTCACTGTAGTTGCTAATGAAAATAATGAACTTGTGCCAACTAGGACAGTTACTGGTTGGAGAATGTGCATAGACTACAGGAGACTAAATGCGGTTACTAGAAAAGATCACTTCCCTTTGCCTTTTATGGATCAAATCTTAGAAAGGGTAGCTTCACATCTGTAGTATTGTTTTTTAGATGGTTATTCGGGATATAACCAAATTGAAATTGCCCTAGAGGACCAAGAGAAAACTACCTTTACTTGTCCTTTTGGCACCTTTGCTTATCAAAGGATGTCTTTTGGACTTTTAATGCACCTGCGACCTTTTAAAGGTGTATGCTTAGTATTTTTAGTGATATGATTGAGAGTTTTCTGGAAGTCTTTATGGATGACTTTACTGTTTTTTGTGATTCCTATGATGACTGTCTATCTAATTTTGAGAAAGTACTCATAAGATGTGAAGAAAAGAACCTTGTACTTAACTAAAAAAAATGCCACTTCATGGTTCAAAAGGGAATTATTCTTGGTCATATTGTCTCTTCTGAGGGAATTCAGGTAGATAAGGCCAAGATTGAATTAATTGCTAATTTGTCCACTCCTAAAACCCTTAAGGATGTTAGATCTTTTTTGGGTCATGCTGGTTTCTATAGGAGATTCATAAGAGATTTTAGCTCTATTTCTAGACCACTTTGTAACCTTTTAGGGAAAGACACACTTTTTGAGTGGGATGATTCATGTCATGTGGCTTTCGACAAGCTAAAGGGCATGCTCATCACTGCTCCAATTATGCAACCCCCAAATTGGAGTCTTCCTTTTGAAATCATGTGTGATGCTAGTGACTATGCTGTAGGGACAGTTTTAGGACAAAGGACTGATAAAAAGCCTCATGTCATTTACTATGCCAGTCGAACTTTAAATAGTGCACAAATGAACTATTCTACCACAGAAAAAAGAATTATTGGCTGTAGTATTTGCACTAGACAAATTTAGGTCATATTTGGTAGAATCACCCATTGTCATTTTCACAGACCAGACAGCTTTTAAATATCTATTGACCAAGAAGGATGCTAAACCAAGACTGCTTAGGTGGATCCTCCTACTCCAAGAATTTGATATAACCATTAAAGATAAAAAGGGAGTAGAGAATGTAGTGGCTGACCATTTGTCTAGACTTGTGAGTGATGTGTCCATTGAGACAGTGCCCATTAAGGACACATACCCTGATAAACAGTTGTTGGCAGTTTCCTCATTACCATAATTTGCTGACATTGTGAATTTTCTTGTTACAGGTAACATGCCACCAGCTTGGACTACCTTGGATAAGAGAAAATTTCTAGCTGAGGTAAAGAGCTTCTTTTGGGATGACCCATATCTTTTCAAATACTGCTCAGATCAGATAATTCAGAGATGTGTACCCGATAATGAGGTAAGTAGTATTCTATCCTTTTTTCATTCGGGTGCTTGTGGAGGCCATTTTTCTATGAAAAAGACCGCTGCAAAGGTTTTGCAGTGTGAATTCTATTGGCCAACAGTTTTCAAAGACGCATACAATTTTTGTAAGCTATGTGAGCGATGTCAAAAATTGGGGGGATTGAGCCGTCGAAATATGATACCTCTGAACCCGATTCTAATAATAGAAATTTTTTATTGCTGGGGCATAGATTTCATGGAACCTTTTCCCCCATCGTTTGGGTATATGTATATTTTAGTGGGAGTAGATTATGTTTCTAAGTGGGTTGAGGCTATACCATGTCGGACAAATGATCACAAAGTTGTGTTGAAATTTTTAAAGAAAAATATTTTGTCCAGATTTGGTATACCTCGAGCCATTATCAGTGATGGGGGATTGCACTTTTGTAATAGACCTTTCAAAAATTTGATGAAAAAATACGGTGTAACACATAAAGTTGCAACTCCTTTTCACCCACAGACAAGTGGTCAAGCAGAGCTAGCTAATCGGAATATTTCTTATATTTTGGAAAAAACAGTGAACCCTGCTCGCAAATATTGGTCATTACGACTAATTGATGCGTTATGGGCATACCGCACTGCATACAAAACCCCGATTGGCATGTCTCCATACAAATTGGTTTATGGGAAAGCATGTCATTTACATGTGGAACTAGAGCATAAGGCATACTGGGCCATTAAGATGTTCAATTTTAGTTTTGACAAAATCGATGCCTTACGAAAATTACAATTAAATGAACTTGAGGAGATTAGGAATGAGGCATATGAGAACTCTAGGATTAGCAAAGAACGGATGAAGGTGTTCCATGATAAGAACATTTTGCGTAAAACGTTTACACCTGGCCAAAAAGTTCTTTTATATAATTCTAGGCTTCACATTTTTAAGGGAAAGCTTCGAACTAGATGGAGTGGTCCGTACATTGCTAAGGACGTATTCCCTTACGAAACAGCGAAGATTGAAAATCCAAATAATGGGAACATTTTTAAAGTTAATGGACAAAGACTGAAACCATTTTTGGAGGAAGGAATTGTTGAAGTGGAATCCATCACCTTGGTGGATCCCCGCTATGAATGACCAGTCTCTAATCATTCTATGTATATTTGTGTATACTAGTGTTTTCTTTCTTTGTTTCTGTTTTTGTTGTTGTTCATTTTTTCCCACAGATACATGAGCACATTATCCGAGTATCCGATATGTCGTCGTAACCCTTATTTAATCTTACATTGCGTGGTGTTACATTGAGGACAATGCAAATTTTTGAGTGGGGGTGGAGCATACCTGTTTGATTATTTGATTGATTAATTCAGTGTGCATGTATCTGTTTATTCAAAAAAATAAAAATAAAAAAAATACTGAAAAATTTTCTAAGTGTATAAGGAGAAACACACTGGACCTCGCGTCCAGACGCAACTAAACCGTTGCAAGAAAGGAGGCCCGTCCGGACGGGATTTGGCCACGCGTCCGGACGCGTGGCCCTCAAGGTAAATTAATGAGGCAATTGACTTTGCGTCCGAAAAGGATACCCCCATGCGTCCGGAAGCATGTGTGTGATTATAAAAGGGACGTCCGGTTAAATTTTTTTCTACAGTCTCCTTATTAAACCGAATTCTCCCGCCTTTTTTTCAAACATTTAGTCTTACACTATGGCACCACCCAAAGCCCCCACTCCAAAGAGAGCTCGATCAAGCGCCCAGGAGGACGACACCACATTTGACCCGATTCGTTTCCAAATCTTGGAGGAACTGGTAAGATTTGAAAAAAACTATGCCTCCAAGCCTTATGTTTGCGAGAGGAGAGTCGAGATTGAGGACTTCACTCGATTGGGAGTCCGAGAGATCATTACTTCACAGGGATGGGCTGAGTTCATGGGGAAGGAGTGGCTGTGCATTCCCATTCTGGTAAGGAAATTTTACAGCAATGCAAATGATCGCGGGAATGGACAGCTTAGCACCTATGTCTGAGGTAAGCACATCAATGTTGATACTCTAGCCATCGCCAGAGTCACTGGCATGACTCAGGCTAGGGTAGCTATTCCAGACTACCCCAGAATTATGATGGTACTGAGGTAGGGAAGGAGTTGCTGAGGGATCCAGATTTTGTTTGGACGGATAGAGTAAGATATCTTCTGCAGGGAGACTTGACTAGCAAGTATAAAATCCTCAATCTAATCTCGGTCTCCAATATTTTTTCCCTAATGAGAAATAATCACATATACCCGGATTGAGCCCGACTCTTGTATGCCATAGGTACTGGCAAGACAATTGACCTCTCATCTCTGATTTTTGCTGAACTGAGAAAAGTCGTCATTGACCCTAAGAAGCCGTCTCTTCCTTTTCCTGGCCTGCCACTGCCCTATGTGAGCAAGTTGGAGTAGTGTTTGATGTTACGATGGAGAGGGCAAAAAAGGTTGTTGCCCTCACCTCCGGTTCTTTTATGAAGAGCCGGAGCGTGGTTAGACCTGTGGGGGGAGAGGTCAGCAGGGGGAGGCTGCAACAGAGGGGGATGTGCTAGGAGTAGAGGAGTGGGATCAGTTCTTCAGCTTTAATGATGAGGACTTGGACTTACCTGCGGAGGAGGATACTGATCCCAGGACTGACAGGCAGGTTTTATTTGAGCTGTTGAGAGAGCAGAGAGAGATGAGGAAGGAGCAGAAGGAGATGAGAGAGTTGAGGGCTGAGATAAGGAGGCTAGGGCGTAGTTCTCATGATCAGGCAGGCCCCTCATCTTAGAGTATTTTTTCTAGGTCCCAGTGATTGAAAAATCTTTTTCTTGTATTTTCTTTTATTTTCAGTTGTCTGTGAAATCAAAGCCTATTCTGGGTGAACGTATATTAGGCTTGATTTCTTTTATATGCATTGTACTGAAATTCTTAATGATATATGAAATGCATATTTTAGTTTGGTATTATCAAATATCTAAATAACATTTTTATGCATAACTTGACATTGCAATATAGAGATAAATTGTGCAGCTTTAAATTTGCAACTGTTTAAGCATCACATAGAATTTTATTCTATATTTTTGCATCTCATATCATGTCCTTATAAAAACTCACAATTTGTGCACTTTAAACTCTACCAAGTTGGGAATTTATTAGGTGATTTACATTGAGAACTTGAAACATATAGTGGAGATGTATATAAAAACCCTAGTGAGTTTGATCCAACCTTCTTTGGAGGGTTATTTACATTTACTCAATAAAGAATATTTTTATTCAGCTAATCTCCTTCAATAGTCTCATTAGTTTTTGTTTTAATCAACATCAATATTGTGAATGATTGCTTGACTTTGAATTATTTGCATGAGAGATGTGTTATCATGAATTCTTGAGATATGATTTTAGGTCATTTTTGACACTATTTGAGCCTAAGCCTTATTCTTTGAATATTTTGATCCCTAAAAGCCGTGATTGAGCTTTCAAAGCAAAATTTTATTTCTTATACCCAACATATAATAACCAAGCCACTGAGAAAAAAATAATATCCTTTACCCTTGGTTATCCCGAGATTGAGTTTCTTTTATTGTTTATGTAATTTGGGAGATGTTGGATGAAAAAAAAATTGCATACTTGTGACTATTTGCATTAGATGTCTTCTAAAAAAAAAAAGACAATATGAATATCTGTGAAAAAAGCAAATTGAGAAAAAATGAGCAAGTATTATGAATTGTGCTTCTAAAGGGTGGAGAGTGGAAGGCTATGGGAAGAAATTTGGTTGTGTAATGTACATGTTCTCTCGGGATAGTCATTTGAATTCTTGAATATTCTTCATTTGAAAACCTTAATCCCAAGACCCCATTACAACCATAAACAAAGACCTATCTGATCTAAAGAGTGTGTTAATGGATGCATGACTTGCGTAAATAAGGAAAAGAATGGTGATTGTTTATTTATTGTGTGTTAATTTCGTTTCATGAGATTATGTCAAGTCAGTTTCTTTTGGATTACGTTCTTTTAATGGAACATGTGAGCAATATTTTGATTTGCTTGAATATCTTCTTCTCACATGTGATACTTGAGTGAATAGTCAGTATAATCTGAGAGAATTGTTCAAGAGTGAATTATCTGGTAAGGGTTGACATTGAAACGAATAGTTGATAGTTATAGAGGGGATTACTGGATAAATTATCGACTTGGTAAAATTGTCTTACACTACACAAGAGTTTATAGGAGAATATGATATGTGCATACAATTATATAGTGTATGAGTTCTATATGTTGTTTTGCAGGTGCTTATGAAGAGGTTTGTAACATATAATTTTTGTATTGTGATAGCAAGTTGTGTCAAGAAATTATTATTCAGATATTTGGTCACAGGGTGATGTTTGTGGATACCATCTCTGAAAACCCTTATGAGACTATACTCGTCCACTAGGGGAAACCTAAGGGTTTAAAGGCTTGTTGCATATGCTAAATGCAATCGTGAATCCTACGAAAGTGGTTTTGTTTTATTTTATTTAGTTTATTTGGTTTTTAGTTAGTATTTTATTTTATTGCTTGTCTTACTAGGGACTAGCAAGGTCTTAGTGGGGGGTGTGATTTAGATCTAATATTTACATTTGTTAGAGGAAAGGTTGATCATTTTGTTATGAAAGTGTGATAATAATGTTAATTTATTTAAAGATTAATGTTATGTGAATAAAAGATGAGTTGTGTTATTTTGCAGGTTAATAGTGCAAAAACTGGAACTAAGTCATGAGGAGGAATAAAGCATGGCTCAAGGATCACACTGGAATACGTGTCCGGACGGAGGAAGTGTACGCTTCCGGACGCGATTGGCAGAAAGTTGAATAAACGGCGAAAGGACTATTCTGGAATTTGCGTCCGGACGGTTGAAGGAGGTGCGTCCAGACGCGTGTCAAGTTCCTGCTGCCGAATTTGGAACCCTAATGAGATGCAATCTCTTTCCAATGTAAATTATAAAGAGGAACCTAGGACCTTAAAAAGGAGGGACCTTCAGCTTACGAATTTTCTGAGTTTATTGTTGCTTTCCTTTACCATGTCCGACTAGAAAACTCCGATAGGGTTAGGGGAAAATCTCTCAACGGAGTACGGTAATTTTATTGACTTTTGTACTTAATGATTTATGTTATTGTGTTAATTTAATTCCTAATATTTTAGCAAAGTGTTTATGTTGTAAAAACTCCTGAGTCGTTGTGCCGCGTACATCGATTGCTTGAGTTTTCCTACGTGTAAATCACTGGTTATTCCATGCTGATAGAATTAATATGATTTCATAAAATAATATGATTGAATGATTATTCAGGTTCCTGGTAGTCTTTTGATTATAACTTTCGGATTGACCACTTGATTTGTTAATTGGGTTAACCGACATTTAATTCCTATTTCAAGTCAAGTCTTTGAGTTTTTAATTATTACTGTATGAAGTTGAGAAGGAGTACCTGACACTCTAGTATTTTCAGTACTGTTTTAATACCAAAATCAATCATTCTCAATCCATAACTTTCCAAACCAATTCTTGTTACTTTTAAATTACCGTTAGTTGCTGTGTGATTGTTTCCTTGTTGCAATTCCTCGTAGAATCGACCTCGGACTTCCGAGAAATTATTACTTCGCTTGACCTGCGCTTGGGTTTACACTTTTAAAGTTGAAGCACCGCATCTTACACAATACACCTCTAAGAAAATTATCTCACAACAAACATTGCATAAAAACTTTGCTCTCTTATTCAAAATGTTAAAGAATTGGAGTTAGGGTATTTAATTGGTTTATCTCTATCATAATTAGTTTTCTATTATGTGTATCACCAACAAAAATAAATTCATGTTTATGTCAAAAACAGGTTACCAAGAGGAGGCATTCCCCAAGTAGAGGTCCATGTACAAGCCTATGAATTGACTCGCAAAAAAAGGGTTATGCCTCTTTAATACCTCGTAAAACTTTATTCTTGTCTATCACAATATATCTAATGTTATATTAATGCTTTTTTTTTTCTCACTTGCAGCTTGCAGCATTAACAACAAATCTTCACTAAGAAATTGGAATTTGCTCTTGGAAAATCTTCACCCTGCAAAATCTTACATGTGGCTCATTCAACATGTGTATATAGTTATTGTAAATTTCAATGTTACATGACTTTTCTCATGTTAATTGTCGTAATTAAATCATACATTTTCCAGCATCTTGGGCTGGCTGGTGGTAGCTTCAAACATGTCAAGCCTTTCTTGCTCTAGCCTCTAAAATTTGTTTACTTTCTTTGGTCAGTATTTCTTTGGGGTTTGGTAACAGAAAGTAATTTCTGATTGATTAATCATCAATATTTAGTAAAGTGATGCACAACTTTGATACACAACATTTTATCCTAAAAAATGGTCCACGTGCAACACACATGTGCACCATTTAGAGTGTGTGTGTGTGTGTGTATGCAACACACATGTGCACCAATTAGTGTGTGTGTGTGTGTGTGTGTATAATGGCTGAGAATAGAAAATTAAATAGGCAAGGGTGATTATTTAGGTTTAGTATGGCATTAAATTAGAAGATAAACATGGTATAGTTGAAGTGCTTGAGGGTAAAAGTGAAAAAAATTATTTTTCTTGTATGTTGATATTTAAAAATAGTATATAGATTTGATTTCCATTTCTTTCCTCAAAATGAAATCATATGGTTCTTGCCTCCTTTTATTTGTCTCAATTATTTTGTAAATAGCTCCATAGGATGCCACCTGATGGGCTTCTCGAAAAATTACTCAAGGGTTTATGGTGCGGTATTTTATTGATTATGAAACATTGAGAATTTTTTTGCGCCTTCTTATGGATGTGTTCTTGTACATTTTTCATTTAGGACTTTGTATATGTTTTATGACTACAGTTGTTGTAGTCCTATGTTGCATATGAAGTTATGTTACTCGGACTCGCCTCTTTAGTAGGAGTACCAGTGTCAACACAATCCGACACGGGTACGGGTGCGGGATTTGTGTATGGTACGGTAACTTTATTTCGGACACGAATGGGTTTCATGATTGGGTTTCTAGATGAAGAAGCGAAGAACAAAAGAACAATGAAGATTAAAACTAGAGATGTGCAGAAATCTACCAATGATGGAAAAAAAATGGGAGAAATCAACTCAAGGATAAAAAATACCTAAGTTGTTGGCCTATTTCCCTGTGATGTTCCGGTGAAGGTCTCTGGCGAGCACCGAGTAGATGTAACCAAGTCAAACCCAAAAGATGAAATCCAGTCACAATGCTCCTGCCTTGATGTTCTTCTTTCTTTTACACTGGTTCGAAGTCGTGGGTGACCCGTTTAGATGCAGATTTTGCAAAATCACATATGAAGAAGGTAGCAGCCTCTTGTGGTTGTTCTCATTCGGTCTCCTTGTTGATTGGGATGTTTCTAAGGATGTTAGGTTTCTAAAGATAATGGATCATATAATAATCCTTCTCTCTGTAATAGTACAATCCAAAACACTTTTAATGGAAGGCTGAAAGCTCATGTTTCTCTGTTATTGTGTTTTTACTTTTCAATCCTTCCTCTTTGGACTTCCTCTTATATTTTTCAGCTTTTATCTATATTTAGTTCATAATATTTTGACCAAAACCCTTGTTTTCATGTTTGTTGTTAGACTCAATACAAATTTCAATTATGATCATGTTGAGCAAATAAAGCACGATTTTTAAGTATACAACTGCACTCAATTACCTCTTAAAAAAATGCACTTCACTAAAAAATACTTTAATTATCATCTAATCCGGCGCTAACTTTAATGAAATTTGAATAATAGAATTTTAAAAAAAAATAACAGATCCTACAGAGTGTTGGCTAAGCAAATTACGTTAATTACTTTTTGGAAGGTATTGGACTTGGGAAGAGTAACTCTTGCTAGTTAATAGTTGTTGGAAAGAGTAGCTGGTTAATATCTGTTGAAAGTGTCATAGCATGAGGGGCCCAATAATGTCTTGTAAATTGAGAGATTTTTACGACAATGAAGAGCCATCTAAAACATGCGCATACATCTATTGATCTACACATGTATATACATGCATTATAGCTGGTGAACCCCACTAAATATAGCTGGCAGACACCGCCATTGATCTACAGAAAGAAAAAAAATCGAATAAGCAAAATGAGATCCATTTCATTGGTGATTGGGCATTTGAGCTTTGTATTTTGTTGCGTTGATAAAAGTCCGTTTGGGCAAAGTGACTTTCAAATTTAACTAGTTAAGATCAAATTCATCAAATTAACCTTCAATTTCATCCAATTAACACTCAATTCATCAAATTAAAACCAAATTAACATTTAATTCATCCAATTTATATTCAAATTCATCCAATTAATACTCAATTCAATAAATTAACATCCAAAATCATCCAATAAAGATTTAATTTATCAAATCAATACCAAAGTAAAATGTAATTTCATACAAAAAATATTTAATTCACCAAATTAACATTCAATTGAACCAATTGAAATTCAATTTCATCTAATAAACATTCAATTCATCAAATTAACATTCAAATTAATATTTAATTTATCACATCAACACCAAATTAACATTCAATTTAATCTAATAATCATTCAATTCATCAAATTATTGAACATTAAATTAATCAAATTAAAATTCAATTCATCAAATTAACATACATAATCCCCGTACAGCTAACATGGCAGCCCATTGGGTGGCCAAAGCGAGAATGTCTTCTTCACTTCCGGTAGGATGGGTTTTTAACCCACCAGCGAAATTGAGACGTTTACTCTCTATTGATTGTAACCTTGTTTCGGTTACTTAATGAAATTTTAATTTACAGTTAAAAAAAAATTAACATTTAATTCATCCAATTAATATTCAATTCATCAAATTAACATTCAGTTCATCCTGTTTATATTCAAATTCATCAAATTAACACTCAATCATCAAATTAACATTCAAAATCATCCAATAAAGATTCAATTTATCCAATCAATACTAAAGTAAAATGTAATTTCATACAATAAACATTTAATTCATCAAATCAACATTAAATTAACATTCATTTTAACCAATTAAAATTCAATTTCATCTAATAAACATTCAATTCATCAAATTAACATTCAAATTCAACTATTTAACATTAAATTTATCAAATTTACATTCAATTTTATCAAATTAATATTCAATTCATCAAATTAACACGAAATTAATATTCAATTAATACCATTTATATTCAAACTCATCCAATTAACATTTAATTGATCAAATTAACATAAAAAATTATTCAATAATGATTTAATTTATCAAATCAACATCAAAGTAACATGCAATTTCATCCAATAAATATTTAAGTACTCAAATCAACACCAAACTAAAATTCAATTCAACAAATTATCATTCTATTTTTTTCTAATAAACATTCAATTCATCAAATTAACGTTGAAATTCAACTATTTTTTAAATTCATCAAATTAACATAAAATTTTATCCAATTAATATTCAATTCATTAAATTAACTCCAAATTAACCATTCAATTCATCAAATTAAATCTATAGTTAATATGTTGAAGTTTGTGGGAAGATATAAAGCATCTTCAGGGCAAAAAGTGAACTTGCAAAAAAGCTCACTATTTTATTCCTCAAGAATCCCGTTAGCAAGGAGAAATAGACTGTCACAGGTGGCAAATATTCCCATTAAATCTTGTCCACTTACCTACTTGGGATGTCCTATCATTTAAGGGAGAGTAAAATTGCGCTAATTTGAAGATCTTTTGCACAAGTTTCAAGTTAAGTTGGAGGGATGGTATACTAAATTGCTCTCAAATATGGACAGAATTACGCTTATCAAGCCAGTCTTATAGTCTCTACCAGTCCATCTTATGTCCTTTCTAAGCCTACCCAAGCGAATCATAGCTAAGTTAAACTCCATGATGGCTTCTTTCCTTTGGTCTAGTAAATCAGGGGTTAAAAAGAGGCACTGGTGTTCTTGGAAATCTATTACATTGCCTAAAGAAGAGGGTGGATTGGGTATCAGAAGGTTTGAAGAGTCTAGCATTTGTTAAAGGGATCCTCCTTATGGTCATCTTCCTTCACTGCTAAGTTTCTTAATAATCAGCATCTGCTCAGAAATCTAAGGCGAGGGCATTCGAGATGTTTCAATACTTTGCAGCCTTATTTTGAGATGGTAGTGAGTAACTCCAAACAACTGGTGGGAACAGGAGTTTCAATAGCCTTCTGGTGTGATAATTGGACAGGATTTGGGCCACTTATATTGAGAAATTCTATTATGCCTAAACACTTTCCAAAGCTGTCACAGGTTTTGATTAATGGACATTGGGAACTGAACATGGTCCAGCAAGATATAGACACCCATATGCTACAAGAAATCTTAACAGCTGACATTTGCTTGTCTGCTACACCGGATAGACTCGTCTGGAAACACACATCTTTGGGGAATTTCTCTGTTAAATCTGGCTGGGAATTACTTAGAGATAGGAGGATGCTCAAATTCATGCATCCACAGTTTGGAAGCAAAGGGCTCCCCCCAGCGCTCAATTGTTGGGGTGGAAAATTCTGAAGAAGGCTTTACCTATGGACTCTACATTTCAAGCAATGGGAGTTATTCTAGCAAGTAGATGTGCCCTATGCAGTTCAAAAATGGATACAGAGGACCATATCTTTATCTCCTGTAAATTTGCTGCTTTTATTTGGAAGAAGTTTTCGGCTCTGTTGGGTTTTCAGCTTATAACTAATGAATCTCCAATTACAAGATTAATGAGGATTGTTAGAATTTTCAAGCATTCATCTCTCTTTCACGCCTTAATGAGAGGTTTCCATTGATTATATATTGGCAGCTTTGGAAGGAAAGGTGCAGAAGGATCTATGAAAATGAAAAACAAATTCCTTCAGTGATTTTCAGGACAATATTGAATCAATGGAAGTTGCAGGTTCATGTGGTGAAGCCTAAATCAGTTGATTCTCCTCAAGATAAAATGTTGTTTTAGTCACTTAACATTTATACTACTAGTTTTGTGGGAATACATGCAAAATGGATTAGCTGGTCCTTGCCTCCAGAAGGCTTTTTAAAACTAAACATTGATGGTGCATCAAAGGGAAATCCAAGTTTGTCAAGAGGGGGAGTAGTGCTCAGAAATCACTGGGGCCAACTTGTCCTTGCAGGTTCTTTTTACCACGGTCATTGTTCGAATATGGAGGCTGAAATGAAGGCATTACTGAGTAGATTATTATTGTTACAGGATCATGGATTAGAGGTTTATCCTTTAATTATTGAATGTGACTCTAAAATATTGGTGGATATGGTCGCTCAGAGGCAAATATCATCTTGGAAACTCTGGGAGGTCTCAAAGAAATTTTTTTCGATTATTCGAAGTTTTGAATTTCAAATCCAACATTCATTCAGAGAGGGGAATGCAGTTGTAGATTCACTAGCCAACCAAGGAGTCAGGGATGGGATTTCTTGCACTCATGTTTCCTTTGACACCTTGCCTCTTCACACTAGACAGCTACTAGTGCAGGATCAACGTCAAATTAGAACTCTACGTTCTAAGGTTACGTTTAATTGATAACTAAGTCTAAGGTCTCTAAGGTTAACCTCTACACATGTTCTGCTTAATGATCCAGCATGCAGATATATAGATCAAACTTTATAACAAAACAGTCCATTCATTTCCAGGCGTAAAGAAATACAAGATAAGAAGATTAGAAGAGGCACCTGTTTGTCTTCTCCTCTCAATCAATATAGCTTTCTCTCTGCTTCTCAATCTTTGAAAATTGGGAAAAGGTCAATGGTGGCTTTGGGATTCTCTATTCTGGGCGATTGGAACTCAGACCTTCTCCTCTGCTCTCTCACATTGTGGATTTGTCTCTGCTGGGCTTCGAACGATTTCTGGACGTTGGAGACTCTCGCATGTGGCCCTCTCTATTTATCAATCATCCGTCTGTCACATCACTTCCTCAAGGAATCTGAAAATTTTGAAGACTACTGATGCATCTGACTTTGGGATTCTTGCTATGCATCTAATCAATGGTCGATTTTTCTCCATTTATTTCTCTGGTCTTTTTCCATGATTTGGTATCCTATAGGCTAGATATTCTGTAAGAAATTTTAATGATTCGTACATGAAATTTAGAACACTTAAATTGTAAAATTTAAATTCTAAATTCAAGATTTAGAACATACTTATGTGAGCCATGATATTCGATCTCTTAATTGCTTTCTTGAAAGGGCAACGTCTTCCTCTTCTTCTTTAAAATCAATAGGCGACTCTCAATGGGACAAGTCAATTTAAGGTTATGACGTGAAGAGGAGACCTAGCTTGTATTTATAATGAAATCTAATGGGTTCTCCCATTACCGGCCACAATTAGATTAAGGCTTACACTTAACCACCTCAACCACACCAATTAAAAGATGTATATAAGCCCATCAAAATAGATCACTTAATAATATTTGGCTCATCTCATTGGACCATAAATTCAGCTCGTTTTTCATAAACTAAAAATTAACTATCAATTAATGGAAGTCCAATATAAAAAAATTCCAACATTCTCCCATTTTGACAACATTAATTATAGTCAATAAAATTATATATATATAATTTTGAAAAAATGACTCTCGGGCTAATCAAACAAAACTCAATGTGGCCACAATAAAAAATAATATGGTCTTGAGACAACATCTCAAACACAACCCAGTCCAATAAAATTATTATTTTCGAACCATGACGGCTTTTACATCATTTATTGACATAGGATCAATCCATGATTACAAAAAATAATAATTCTATTGACATGGATCAAGATGTGGTAGTGTAGCAAGAAAATAACATCTCAATATGTGATCTGATAAACATGTTATTTTCATTGTCAGTCCTCCAAATGATTTCTCTTTAACAACATGCTTCAACAATAAGCTAGAAAAATCCATTAGCTTCAACAATAAGCTAGTATTTCTCCAAACTTAAAATCACAAGATTTTCTCAAATGATGTATTCACAGTCATACTTAAGACATACACCAAGCCTTAAGATTTTATATAAAATGGCATGTTATAAATGTGCAAACATATAACATAGCAAAAGCATCATTGCTAACAATAACGATGATTATTCAAATATTTATTATTCATCAAATAAATGTATCTCAACCATAATGAGTATCAAATATCACATATGAAATTAAATCAATCCTAAAATTATTAATGCATAAATAAACTCCCACTAACCAAGTATATCAAAAGACCCCAAAATACTCATGTTGTCAACATGTTTCTTAAAAATTACAGGTCTCAGTCCCTTGGTTAAAGGATCAGCAAGCATTGATTTTGTATCAATATATTCGATCACAATGTCACCTTTCTTTACAAGATCTCTAACAGAAAGAAATTTAATTTTCATATGTTTAGACC
>CM042189.1:6207685-6220065 GCA_023539305.1 Ilex asprella
TAAAGTTGGACCAAATTGCATAGCTAGGTACTGTTAATGGACAAAATACTTTTGGGGAGAATCTCATTTTGAACCCCAAAAAAATTTACGATTTTTATTTATTCGCTCAAAGATTAGATTTTTTACATTTGACTTTTAATATATTAAAAATATTACAATATAATCCTTCTATTAACTTGTGTTGCTTACTCCGTCAAAAAATTACCGCATTGATGTTGATAAAATGAGTAACGGAAACTAACGAAATTGTCACATTGTAACATTTTTAATATATTGAATGTGCAATATAAAAAATCTATTCTTTGGGGCATAAAATAATTTTTTTAAAACTTTTAAGATACAAAATAAAATTCGCCCTTATTTTTTTGAAAAAAAAAATTGAATGAACAAAACGATAAAAACTTTATTATTTCTAGAACCACAAAGGTTGTGTGACAAGTCATGCACGAAAGCCACATCTCTTAAGATAAAGGAGAAGGGCCCAATCTCCAAGTCATGTGAATTAATGGAAGGGAAAGAAGAAGAGATAGTGATTAAAGGGAAGGGCTTGTAACAGAGAGGACATGAATGCACATGGGATGGGGACAATATTCACATGAAAGAAACATGGGCCTCTCTCTTTGCTTTGCCTCCTGAATTCCGAGCAGTCTCTGTCTTGTTCCTCCGTCTAAATTCATCATCTCATTCATAATATATGCGAAACACTTCCATTATTATTAAAAAGGTGAATGATAGTTGGATCATTTTGTACTCATTCATTCAAGCGATATGTCATCTTTATGTAGACATCTAAATTTATCATCTCATTCATAATATATACAAAACACTTCCATTATTATTAAAAAGTTAAATGATAGTCGGGGTACGTACTCATTCATTCAATCGATATGTCACAAAATCGAATTTGAAAATCGAACTTTCAAAGAGCATCTCTAATAGTACTTTCTATTTTTAGAGAGCATTTTTTAAAAAATAGAGAATATCTTTGATGAAAATTTGATATAAAGAGTGAAAATTTTTAAATAATTCCAATGGGACTTTATTCTAATAACAAAATAGTCTTATAGTAAATAACATTCAACGAATAATATATATGTGTAATCTTTTCATTCATTAAAATAGAATAAAGAATATGTTGGGCTCTCCAAATTTATAAGCTCAAATTAAGTTCTATATTTTCGCAAGTGAACAAACGTTCAAGAGTTGTCGGAAGCATGAGCCCTTTCTCGTAGTCCCCAAATGATCCTATTTTTTTGGTTTCCGAAGAGATTAACTGAAAACCCCAAGAGAGTTGAGTGAAAATAAATAGTCTATTAGAGATACTAAAAATCTTAATTTTTTATATGAAATTAAACACGTTATCTAATGAGGGTTTTGCCGGTCAATTACATTTATAATGGTAGTACTCAAAATTTATAATGCAAAGTCTTCTTAATGAAAAACTTTTAGTTTTAAGAGATACAAGTTTTGGCTTTGAAATTTTTGGACGGAAATAATTAATTTACATAAAATAATAATTCATAAAATGACGCGTTGGCCATTGTAAGTCTAACTATTTATGCAAAGTATTTTTAAAATTTTGAATAGTTAACGGGGGTAACGTGTTAATATAAATACTTGGGAAGACAAACGTAAATGAGAGTCATAATATAAAATGGTCTTATTCATCATTGTTTTCAGTTAGTTTATTACAAAAGTTTGGTTGTTCAACTCCTCATCACATTGATGTTGGCTATTCAACTGCTATATGTACATTTTTACTTACACACATATATATACATCCACACCACACACACACACACATATATATATATAAACACAATGTTAAAGTATAGCGTGTTAGTTTCTATATTTGTATTTATTGGCTTTGGTGTAAAGAATAATGCATGCAGAGAAAAAATGAGCTCACTAGTCAGTCTTACAAAGCCCTATGGTATCTTAGTTGACTTCAATAAATGGTGAAAGTTTCGTCTTATTTCAATAGTCATGAGTTCGAATTTTCTTACAATAATAGTTTATGTGAACCAGATAGTGCTATGGTGACGAGCTCGACCATCTTGGGTCAATAGTTGTGTCTCAAATTGAATATTCTGCAGCAAGTAGGAACCTTAAGGTAAAGTCTTTGGAAGTTGTCCAATAAAAAAAAGAGCCCTAAACCTACCATCCACTAACAAAATGATGCATTCATACTTCAAAAGTTATCTCCGGCTTGTTAATCTGTGTGGCACAATCAATCTGTCCATGGATGACCAATGCGACAGGTTAGGGGTTCGATCACTTGTCCAGAAGGTAGAGTAGGGGCCGAGCCACAATAGGACAAAGGGGGGCACTTGTCCCCCTTACTTTTGAATCTCATGTACATATTATTCATTACTTTGTTTAATTTATTAAATTTTCCCTCCTAATTTCTTGAAAATTGATAACATAAATTAAATTTTTAGATTTTTGGCTAAATATTTTTAGATTTTTTGTGGCTTTTTTGCTCATACTTTATTTAGGACAAAATAGGGACTAGATTCATCAAATAAATTAATCTTAAATCTTGTATATTTTATCATGTTTGGATTTTAATTTTTTATTTTGTATAGATTGTGTACATCCAATCTTCCCCAAACTCCATATAAACGAGAGTCTTGTGTACTGGACCGTTTTTATAAATTTCTTTAGTCATATTTTATCCACCCCTACGATGGATGGTTCTGGTTATCCAGAGCCCCCAGCTTTGGCTAGGGTACAAGGCCTAACTACCCAACAAAAAAATAATTCAAAAAAAGTTGGGTTTAGTAGCACTGATTGTCACATTAATTCAATTATTATTGGAACAAACAACTAAGACTCAAAGATAATTAAAGTAGTTGAGGAACTGTTACACCAACTTGAACTGCTTCATAGAAATTATTGATTCTGATGTATACCAAATCTAGTGGAGTTCGGAGGATGGGATAGTTTTAGTACACATCCATCTAGATTAACTTTACCTAATAAAGAGACACTTAAACTAATTCCTTGACTCAGTCATTTATCCTCAACACATTTGATATTGATTTTCCATATAATCCTAACCACATGCCAAAATAATCCTGGAGAAACTCGTACATGTTGATTTAATAATCGAACAAGAGACAAGTCATAAACTCGCACGTCACGAGTCCGAATCTCACAATCTGCACAAAACCCAGATCCAACTACCAATATAATTAGTGGGTGATTGAGTATCTTTAAGAGGTGTGTTAAACAATGAGTCTAAAAGCATATGGTTTAAACAATTCCCAAAAACCAAAACCAAAGAAAGAAAGAAGGAAAGAAATATCCGACTTGTTTGTACAAACATTGATTAGTTGAGGTAGGAGTTGCACTAATGCAAGTGTTTAACCAAATCTAAACGCCAAAGACTACGATATTTTGCAAAATGACCTCTTCCCAATATATTTTCAATGAAAATTACCCAAAAAAAAATGTTTTAAATCACATTTTATGGTCATCTTGATATTTCATTGCCAAAATTGAGAGTTCAATCATGATATAGACTCTTCTTTCTTTTCTATTGTCGTGTCAAATTAGTTTTATGTCTATTCATAAAAGAGGAGAACTTATTCAATGGCATACGATCACCACACGACATATTGGCATGCTGGTCTCAATCAATAAAAAAGTGAGGTATATTCTTATTTTGGACCCCACTTCACTACATGGCATTTATTCGATGATCGAATTTACTATGTCACTTACGATAACGTGGTAGTTCAAGACCATGAAACAATTAGTATAGGATTCTATTGTCAAGATTTATTGTCCCCCTTTTGGGGCTTATTTTCACCCTTTTGGGAGTGCTTTCTCATCTGCCATGAATGCATTATGCGAAAATCGTAACAATTAATTACTCATTGTAATAAGTTTATATTTCTAAGAAATTATATGAAATGTATTAGAGTGGAATAAGTCATAACTCCATACTCTTAAAAAAAACCATAACCTATGAGACATGCATGCAACTACCATACCAACCATTGGTCATGCTTAAGTCACATCTCCATAATTAATTAAAAATCCATAATCAAAGGGATCACATGCATGCAGATTTTATTTTCACATCCCATATATGAATTCATTAAAAATGAGAAATCTTATATAAAGAATCATTTAAATTTAGTTTTAGCTTACTGCACTGGAATTTCAAATCAATTTGCATCGAACATCGGTATATAATATGATCAAGACAAATTTAGATTTGAATTTGATTTGGATACAAATGTTGGAGTCGTTTATTTGGAACTAAGCTTAAATGTTGTATCAATACTATTATTCTCAATTTTGATTAATAACAATGAGTGTTATCAAATCAGGGTCATTTAAGTGGAATTTTACCGAACTACATAAGTATGTTGTTATGGGAAAATCCAATTTTGCCCCTGAAAGATACAAAAATTCTCAGTTTGTCCCTCGAATGATTAATTGTCCCACGTTGCCCTCTCAAAGAAACAAAAACGTTGCAATGTGGTTCACCATATTATTTCCGTTTAGTTGTTCGTCTGTTTTGTGTCAAATTAACCGATCAGGAGTTTACACCTTATTGTGAATTTGGAGACTAAGTTATGAGCTTTAAACAATTTCACAAGTGTTTGCCCAAACAACATTTATAGAACCCATTTTCTTACATTTTGTTGAAGGCTTTGAGAACAATACCAAAAACATATAAGAAAGGCTTAAGATGCAAAGTGAAGCCAATTTTAGTCTGAACAGTAGGCATGTAATAATTTTTTTTTTATTTTTAGTTTTTGATAAGAAGGAATAACTATTTCATTGATCAAGAAGAGGATACAACAGCATGCAGAGAATGTAACAAAACTAAGCACCACACAATTACCCGATCTGCATACCCATGAAATAGAAAAGCGATACAAATATTCTTCAAGACCATGCAATTGAGAGTGTTAATTTAATCATGCGGTGTCACATTTAGAGTATTATTTTGGATTTATGGTATCATCGTGTTGTATTTATATCATTTTCATGTAATCTGTAAATCAAAAACTACAAGACTAGGATCCCTTTTTCTCTCAGCAAAGTTCATCAAACATGGGTCCTCCACAAATCAAAGAACAACTTAATCGATACCCTACCAAAAAGCAAAATCAAAAAGTATATAATTTTACAAAACTTCTTACTATACTAAGTCAATGAATTAAAAAAAAATTAAAAATTGAACACTTTCTTCTTAGGATACAATTCATTATTTTTATTCATTCATCATATTATTTTAAAATTTGTCTAGTATTTAACATATCGTGTCATGTAAAAGAAAACGACAGGCTATCTAACACTACTAGAAACAAACAGTTCGTCAAACTTACTCATTACAGTTTGGTAGTTTCTCAAGTCATCCAAAGCCAACGGATATTGATGACTTGGTGACTTAATTTCTCATGGCTGTAATGAGCTTGTTTGAATCATTCCCAGTTTGGTTCTTTACTTCATCATAAATCAACCTGCACTATGCATTGTACTTACCACACAAAATTAATTGCTATTTGATTTCAACCAAAGCAATCACCACAAGAAATAATGGTGAAGTGTGATACAACCCAAATTAAATCTAAAAATTACAATCCAAATGCATATCATTCATTAAAAGAATAGATCCCGCCAATTTTTCAGTGAGATGCCCTCATCTAATATCCATATAAAAGATGATATGCATTTTGATTGCACTTTTTGAATTTTATTTGAGTTATGTAACATTTTTCTTGATTTATATCTTCTCAATTATGCTTGGGATAGGCTATGTAAATTATACTCATTTATTGTTCTTGGTCGATGTACATATTTCTTATTAATTTGCAAATAGCCTCGAATTTGCGTATTCATGTTCGTATTGGTTTTGACAAATTTTTTTGTTGGTTTATCAACTATTTAATTCAACTCTTATTCTTTATTCAAGTTTGGGATCAACTGTATAAAATATAGACAATCAACAAGGCCGGCTCAATACAAATGGAGGCCTTAAACCAAAATTTAGGCGGAAACTTTTCAAAACTTATTATTAGTAAATTAGTAATGTAACTAGAGTACATTTTCTTTAAAAATCATGTTTTTTAAGATACAAAATTACTAATTAAGCTTTTATATTTGAGTATTGCTATAATGGGTAAGGGTATCTTATCAAAGATGATATCTATAGAAAAAAAATATTTGTGCATTACATTACAATTTTTACTAGGTCAGATTACAACCAAAATGTTAAGATCAATGCTTAAAAAAATACTATTTTGGGGGTCAAATTACAACTTATTGGAGGAGGTTAATTACGACCTTTAAGGCGTTGAGACCGATCGTAAACAGTTAAGAATGATCCTAAGTATCTCAGAAAAATTAAAACTTGACCCAAAACGATATGAATTCAAAAAATCAATCTTTTAGGTATACAAGGCATGTAGTGTGCATTTAATAATGGGTAAATCCCATTTTATCCCCCTGAAAAATATAAAAAAAATTAGTTTGTCCTTCAAATGATTAATTTTTTCGCATTGTTCCTTCAAAAAAATAAAAATATTGCAATGTGGTCCATCATCTTATTTCTGTTTAGTCGTCTGTCGGTTTTGTGATTTCTGATTGGTTGATTTGACAAAAAACAGACGAATGACCAAACGAAAATAAGACGATGGACCACGTTGCAATATTTTTATTTCTTTGAAGAGACAATGTGAAAAAATTAATCTTTCAAGAGATAAACCAAAAATTTTTGTGTCTTTCAAGGAGCAAAATGAGATTTTCCCTTTAATAACTAGGCTCACTCCCACCACAGTCAAATTCAAATCAATTGGGCCAAGTGCAAAAAACCAATGACCACTGCTTAGCTTGGATTACACACTTTCTTGTTTATGGCAAATTAAGCTATCTACTCTTTCCCTAAAATTACCAGTTGGAATAAAGTTTTGATTGTGACCAAACATGTTGCCTTCCATTCAAATAAACTCAATTCCCTGTGAGCCTGTCCGTGGGACCCTACTACCCTAAGAAAATTTTTAATGCTTATATTATCAATAAAATATTATATATCCTTAATTAATTATTTTTAGTTGTGAAGTTGTCAAAAAAAAAAAATCAAAAAATCAATATGTGTATCTAAGTGGTGTTGTAATTTTTCATCGAGTGTGAATATCACGTGACATTTTCATATGATGGTGTCTAATGACTACTAAATATATTTTTCAAATCAATAGGACTTAAGAACCATTTAGTAGGGTGGTCAAGTGACGATACCGGTCTTACTCTTCACTTAAAGATTGAGAGTTCGAGTCCTAGAGTCTCTATTAGGGCTCGATAGTTGACTGTTATGCTAACTTAATTAAGTCTGATTTCGAGAAATATTTCAAGTGTAGTCAAGAGCCTATAATCTCATTGATGAGAATCTAACGGGATGGTCATTGAACGTTAACCTCTTTTCTAAGGAGCAAAAAAAAAGGGACCTAAGAACACTAAAAAATATCATCTTTTTCATTGTGGGTGATGATGTGGCAAGGTTTTCAGCTGTCACTATCTACCACGTAGGACAAAATGCCAGCTTGTACAGCAAATGTTGCTGCTGATGATAATGGAATGTACTGCACTAGATAAAGGAAAACCGATTTCTTGAGTTTTTGGGTAAGATACACAACATTACAACATATGTATCAAAATATGTATTAAATTATTTGTAACGGTTGAATTAGGAAGTTTTATTATTGATTCAATGGATGAATAAAATAGTTTCTAGCAGCATTGCTCATAGAATATTTAGCCTTTCCATTTAGATATCAAACCTCTGTATATCAGCCATTTCAAACACCAAAGCATTCTGACAAACTGACACAAATTTTCTCGACTGCTTCTTTTTAATCTTAAACGCGATTATATCATATTTCCCTTTCCCGCCAGCCGCACCATTTCTTCCACTTCTCTCTGTGAGCAATACTTTCCGAGAAAGCTCAAGAAAACTCCACCACAAGCAAGAAAAGGCCGTTAAAGAGGCTGTGTATTGTTACAGTGCCTCTGTGGACAATGGCTGTGTGTAAGAACAAAAAGAAGCAGCAATGCTTCATATCAGTACCATCTCAAATAGTCAACTCTCTCTCCTCAAATTCACTTAAATCTCTCCTTCTCTCTCCCAAGAAGAAGAGCTCAAAGGCCAAGCTTTTGAAGAACCCAATGCTCTGGTTTTTCTTCCTATTTGTTTTTGGATTCCTTGGTATGTTGAGGTTGTGGTTCCGTTTTGATCCTTTGGTCCCTTTCTCGCAAAACCCGTGTTCCATTCCTCAACAAGAGTCCTCAATCTCAAATGGTTATGCAAGTTCAGAGCTCAATGTTGGACCTAAGAGTGAGAAAAGTGGTGAATTTTTGGAGAGAGATGAAGAAAAGAGTGAGTTCTGGAAGCAACCTGATGGGTTGGGTTACAGGCCATGTTTGGAGTTCAGTAAGGAATACAGGAGAGAGAGTATGGAGATTGTGAAGGACAGGACAAAGTATTTGATGGTGGTGGTTTCTGGTGGGATGAATCAGCAGAGGAACCAGATCGTTGATGCAGTGGTGATTGCAAGAATTCTTGGGGCTGCTTTGGTTGTTCCCATCTTACATGTCAATGTCATTTGGGGTGATGAGAGGTTTGTGCAATTACCAAAGTCTTTTGATTTGTTTAGCACAGACACATGTGTTACTTCTAATAACTTCATCTCGTGTCCCAATTTATAAAGTTAGGTACTTTTCGATTCAGCTTAGCAAACACACATGTTGTATGATAGTGATAAAGCTCTCAGGGCCCAATGTATCAACTTATGCCATTTGATTCAGCATATCAAACACCCATTGCATATTATTGGTGCATTCAGTGCCCTGAGTTTTGTCAGTCATATGTGAAATGGTGAATATTCAATGAGTATTGTGCTTAAGCTCGAATAAATTTGTTTTTTTTTTTCTGGTGAGTGATTGGATTAATTGTCTGCATTGTGTAGGAGATTAATTAATTGTTCTAATTTTGGTTTTCTGATGGGTGCAGTGAATTTTCTGATATATTTGATTTGGATCATTTCAAGGAAGTTCTTGCAAATGATGTGAGAGTAGTTTCATCTCTGCCATCTACACATTTGATGACAAGGCCCGTGGAGGAGAAACAGACTCCATTTCATGTGACCCCTCAATGGATCCGTGCACATTACCTAAGAAGGGTAAGAGAAATGCTCTCTTGGTAGGTTGAAGTTACTTTTTTGGCTGTTGACTAAGCTTAAAGATTGGTTTATAGTTATAGAAAATGTGGGAAAGAGATGAGATGCCTCGGTAGCTATTCTCTTCAGAATAAACCATCAATGGCAGTAACTTCATCAAGGGGGTTATGAACTTGGTTGGATGGTTTTTGTTTCTAAAATGTGTGTTTTTGGTAAGTGGAGAAGGGTGAGATAGAATCATTCTTAGAAAATGTCAGCAATTAGCCTTATTTTAAGCTGATGTGGCATGGATATAATTATAGAGTTTGAATTGTTAATCAGAATTTACCTAATATCGAGTGCCATAGAACTGTGAGCCATCCATTTGGATCGTTGGCTAAAACTTTTTAAGTTTACCAATTTATTGTAATTGCCGAATGGCTGGGGGGTTTCTGTTTCAACAGTAACCTTTCATTCTGTTATGGTTATGATATTTTCAGCTGGCTAACATGTCTAAAGTGATCCTGTTATGAATTTTCCCAGTTATTTCTCATCGTTTTATTTTATTACAAGAAGAAGTTCTGAATGCAATATTGATGATAACAAGTGGGTAGTGGGTTCCAAGTGAAGTAAAGAATCTTATTGATATGATTCTGTTGGTTCCTGCAGCTTAGGAGGGATGGTATTTTACTCTTACGTGGTTTAGATTCGAGGCTTTCCAAGGATCTTCCTTCTGACCTTCAAAAGCTTCGGTGCAAGGTATTTTGGGTTTTCTTCTTTCTCAGATTTGATTTGTTTGTCACTTTGTAATTTCCTTTTTCAGTTACCCTTGCACAAATGATGGGGAAATACTGTGTCCTGATATCTGTTTGGAACATATAAGTAGCATTTTTTGTGGCCTTATAATCATAATTTGATAATGCCCCTGCTGATGTGGGTAGTCCTATGCAACCTGAAGATCAATATTGTTTACTCGACTAACTCTTTTTTCTTTGCCATTACGCCATTTAACTCCAAATTTGGCTCTTTCTAATATCGAAAATTTTCCATCTAATCTTTGTTTGAATTTGTAGGTGGCATTTCATGCACTCAGGTTTGCTCCACCAATCTTAGAACTTGGAAACAAGCTCACTGAGAGAATACGGAGAAAGGGACCTTATCTAGCTCTTCATCTGCGAATGGAGAAGGATGTCTGGGTGAGGACAGGATGTCTTCCTGGCTTAAGTCATGAGTATGATGAGATAATACACAATGAGAGAAAGCAACGGCCAGAGCTTTTAACTTCAAGATCAAACATGACTTACCGTGAGCGAAAGCTTGCTGGACTGTGCCCCTTAAATACCTTGGATGTCACACGGTAAGCTTCTGTGCTATTATACTGAGTGCCTTTTGCTGATTGGAATGTTGTTTCTTAACTAATTTTCTAAATCATGTTGGAATTTTCTAAATCATGTTGGAATTGTGTGGGAAATATTAATTCTGTGCAGGCTGCTAAAAGCTCTAGGAGCTCCAAAAAATGCGAGAATCTATTGGGCTGGAGGAAATCCATTGGGTGGGAAAGAAGCCTTGCTACCATTGACCCGAGAATTTGCACATTTCTACAACAAGGAAGACCTTGCGTTGCCTGGGGAGCTTGAACCACTTTCAAAGAAAGCCTCTTTTATGGCTGCCATTGATTACATAGTTTCAGAGAATAGTGATGTTTTCATGCCATCCCATGGTGGAAATATGGGCCATGCTATCCAGGTATCGCCACCATGCCTCTCATTGTGAACAAATTTCCATATCTGTCGCTGATTAATGTTCACTAATTGTATTTCCAAATAAATTCACGAGTTTATGAATCGCAAAATTACTTTTTTTTTGTCATAATTGCTGATTTACTTGATTAAACTGTTTTTATGACTTAAAGGGCTGCAACGTTGTGGCTCACAATTTCCAGAAATTTCACCCGTAAACAAGTGCTTGAGGCCTTTTGTCATGAACACTAGGGTCTTTTTATTGGTAATTCTAGTTTGTTTGTTTCTGTTGTTCTGTTGTCTGTTGTGTTTCTTTTTTGGATGCTACCACTGTAGAGGGACACATCTATGAAGTGGTTGTATGTCTTGGTCATTAAAAAATTCCTTTTATTTTGAATATATCAGCACACTTTTGAGTATTGATTTTTTACATTTTCCAGCATTCCCATATTTGAATGAAGATTTTCCCCCTGAACACCCATCAATCCAAGACTCTAATTACTAAAATGATGTACAAGTAATTTATTCAACTTCGCATTTTATGTAGTTGGTTTTCTTATGTATCTACTTGTTTGTCTGTGATCATCTTGGTGTTAGAATTTGAAATGGATAGAATAGACATTACTGAAGATAAGCAACTTAACTCAAGAAAGCGTTGCCCCGAATATTTAGTGTTGGCTACCTGAATTATATTTCACCATTATGCTTTATAGTCTAAATCAGGGAAGTGAATTAGCGTAGTTCACAGCACTACTTTCTCTGCTGGAAGTGCAGGTACAGTTACTTCTGAAAATAGTTATCTGAATTTTTCCTGGTTGCCACAGTTTTTTATGCAGCAGACCTTTTGGTTATCATTTTCATTAGTCCGTTACCAAGCTTGATTACCTCGTATGAATCTTGATGTCTTTGAATCTTTCCACTTCTAACTGTCTCTGTTCTTGAAGAATACAGGAGAAAGTGAAACGTTGAAATCTTCAGAATTTAGCTTTTCCTATGTTTCCTATTCATCTTGTC
The DNA here is from genome assembly GCA_023539305.1 of Ilex asprella. Lineage (NCBI taxonomy): Eukaryota > Viridiplantae > Streptophyta > Magnoliopsida > Aquifoliales > Aquifoliaceae > Ilex > Ilex asprella. The sequence continues at coordinate 6,219,612 of CM042189.1, forward strand.
AATCAAATAATGCAATGAAGCATGGACAGAACTGTTGTTTTAAGATTAAACTTGTGTTTATGCTACCATTCTAACTAAAATCTTGAAATTATTGTTTTTACAGGGGCATAGAGCGTATGCAGGGCACAAAAAGACTATTACGCCAAACAAAAGACAGATGCTCTCGTATTTTCTAAATTCTTCTCTCCCTCAGGCAGAGTTCAATAGGATTATTTTGGATTTGCACCAAGATTCCTTGGGGCAGCCAGAACTAAGGACTAGCAAAACAGGAAGAGATGTTACAAAGTATCCAGTCCCAGAGTGTATGTGCAGCTATTGAAATAAGCATTCCGCCTCCTAAATATGTCCCACAATCTTCCCATCAGATTAAAGCTTAACTGATTGCCTAGATGAAAAAGCAAATATGTCTTCTCAACAGCTCCCCATTTCGGGAGGATGATATTGGCAGCATTCA
>CM042189.1:6225065-6244409 GCA_023539305.1 Ilex asprella
ACCACCCAAACATAGCAAAGGAAACCACAAGAACAGGGGAAAGGGGAAGAGAAGACAGCTCTGAGGGAGTCTCCACTTCAGGACTGTATGGGCGTTGCAACATGAAGTCTTGAATAAGGGAAGCCAGTCAACTCCACACTCATGGCAGAAAAGGCGGTAATAGTGCATGAAACCATGTGCTGGATTGAGACAACAATAATTTATCTCATCCAGAAGTAATAAACAGCCAGCAGCAACACTAGAACCACCAGCAAAGCCAACAAACAACACCAAACAAGATCCAGCAGGGAACAACAGGGCAGCAGCAGCAACCATTGATACCAACAACGTACAGATCAGAACAGCAGAAGAACAGGCAGTAGAACCAGCAAAGGAACATGATAGCAAGAAAAAGTAACTTTGTCAATAATTATGGTGACACATTAGGGTTAGCAGAATTTGTAATCTAAGAGTGACAATATTCTATCTTATATTACTGTTAAAAAACTGAATTCTCAACTTAAAAAAATACATGTTTCAAAAAAAATTATAAAAGTACAACAATAGTCAAGACTGATCAAATTTTCATCTATTTTAATCCAATGGTGCAAAATTCATTCCAAAAAAAAATTTCCTGCTCTAAAACTTCATCTCAATTGCACGATTCTTAATATCAAATAATTCAATCAACCATCAATATATTCTCCAATGTAAAACAATTTCATTAATCCACACTTACCTATCTCTTTTCTCTCTTCTACCTTTCTCTCTCTCTTATTTTCTCTTTCTTCACTTTAATTTTGAATTAGGCACTTTAAAAAAAATATTATTTAACATATAAATATTATAGGATCAATGTTCAATTTTTGATATTACAGAGTGTATTCGTGCACGAGATTATTGTTAGTCTATATAATAAAAGAGTTAGAAGTTTGAATCTTATCCCTGTATATTTTTGTATTCATTTCTATCACAAGTTGAATTATTTAATTTTTTATTAATTTGTAGTTCAATAAAATTTTTATTTCAGAGATTGTTCATATGATAGTGTACATATGTTGATATTTTTTTGAGATAATAAAATAAATTGCCATTTTTTAAAAAAAATTATTGGTAGAAATTAATTGTAAATTATGTAATTAAAAAAAGGAAAGAAATAAAAAGGGTAATTATAATCTATACCCCCTCTAAATAAACATATCTTCAATGAAACCTCCTTCATTATCCAAAATATCACTGACATTCTTTCTATTTTATATTTAAACATCATTGACACCCCTACCATTAAACTATTGTTTCTAACAAAAAAAAAATCATCTAAAATACCAAAAATTAAGTTAATTAAAATTCATTTTTTACATATTAAAAGTCAAGCTGATTAAAATTTATTTTTCTATATTTTTAAATTTGACTGATTAAAATTTAATTTCAGTCAATTAAAATTTATATTTTCCTACATATTAAAATTCAGGACAAATAAAATTTGATTCAAGCTGATTAAAATTCATTTTTTATGTATTAAAATTTGAGTCAATTAAAATTCATATTTTTTTGTGCATCAAAATTCAAATACCTTAGACCATTGAACCCAAAAACTATATATATTTTTGTTTTATACCTAATTTATCGTTCTGAAAATATACTCTCTCTCTCTCTCTATGGCATGGTTTATTTACTTGTGGGCTACTTGTACTTTGTACCCCGACTTTGTAATTCAATTCTCCCTCGTATCCTTATAAAGAATGTCTAGAAAATGCTCGAAGTTTAACTGATTCTTGAGAATTAATTAGGGACCTAAAATATTCCATAGACATATATAAAAAAGGATCCAGATCATGATATGCAATTGAGCTATAAGAGCTTCAACAAACAGCAACAAAGTCCCCAAGGTGAAGCCAAAGTATAGGGCTCACAATGTCTAAACATCTCTCACCAACAAGACTTGACACCAGACAATAAATAATAACTGGAAGCATATGATGGAACATCTGATGAAACCCTGCACAACTGATTATCCATGCCATTACAATTTTACATCTGCTAAAACTTGGTTAATAACGTTGCATCTTTGATAGCGACTTGCATTGACATTTTGATCTGAAACCAAACCGCTTACTGCAGTTGAGAATGTGGTCGTGTGTTTATTTTAAACATCTTCAGAGGAACTTAAGAGTAAATGAATGACAGTATAACTATTTGACATCCAATCTGAACAGGCTCAATTTCAATAATCTTTCACCATACCTCAACAATTTTTCATCAGTACACAATAATTATCACTTTCTCAAGTTGGATAATGACTTTTTCCATTAAGAGAAAAAACCCAATCCTGCGTATCTAACTACTAAAGCCATCTAGAGTTCTGCTTACATCCAAATGTAAATCTATAAAATATAATGACATTTAAATTCAAATAATTAGTACAAAAATAGCAGTCCAAATCGAGCTGTGGATCAAGCTCAAATCAAAACCCAATCCACTAACAAACAACATCAGCTTCCTTCCTAGTATACAGTCTAATACCAAAAAAATTTATCATCTTTCCCAGCACTCCAGCAGATTTTCATGGCGAATGATCCAAAACCCTGATCCATTGCACCACATAGAACAAAAATGGGATACAAATATCTCAGTCCTTTCAAGTCGGCTACTTCCCGTCCCAACAGAAGGAAAGATTACATTAAGTTGCGGGAACAAAGAGGAGCACATGGAGCACTGTTGATTACAATAACTTAGCACATCTCCTGTAGCCACTCCCTACAAAAAATAGGAATATGCACATTGCATCTTCATAACTTTATGACCTGCTGTACAAATCCAACTGTTCCATAACAAAACAACTATGTAATTAGTGTTGGTATAAAACTGGAGGATATAATGTAATTTGCATATAGAGGGGTGTACTTTTGACTTAATATATAAAAAAGATGATAATTAAAATACGAAAAACTCAAGGCACCTAACTCGTTTGCACTCTTCAATTGGAAATCAAAAATTGACACTATTGATGCAGCGTTCAAAGCAGTCAGATAATCTAAATATTGATTATCTTTGGCCACACCACACTCATTTTTGACTGGAGATCCAGTCCGATTGCAGTGCAAAAGAGAACAAAAATGGTGTGTGAGAACAGGTTGGAGAAACAGTTGAGCACTGTTTTGCAACATTTACGCTGAAAATGAGCAATTACTTCTTACCTATTTACATGAAGAACTACAGAGCGCACTTAACTTGGAAATTGTTCCTTTGAAAGTTTTGGAGTCACCTTCACAGTGATATCACCGTAAGGTTGTTCTTGTTGTACATCTACAAGTCCACAATTCTTCAAAACCTGAGCAATGAAGAATCATTTCACATAAGAGAATATCATTCCCCGGCATGATTGTTTAATTGACTTCTACAACCAGCAACCCAAATCTTATGAGCCTATATAGGAAATATTTTTAATTTGATTATTTATTTATTTTTTTAATCAGATGTTATTGTTTAGTTATTGTGTTATTTATTGTTCTTTTTTGGATCAGATGTTATTGTGTAATGTAATTTGTTATTGTTCACTTATTGTGATTCAATTATTTATTTATCGTTGTTTTTTTTTCTGATCAAATATTATTGTTCACTTATTGTTATTCGATTATTTATTAGTGATTATGATTTATGTTATGAATTAAATTGATTTGATATATTGTCATTTTTTATTAGATTAAATCATATTTTATAAATATTTTTAAATTAAAGAGTAGAAGGGTAAAACTGTCCACAAATTCATCTAATTGAAAAAATTCAGCTTAAAAATTCATCTGAGTGTAGTTATCAAACAATCCACAAATTCAGCATTCAATTTTCTAGATTTCAGTTTTCAGTTTTCAGACTTCAACTTTCAGTTTTAACAAACACAACTAAAGTCAATAATGGAATCTTTCCACTAAGTCATGAATTAGTCCTGTCACAGGTCTGCAATGCAATAACCTAATGTACATGATAAGACATGTATCACACTGCAACTACGTATCACCTCAAAATATTAAAATAAACGTTGCAGCTCTGCAGATTGCAAATATTGGAACTTTCAGATGCAGTTTTTCTGGTAGTACACTGGTTATTCAAATCATATTCCCACCATGCATAAAAGATTCCTTATAAAATTCCCACAATTTATTTTCCCATCAACTAAATTGGGTGAAAATATCAGATGAACCAGGCAGTAAGATCAAAATGTTTGTGGACTTACCAGTGTTTCAAAAAACATTCGAGCACATACTTTTTTCCTTTTCTCTTCTAGGATCTTGTTCAGACTCAGATCTCCAGATAAGTCTTCTGAGATAGGAGTAACTGACAACTGCCTTTTAAAATATTGAGCCACAGCCCTGCATACAGATACAAAAGTTATATGCAGGCTGCTTGGAATAGCAAAACTTCATCAGTGACAATGACTTCTTCAAGCTGCTACCTTGTTCTTGCAGACAATGCATCAATTTCTGGAGTCCCTTTTTGTTTCCTTGATAAGTACCCAACTCCAGGAGTTCCTTGAGATCCTGCTCACGAATGAATATGTAATTGTATGAGAACAGAAGAACATCATCCAAAATTATCTTGTGTCATACACATCACCAATCAATAACTAAGAGTGTTCTCAGCTTACCAACTGGTGTATTTTCATCTTCTTCCAAAAAATTTAGGTCCTGCAATGAAATCGATTGGCATGTAAGATGCTACTTTTGTTACTAAAAGCTGAGTCTTACAGAGCTACTGATGGTAACGAAGTTCATAAAATAAGCATTTCAACAAACAGTTAACATGCATGAAAAACAGAATCATATTTCTACACATGTTAGGCCTCGTTCAACAGTACAATAGACATTAAGACTTAACTGCAGGTTAAACAAAAACAATTGTGAACATGAAAAACATTCAACCACAAAATGAACAACAAGATTTACTGTGGTTCGACTACTTCCAAAGCAACCTACATCTACTACCAACCAACTCGTTGGTGGTCAACTCCACTAGTCCCAAATCCCAAGTACAGTCACAAATATCATACAGCCGCAAACGTTTTTCAATTGGATCACCACTTATTGTGTCGTGACCCCTTTTACTACACAACACAACAAAGTTACTGCTTCTCCACAAAGAAATGACACAAACCCAAGCATCCAGTATGTGAATATCAGTGGCAAAGTGCAAGGGAAAACCACATACAAGTAGCACTTACAATGAGAGAGCCACACATAACTGCTTATTGGCTCAACTTCTCCACTGGACCATTGTGCTTAAACTAGGAACAAATGAACAACGCTAAGTTGTCCCTTTCTACCATAAAGGAACTCTATGATAGTCTCTTAACTCTTAAGAGAGCCACACAAAACAGCACATTGGCTCAACTTCTCCACTGGACCTTGTGTTGAAACTAGGAACAAATGAACAACGTTAAGTCATCCCTTTCTACCTTAAAAGAGTTAAAAGGGAATCTATTGTGCGTGTTTAATTCCACACTGTCTAGAAATAACCTGAAAGGGGTGTGAGTGTTTATATACTGCGAATGACAGTTAGATTCTTAATTTAAATTTTGAACAGAGCCATCAACTAGAACCTTTCAAGTCAACCACACACAGTCGAGTGGAAAAGTCTCAATTGATTGCCAAGGAGGGTCTTTGAAGCAACCTCCTCAATCCATCTATCTCACATCTACTGCACGTCGAGTCCACTATCAGTGACCTCTCACCTAGGATCTCTTTATTATCCTAGAACCTAAGACCCCCATCGGACAGTCTTCAAGCTTGCCAAGATCTTCAACACAGTTTCATTCATCTTCATGCCTGATAACATTTGCACTAGAGCATTACACTCGTAAAATTGCCAACTATAAATCTAACACGTGTCACAAGCCTTTAGGTAAGAATTTATGCAGCACGACTTCAAAAAATTATCAAATCATTGAAGAGACTATAAGACATAATTGTTGAGTAAAAAAGTAGACATGTGCATAAAGGAATTAGGTTTGAGCTTGGAAGTAAAAAAATAATTAATAATATAACATCTGAACCCCAAGCCTAATGTGAACCTAAACATGCAGCTGACATTTATGAGCATGATCCTCTTGATTGAATCTGTTACTCACCAACTCATGTAAAAGCTTAAGTTGTTCGAGATCTTGTAACTTAAGTATTTATACTTCTTCAACATTTCCCCTCACGTGAAGGTTAGATTTTGGATCTAGTACTTGGAAATCTTTTTAATTATTAAGATGACAATCAGATTCTAAACACTAAACCTCCTACTCTTATATCATGTTTGACCACTATCTTCTCTAAAAGCTTAAGTTGTTAGAGGAGCGTAACTTAAGTATTTATACTTCTTGAGAATCATGCTGAAACTTTAACACCATCCATTAAGGCAACACTATTGGGCAATAAAGGCATGCATAGATCAAGCATGAGAAACGTGAATCCCCCAACAACTCAAATAAAACAATAGAAGAAAGCACAGGTTGAAATCATAGATATATTGAGCTCTAAAACTTACTCCTGCAGAATTCACTAGCTCAGGAATGTCAGAAAGACCAGTATTCTCGACACCTAGTCGCTCTTCTAAGAGTGTCATTGGTGTTTCTATGTCAGACCAAACAGGTCCAGTAGATGCTGCCAAGTCTGGTGAGGGTAGTGATCCAGCCCCCATAACTGTTCCCAGCTGATTTGACACTGACAACATATTGGTAGTGGAGGCAGGACTGAAGTCATTTCCTTGAGTTGGAGAAGACATGAATCCATTCGGAGAAGGCAAGAGTTCGTGCAAAACATTGCTGTTAAGAGGGCCTGTATAATTTCGAAGATGTTCAATTTCCATATCAGGGTCATGCACTGGAATAGGAGGATCTGAAACATTAGTCTCTGGATGAGCAGCCTCTGTGGGAACTAAATGTGGTTTTGAAGAAATGAAGTCTTTCTTGTAAATATCACAAAGATCAGCACCCAAGCCTGCACACAAAAACAACCCCATTCTCAAAGAATATCAATTCCATAAACAGAGACATGCACATAAAAGTAAAGCAACAAAGGAAACAACTTACCAGTCATTAAAGGATCAATGAAGATTTTATCCTTCTTCAATCTATTATTTACTTTCCAAACACCCAAAGCAGAGCAAGGGCAATCCTTTTTCACCCGCTGTAGACCGCTAGAATCTTCTAGCGCCTTTTTCATAAACCTGAAAAACACATATCCCCGTATCAAATATCGGAACCATAAGATACAAAACCTGAAAATACATATCCTCATATCGAAAATCAGTACTAGCAGACACTAGACAACTATTTAAATTATATGACCACCGTACTTGTTAGTCAACACTGTGGACTCATCATAGTAGTGTTTTCTCTTTCTTGGTTTTGCTTTTGGCTGCTCAACTGGAGGAGTTGATTTAATTGCCAATTCAGGTGATGTATATCCTGCAGCACAAGAATCAAATATATTTGAAGGTAAACAACATCTCTACATATCATGCATGTTCTAAATAATAGGAAAACTGCACCCACCACCAAATGAAATGTGTGTATCATAGATTTCAGAGGCTTGCTTTGAAGTAGCAGAAGGTGGTTCATGGTATTTCTGAAATGGAGGAGAGTGACCTCCAGATACCAGCTCTTCCATAATAGAGGGAAGGTTTTCCTTCTCTTTCTGCAGTTCTAAAGTTTTGTCCAGTCCAGGTACATCCTTTCCTTGGTGTAGCCAAACAGGAGCATCATTGAAGTGGATGTCATGGACAGCATCACGAATTACTTCAATTTCAGGAATATTTTGAGAAACACCATCTTCATTAGGCGTTTCGCTAACTCCTGTCTGATTAATGGGACCAGGATCTTGGAAACCGGCAGTCGCTCGCTCTAAAACTGAAGGATGAGAACTGTAATAGAAAAACAAACAAGAATAAATTACCCACTCAAAAACACAGGAATATCAATACAGTTCCATAACCTACTCTTCCTCCATTGGTGTGAGGCCCGATCCAAAAACATCTTCCATGCGCAACGAATTCCTCGGTACATCCTATATAGAACAGAAATCTCTCCAACATGATAAGTCAGCTCTGATGCATTAATATTCAGAAATGAAAACAAGACGGAGAAATGATGGCTACCTCATCAAAAGTGATGACAATATAATCTCTATCAATCGGAAACTGATCTGTAATTTGATTAATTTAAAAATTCAATATTTGAAATGTGACAATTATATAATAAACAAGAAGGAAAGGAACGAGATAATATGAATTTAAGGAAGTATGAACACCACCTGCAAGTGTAATCTCCTCCTGGCTCCTCAGATGATTATCCTGAAACCTGGAAAATCAAAATCCATGAGTTATTTGCATCTAGAGAGCTTACAAAAGACACCCAAGAAATAAGTTGCCAGAAAAAATTACCTATCCTGATAACAGTCATCATCCAAATCCAAGGCATCAAGTTCAAATTTGTCTGGCAAAGTTACAGAATGAAACGGTGCATGAGTCGCATCTTCTGGTAAATTAATTTCAACTGAAGCAAAGGCCTTTCTTATCCCTATCAATACAATATTGCAGTCGTGGTATAGATATTCAACTTGCTTCGAATATATCCGAACAACACCAAGCAGAAGATGGCTGGACATTCTCAGTGCAATTGGGACTTCTGGATTCATTATGCGCTCTACAAGATGTATTCAGAAAATAAGCAATTCTCGAATACGCAATGCACAAGTAATATCATATGGCAATTGAATACATTAATTTAACCAACTTGCACATGATGGTCTAAGAGGAAGACTGAGACCATATAGGGAAAAAATTAGATTTACAACAGATTGTTAAATAAATGACAATACAATGCTATCATACCCACTTTAAGGCATAGACTTCCGTAAGACAAACAAACCGTGAAAGGGAGAAATTTCAACTGGGCAATGGATTATAACCAAACAAGGAAGGCAGTGGAGTAGAAAGCATGGAAAACACTACCTAGCTCATACCTCTCAATACTTGTGATTAATAGCAACCAAACTGGATAATAAATCATAGGCTTATACACAAATCATGGTTGCATGCATGCAACAACATGACCACGTGCAAGCATCCACTGAAATTAAATTATTAGGATGAAATAGTAATTATGGACTGAATATATGACAACCCATAATAATACCAAATTTTCTACTAGCGGCTACTATACTGTTCGAGTTCAAACAGACCATCCAATCATACATCTAAATATTGAATAACCAGAGTTTCATCTCTTAATCTTCTCTATCTTGGCAGCCAAGTGGGATCTCTTTAATGTGAAGGAAGTATTTTTTTCACAAGCCACTTCAAACTTAACAATTAAAGACAACCCATGAGCAAAAGAACACCGAATTTCTAAACCCCAATCAAAGGACTTGCTGCAAATTGATGCATTCTAATTCTCAGGTCACACATTTGGACCCAGGTCCATATTTTTTTGTGCATGCCACACAAAAATAAAAACATTATGATGTAGCCAGCCTTAGAACAAAATATGCGTACACTTCTAATGTTTTTTTTTTTTATCAGAAACACTTCTAATGTTGTAAATCAAATTTTGCATTGACAGACAATTAAAATACAAATTAGATTATGAAATATCTTTTCTTTTTTTCTGATAAAGAACAAACTTTTCATTCATATGAAAATTTTATAATGTCTGAGCATAGGTGGACCAGGAGTCCAGCCCTAAAAACAAACATAATTTGTAATCAAAGCAACAAGAAAACCAAAACAGACACCAAGGTTTTAACAAAACAACAACTACCTTGTACAAGATGCCCTCCACTTTGAAACAATGCAAAAAAGAGGAATACTTTCAAACTCCATCGTCACAGAGGCCCAAAAGGACGCAAGGGAATAAATTCGATCCCACATCCCCTCATTTTCATCTTTTTATCTTCAAAAATTCTAGAATTTTTTTTCCAACCATATAACGCAAACCATTGCAAAGAAAGCACAATTCCATAGAGAAATACCCCATGCACCACCACCCAATCCTTTATCAACCGAAAACATGTAGCATATTGGTAACAGGGCTGCCCAACAAACCCCCAACTTATATTCAGCAACGTAAAAATAAATGGTTCACACTCTCAGAGTTTGCTCTAGACATAACACCCCATTGTGGACTAAAATTGATGTGAGGCTTCCTCCGTTGTAACACCTCATAAGTATTAATCTTGCCATGAGCAACTACCCATGCACACACTTCCACTTTCAAGGGGATTTTAACCTTCCAAATCTTCAATGCCGAATAAAAGAGAGGAATTGAAGCAACATCAATCAAAAATTCAAAAATGACTTGCATGAAAAAGAACTCGATGGGTCAGTGACCCAACTACTATTATCCTAGGAATCTTGATTCAAAGTGATAGAACTGAGCAAGTAAAAAAGTAGAACTAACTTCGAAGACTTCCTATCATTTAAAATCCTACAAAAACCAAATCTCACGCAATTGGATAAGAACCCAACCATGTCAAACAAGCAACACTATTAGTCAAATTGACCCAAAATAATGCACACAACAATTACTAAAACACCACAACACAATAATTCTCCTTGGTGATGGTATGGAGTTAGGGATGGCAGTGGACTGAGTAAAAATGAGTATTCGTCCAAACTTCCCCCGTTTAGACTGAGGATGAACCATACATATTGGACAGTAGAACCCATGCAGAGATGGACTGACACTTACCCCCATCCCGCCCGTTATATTATTATTATTATTATTATTATTATTATTATTATTATTATATATGTTGTGAATACAAATTTATATATTATTGAATAATTTTTTCTTTTGAAAATTGTTTTGTTTTTTGATTGTTTTTCATGGTTTTCCCTGGTCAAAGTGTGAATTTTTGTGTTTTTATATTTTTTTATGTTAGAATACGTTATGTTATATTATGTTGTGTTGCATGATATTGTCTTGGATTTACAAGGAAGACAAATTTTTAATTATATTATGTTGTAAATGACAAACTTTTAATTATGTTATGATATTTTATAATTATGTTAGATTATTTAAAATATTAAATTTATTTAAAATTTTAAATTATGTTAGCATAGATTTAGGCTTGGACAGATAAGGACCCAGGGTGGGGGCAGAGGTGACTGCGAGGGACGGGACGGGACGGGGTGGAGATTACAAATATATCCGTGGATGGGGATAGGGATAAAAACTATACCCATTAACAAGAATAGACCATGGACAGACGAAATTTTTTTAAGCGGGTACAAGGATATAGACTACACCCCCTGCCTCCGCTTCAGTCCACTGAGATCCCTATATGGAGTCATGAGTGAGTGTAAGAGAGTTTAGTGTAAGAACGAGAGTGAGGGATGAGAAACTCAGATGTGTTCAAATTTATTTTAGTAGTTGGCAATTGGAGATGGAGCGAGAGAGAAAAAGTCAGTAACCTTGAACTAGAGTACACAAAAATACAGTGTCTCACCCATCTAAATATCTTCCCAAAAACGTATTCTCAACCCATTACGCGCAATGAGCTTGACCCTTTAAGAAAATTTAGATAATTCCTGATAAATGAATTTTCATGAGTTGCAGTAACTTCACCTATCAACCCTATTAACATCTCATCCTTTAGCCTGGAAGCCATACTTGCCTTTGATAACCAAATGTCATAATGAAGTTTGCTAAAAATGAAATCTCCACAGCCATGAAGTATCTTTTCACAACCAATTTCATAACTTCAAAGTTAAAGACAACCCATGAACAAAACTATGCTGGATTTCTAAACCTCAGCTAAAGGAAAAAAGAAATTTGGGACATTCACAATTCACGTGACAAGGTAAACCTTTTGGGCATTCACACAGTTCATCTATTTCAACTCAAGCCAAAGATTTTTTAGAGCGCATGTAGGACAAAGTTTTGTAATGCTCAACTTTTACAATACAATTAATCTTTATGAATGTTTACACCCGAATCAGAACAATAAACCCACAAACATACCAACAAGGGCTAAAAAACCTATATCAAAGCCTGAAAATCAAAAATTGTATATGTACTTAGAGCATCTCCAATTCTTACCTTTTTTTATACCCAAATTTAAATTACGTAAAAAAATGTCAAAAAAACCTTCTTCAATCCTATACCAAATGAAGGGAGACTCAAAAACCTAGACCCAAAAATCTAACTATAAAAATTTGTTCTCGCTCTTCTTTCCATGTCATTTCAACTCTGTGTTATTCTTTTCAGGTAAACTCTCTCTCTCCCTCCTTTTGTCACAAACACAATCCATATAGGAATCTATATATAATCTACATAGGAATCAATGTATACATCTATATGCTTTCAATGTGTGTGTGTGTATATCTATATCTATATATATATATATATATCATGTACTTCATCGAATTTGGAATTTTCAATTTGTCACAAGAAGCACTTAATGGAATTTTGCCACAAACACAATACATACAAATTATGAACAAACGAATTTGCCATAAACATATGAATTATGTATATACAAATTTAGATTTTTTTTCCTTGTTAACTTCTAGCTGTTGCACATGCTTCATTTTTTTTAGTTGTAGTTGTTTTATTTGTTTGTGTTGTTAAAGTATTAGTATTTAATTGACTGCTTCTGTTTCCTTTTTGTCTTGTTTATCGGTTTGATTTTGTTTTTCAAAGTTTGAGCAATGGATGGTTGTGAAATATTTGAGAATTCTCCGCACTTAGAGGAATACTTTGGAGGGAAAAATGAAAAAAAATAGTTATTGGGATAACATGAGAATTTTTTTAAAAGATTAGAGTACGAATAAATATTTGTCCATTGAAGAGATCTATACCAAATCAAGCTTTTTAACTTTTTTTTTACTCAAATTTGGGTAAGAGTTTGGGTAAAGACTGGAGATGATCTTACATATAGATACAAATTTGTTTGTACACCACTCAAAACATATAAAAAATAAAAGAAAAATGTCAAGCAAGAAATAACGGTTTGAGAGAGTGAAGACGAACCGACAGTGGAGGGGATATTGGTGGAGGTGTAGTGAGACTTCTTGAGCTTATGTTGTAGATGTGCGGCACACCATACTGTTCCCAGTGGCCCTTTCCGAGCCAAGAACGTCTGCGAGTAGAACATTTCCTCCGCCTCTTCCTTGTTCTTCTACACTATTTGCAGATAAAATAACTAAATAAATATATATACACTCACAGAGCCATGTAGAGAGAAAGAGAATGTAGAGAGAGAGAGAATTGTATGAACTGGATTCCTTTGATCCGAGAGAGACAGAGAGAGAGAGAGTGACAGAGGCTCTAGGGTTATACAGTTGGGGAACATGGAGCGCGGGAAACATGAAATGGCGCCATTGCAATTGCGTTTAATGATATTTGCCATTTGGTTAAAAAAACACCTCGTGTTTTTAGGAATTTACAATAAAGGCCACTATCGTTTTGTTTGGAAACTAGTGGGGCTCCCCGTATAACTGTTAATCGAACTGTATTTAAGTCTAATCGAGTTTTTATTTATACATAAATAAACTGACTCGTTTAACTATTTACACATAAACGAGTCAAAAAAAATGTTCAAACTTGACTTGTTTAACAGTCCTAGCTCCTAGCCTCCCATTGTTACCGTTAAGCCGATATATAAAGGATATAATTTTTTTTCCTTGTTTTATTTTTTTTATATAGAAAAGCAATAAATGATTGCGTTACTCCTTTCCAATTGCAAATTAATTATAGGATTTTCTTCTCTTTTTTTTTAAATGATAAAATATATCTTTCATGGTATATCTTTTTTTTTTTTTTGACAAATACGTCAATAATCTAATGTTATTTATACGAGCACCATGAAGTTTTAAAATTCGAAATAAATTTAATCTAGTATTGTGAACAAATTTATTGAGAGAATAAGAGGATCTTCCATTAATTTAATCTAACTTGATTACATCTAGAGTCGAATCCCACTAATTATGATTCCCTACTTCTCTTCTGATTTGGATTCCTTCTAAATTTTTTTCCTCCATTTTCTTTCTTGGAAAATCGTTTATTATTATTAAATGAAGAACCCAATTATATAAAATGAATTTCTATGAATTTATGATAAATAATTTATTAAAAAAAATTAAAAGGTTCAACTTATTAGATGAAAAAACATGTTACCTAAGGCTCAACTTAATCATAACCATTACCTAGCCACCAATATGAAAAAATATATTGGTGCTCATATAAATAACATAAGTTGAATATAAATATAAATAACATCGCACGAGATGTTGCCAGCAATCATTTCGTTGCACGAAATTTGTAATATATCTTAATCACCACTGCCACCCATACTCCCAACCCATCATAACATTATTAGAAATTTATTCATTAATGTGCTAAATTGATATTTTATAAAAATTAAAATATAGAGTATTTGATAAAGATCATAAATTCAAATACCAAAAAATTAAATAAAATTGCATACGCCAGATGTGGAAATTCAATTGGAAAAATTGGACAAGACCAATTAAATAATTCAAAATTAAGTGAAAATAAAATTTGGTGAGAGAAAACTTCTCAAAAACTCTTTGTCTTAAATTATTTCTTTTAGTGTCTAGTAGAGATTTGAAAGCCATCATGTTCACCTTGACTGTGCCCATGACACACAAAGACTCGGGAGACAAGTTGCTGCACAGCAAGTTTGCATTAAGAAGGTAAGATATACATAACACCACCAAGATTAGCTCAAGCGAAGCCATTGAACAACCGCTCGCCACAGAAAATAGAACAAAAATGAAGGTAAAAGCAACGAAGATAGAGCTTGGAACCTGGCATAAAAACTGAGCAGTAAGCTTTGCATACACCAGAATATACAAAGTTAAATTAGGATAATAGGATGAAAGGCATGGGAAAGTGTAGGTACACTCAAAAGCAACAATTACCAATGTCGAGTAAAGTTTTTTTCTGCTTTAATGGAGCTCAAGCCAGGCTTCATCTCCATACAAGTTCAACGATACCTAATTGGAACAACGGATACTAGACTCAAGTTAAGTCACCTAATCAAGACCAAGTCATAGGCAAGGAAAGCGATTCCCCTGCCCTGGCAGCCAATAGTACCTGATTGCACAAAGTTTGATGAGGCTTCGTGTGAGTGTGTGTCAGTTTCGTTTATCAACAAGTAACTGACAGTCACAGATCCTCATGACAGAATGAAGCACATAAAATCAGAATTACATAACAAGGAACAAAAAACTGAAAAATTGTCACTGGACCGAGCAGAGGAAGCTCACAACAAATCATAAGTACTTGAATTAGGCTGTTCTGTGAATATTTTGAATTTCATTCCCAAGTCTCCATCAAAAAAACCTTCAATTTTTCAATACCTTGGTAAAGAGACAAATGATTCTACCCAAGTCTTCGAAAATTGTTTTATGCTTTATTTACACGAATCTTCTGCCCTTCAAGCTCCTGAAACAAATAAGTATGGGACAAGTGAAATATATGTAACCAATCAAAACAAATTACTCCCATAATAAAGAACAAAAACCACCTTGCGAAGACAGAAGTTTAACCATTTTTTAAAATAATCATCAATAAGTGAATAACCAGCTATTAGCCATTTTTTTCATAGAACATCAATGGAGGGAAACACAACATCATGGAAGATGCTTTTAGCAGATGAATATATCACTAAAAGTTCTTTCTTTTCTTGTCATTTTTCTCTTTTTCTCGCAAAGGTGTGATCACAGCAACTATAGGTGCTCGTTTGTGTCCGCAGCAGCAAGACTTACTGAAACACACAGTATCATAAAATACTAGGGGTC
Organism: Ilex asprella; assembly: GCA_023539305.1. Taxonomy (NCBI): domain Eukaryota; kingdom Viridiplantae; phylum Streptophyta; class Magnoliopsida; order Aquifoliales; family Aquifoliaceae; genus Ilex; species Ilex asprella. Next base: position 6,240,855 of record CM042189.1, read on the forward strand.
CCACCCGTGCGATGCACTGGATGTACAACCTGTAATCTTCTTTTTTATTTTCGTTTCTCATCTTTCACTATCTTTTACTCATATCACGCGAGCAGCTAGATAAAAATTAACGAGCAGTACTAGCAATTTTAGATAAGACTAAATAGGCGGTGGATGGTTAATGGGGAAGAGAAGGGTACTTATAAGTGACACAGAGATAAATATGGTTGGAAGAAACTTTTGACTAGCGAGAGAATATTAATAGAGCGATCAGATTAAACACAATTGGTTGATAATGTAGCTATGACTCAAATTTCAAGATCATCTGAATGGAGGAGGGTGCTCACTCAAAGGAAACAATCAAAAGAAATCGGATCGAAACAGCCACATTAGTAGAAGAATCGAGGAAATGTGAGGAAAATAATACATTAATAGAAGTTGCCTATGTGTCAAACTGGCTTCTCAGACAAGTGCAATAGAATGTGTCAATACAAAACCAAGCTTATATTTACACATAGCACCAACAGCAGAGGTAGCAGACTTACAGCATTATTTAAAGATGAGATGGCAGCTTCCACATCCTCTTCTGAAGAGAATGTAACAAACCCATATCCGCTGGACTTTGAGGTCCCTGGGACTCGGGATACCTTAGCACTAACAACCTTAGCCTTCTCAGCAAAAAAAATTTTGAGCATGTCCGTTGTTACTGTCTTTCCGAGATTGCCTACATAAACTTTGTGAGGGCTGTCAATGAATTGTGATTCTTCTGCTTGAAGAAGTGGCAAATCCACAGCCACCAAAGGCTTTTCTGTTACATTTACTTTGATTTCACGTCCTCCAATTTGCTGCTATGCAACAAAAGATGTAACAAATCAATCCTTCTCTGGGTAGCAATTCTCAGTAACTGATACAAAATGGCAATTGACTTTCTGATCTTGGAAATTTTGTACTGTAATAGAATTTTAAGCCTTACAGTGCCATTCAGCTTTTCAATAGCTGCATTCGCATCCTCAAAAGTCTTCATCGTAACAAATGCAAATCGCCGACTCCTTCCAGAATACTTATCATACATCACCTATCAATCGAGTACAGAAAAAAGGCTATCATATATTGCAAATTAATATACTCGTTCAATCTTAGCAAACTCAACCTTGCATTATCCCCACCTAGCACAAGCATGAGGGTTCCACCTTATATTTGATGCACACGTCATTCACTAGTGAATTTGAGTTACCCATGAAGCACCACTTTGATATGGCCCAATTGTGTTACATTGTAACAATTTCTATGAGCTTTTAAGTACATTTGGCAATCTGTAACATATTTTATATAATTGCTTTTAACCGCCTAAGTTCCCTTTTACATGAAATATGCATGAGGTTTTGACTACGATAACATTCTATGCTTGAGGATTAAAATTTATTCTCATAAATCCTCCATAAGAAAAGCATAACCGCTACCCAAAATCAATTGCAGAATTTTTGCAAGAAGATAAGTAAATTTTGCAATATTTGACATCCGTAGCATGTGAAAGCATGGATTGGGTGAAAAATGAAAATTTCCCTCATTAAGATGGGAATTATAAGAAGAAAATGTGTCACTGATAGGTTCCTTCATGTCAAAGAAGGCCACTATCTAATTTGGTCTCAGCCAATTCTGGGTAGTTAATGTTGGCAAGTTTAAGTATGACAATAAAGTCTATGATTCATAGGGGCGTCAAAATATGACACAACTCGTTAACACGACACGACACAATTAATAAACGAAATTAGGGTTTTGTGTCTTTCTTAAGTCACCCATTTTGTACACGAGTGGACCCGACACAACACGATTAATAAACGAATCAGATATGAGTGAAACTAATCAAAAGAAATATACGACACGACTTTTTATATATTGCTTATATAGGATTCACATACAACACGAACTCTTTACAATATAACTCGTTAAACACAAATTAATAAACGGAACAGGTATTGGTGGAGTCGCTAAAACCCCACAATAACTCGTTTCACCAAACACGATTGAGTAGCCTAATGATTTATATAAGCACACTTCACAAGCAAAGAAATAAACAAGAATGTCTTGTTCCAACCAAGTCCTATCAAGCCTTCATATTTCAAATTATAGACGGATTCAGAATTTTAATTTCCATCATGATAAATTGAGGTACTAACAAAAACTCTCTGCCTGATTCTGCGGCATTAAAAATTGAATATTAATCATGGAATATTGATGTTCAAATAGCAACTTATTTTTCTTTCTCTTTTCCCAAATCAAGCAATTTAATATCAAAATGATCAGAGTGAAAAATAAGACAGACATTCTGCAGTTTTAAATCGAATATTAATCGTAGAATATTTATGCTTTAAACAGCAACTTATTTTCTTTCTCTTTTCTTAAATCACACAATTTAATATTAAAATGATCAGAGTGAAAATTAAGACAGATGTAAAAGAGACAGAAAACAGAAGTAGATGTGAATCAATGAAATTATTTTACACTGGGTACCATGTTGTTTGAGTTGTTAACATTAGGGGCCGTGTAGAGACAGATGCAAATTGGGATGAATTTTGTATGATTGGATTAAGACAGATGAAAATTAAAATAACCTTGACCATTATTTTGTTTTTATAAGTTTATAATTCAACTTTCTAACTATAATATTAGATAGATTTGCCAATTGAAGTTACAAATTCAACAGCATTTGAACTACAAAACCTTATTTGATCTACTCAAACCACTACAAACATGAATCAAACACAAAGCGGAAACCTAAAAAACCTCACATCACATACCTCAGCCTTCTCTACCTCACCGTGCTCTTCCACAATCCGCCTGAGCTCATCGTTGTTGACGTTCCTCGGAATATTTCCTACATACAATCGCCTCGCGGCGGCCTGGTCTTGCGCCGATACCAGTGTTTCCTCTGCAACAGCAGAGAGTCTTCTGTGTTCTTTAGGGTTTGTAAACACAGGTGAAAGCCCGAGTTTAAGCTGAAATTGGGGTTTAAGGATTTGGAAAGAGGGTTTTGAGAGCTGTGATTGTTGGATTGTTGGGTAGTGGAGTAAATTAGGAGAGAATAAAGATGAGATTGTGGCCATATCTGTGCTGTTTGTGGAAGAAAGTGAAAATGGGTTTTTGCAGGAGAGAGAGTGAAGTGCACACCGCAGGGGTTTATCACTTTATCCAGTTGAAATGAACGTTAGGCTCGTTTCTTGCCTTTGGATCGGATCCTACCAATTCAAAATTTTTGTTTTTTCTTAAATTTATATAATAAAATACAATATATTTTAAATTCCAAAAATATAAAAAAATATTTTTTATTTTGCTTTTTGCAGTTAAAATCGTTTTATAATTTTTTTAACTAGTGTGCATGTTTGGCAAATCTCGGATGGATTGGACTGGATTGGGTTTAAAGTCCTAACCAGTCCAATAAAATCTCAATAATCGGGATTAATAGTGGGATAAAAATAACTTTTATAATCCTATCCCATAGTTGATTAGGGATTTATCATGTAGTGGGCCTATGGATAAAGTATTATTATTTTTTAAATATCTCATAATTTTGATAAT
>CM042189.1:6262187-6272831 GCA_023539305.1 Ilex asprella
TTTCATACGACACACAAGGAATACAATAAAAAAATAATCCAGATTGCCACTTTTGGGTAATGAAAGCTTGCGATATCCCATTAACTGGTGAGACACATCACATAATAACAACAAATCAAAATAGTGGGTCAGTTGCAGGCTAGAAAGCATGTATACTTCTCGAGGGTGTCGTGGTAGTGTTAGACACAACCAGACATGTGTTTGACACAACTAGAAGTGTCTTGAATAATGAGTTCAGTCGAACACGGCCAATATTTTTTTTAAATGATTGTAGCTTGGTGTGTGTGTGTGTGTGTTTTGTTATGTAACTTATGTAGTATGAATGTTAGTGTATTTAATGATGTTTGGTGAAAATTATGGATGTTTATTTTGATCTATTTTAATTTTAATCAAAAAAATAATATTTTCTAGATCTTATTATTAATATTATTGTAAAATATGCTTTTTTTAATATATTATAAATTTATTATTGTCTAAGAATATATTATATCATTTTAATTAGTTGTATCTTTGACATACACGTGCCTTATATTTTTGAATTCTATCATATCCCAGTGTCCGTATCGTATTAGATATATATTTTGTTTATAAATTAATGGTAATCTTTTTCTTTCTCACACTTGATTCTTGATTTTTTTCCCTACAAATTTTGAATGCATGACCAAATGTTGAGTTTTACTTATAACCCATTCAGTGAGTATACTAGGTGCAGATCTAAATATCTCCAACTAAGTGTGACTTGACTAGATTTCCAAACCATAATCTTAAGGTAAAGTAGTTAATGCCTCAAAATAAACTACGCATTACGTATTGTCATTTCAAAAAAAATTCTTGCCTTTCTACTTGCACAAGTAGATAGTTTAGATTTCAATTTTCTGTGAACAACACTTCCATTTAGTTGCTGAAAAAATACAAGACCTTGCCAAAAACTTGGAAGTTGATTTCTAGGTCCTTAATAAAATTGAACATCGATTCTTATATTCTCTACTTAATGAGGTAATTGTAATATTACCGTCCGAAAAAAAGATGTTGTTGTAGTATTAGGTCTATTTAGGTGGAAGCTAATTTGGATTTTTATGTAGAAAGTAAGTGAATTTGGATGTTAGTGATTGTAGTACTTTTATAAAGTAAACTTTGTGCTTTGATGAGGGAATTATTTATTGAAATGAATACTAGTTATTTAAAATCAAATGGAATTTGATGAGAAAATCATATGATTACGAATGGAAGAGAGCAAAAAACAAAGATGAAGATATTGTCTTGATTTGTTCGTAACATAGGAAACTCGACCAAATCGATCGAGTTTCCCAGGATACATTCATAAGTTCTAGACATCAAGAAACTCAACTAATTGGCCAATATGGGAAATTTTACGAATGAAACATCAATTAAGATGTCTAATTAGTTATTTATTTGTCTTTTAAGAGAGAGATTCTCTCCATAACTTCCTTTTTCCTTTAATTTTGCTATTATAAACTATCACAGAGGTTCTCCATATAACTTCTATTTTTTTATAATTAATTATTAATTTTTCGTTAATCTTGATTAACAGAAGACATTGAATTCTATTTGGCTAAAAACTTGTCATAGGTCAAGAGTTATTTTTGTATTATATTGTGTGGGTAATGATGAAATTCTATAGAATTTCCAATATATATAAATGTTAACAAAACAACACTAAACTTCTCTTTGAGTGCAATTTTTATTTTGTTATTGCTAACCACTCAAGCAGTTTGGAGTGACAACAAACTTGAATTATAGATAACTAAATTCAATTAAAGGAACAATCTGCTTAAGTTGAGTTGCATGATTCCTCTTTTAAATTATTAAATTAATTTAAGTTTGTTATGCCATGGCAAAAAGACAGAATGTTTGATTGATTTTATGACCAGAGTGCAACAACAATAGTCATCACCAACGCAACATACACAATAGTTGGAGAAGATGATGACAAACACAAACGTTCAAATGGAGGCAAGGAATATCTCCTCCAAGAAATAGAAAGACAGAGTAAGGTGCTCAAGATAAAAAGGATGCATCAAGAAGGGGTCCAAGAGCAAATTGAAAATATTCAAACTTGAAGATGAAGAGTTCTTGAATTACCTAAATCAACGTGTGATAATTCTTCTTTTGGTTTTGTTGAAGTTATCTGAATCATGAGTGTATTGGTGAACTATTGATTCTAATTCTTGGTTATTGACTATCTGCTTATTATTTTTTGTGAATACTAAATAATGTATACCAGCTAACTTTTAGCTGACATCTAACTAGCAAGAGAGTTCAAAAACTTGTCTACAAAAGCTGACAAAGATACTACGAATGTATATGATTTATTGGAGTTCATGATTTTTAACATCAACAATGAGTAATATTTCATGCTCGAAATGGTCCACATGTAACGCACGTGTGCACCAACTAGTATAACTAAAAAGAAAAAAGTACAAGGGAGGAAGACATAGAGCCAAGCCTCAAGAAGTACAAAGTGGGAGGAGAAAGGTCAAAGCAGATGCAAGGTGGTGACTTACCACCAAAAAAGATGAATAATAAATAGACAGAAAAGCAAAGTAGGGACTCCCCACAGAACAAAATAACTGGGAACATCAATGAAAATAAAAACTCAACGACGAACATGAGGAGTATGTCGAGCGTCCAAGGTGAGAATGCCAGCAATCTCAGAAGGAAGGGATGACGAGTGAGGAAATCGTTGATTGAGCTGATGAGAACAAATTCAATTAGCCATGAAATCTACAACATGATTCGCCTCACATAGGATGTGACAGACGCGAGCCGAGAGAGAAGCACACGACAATTTAATGTGGAAATATATTCTATGCATGTAAGTTGATGTTATAAAAAATATTAGCGGACTCATTTTATTCGTCGTTTACTACAACGTTGTATTTTACTTTACATTTATGTATGGACAAATATTTGTAATTAATTTATGAGTAACACCATGCTTTCAGGCATAGACAATTGCTAGTATTAAATATGAGCTACTTATTCTAATAGTTTTGAAAAAGGGAAGAAGGGGGAGAAGAGAGCAAAATACCTACCCAAGGCCAATATCACTTCAAAAGCATCCAATACACACTATTATTCCCAATTCTATAAAATAAAATAAAAAATGGTTAAAAAACCATGTCTAAAACTATGAAAAAAGATTTTGTAGATCTTGCAACGAATTAAATAGCCAAATATGTTAATTTCTTTCATTAATTATTAAAGTTCAACTTGTCAAATTTTCATTTTGCTTGATCCTCGAATGCAATAAAATTGCGGAGTGTCTATTTATTTTTCTTTGATTATGGAGCATGCCTATGAGTTTTTTTGCATACTGTGTTCATATCATTGTATTCAATGATCCCATCGGTACATAATTATTTGTCCATCCAATGTATACAACTATAGTTACGATTTGGATCAGTTTCGATAACTTTGTATGAGTTAGCCAAAGATAAAAACGAAACGAGAAATTTGATTATTGTGATTTGTCAAATACAAAAAGAAAATCAAAAGTGCAAAGTAAAAATTAGCATAGTTGTAAAAAGACAACCCAACAACTTCCAAAGTTTTGAAGAAGTTACAACTAGCAATGTGAATGGAAATATTTATGAATAATTCCTTTCTTTAAGAGAAAGATTTTCCAATTCCTCCCTTCAGAATTTTCCTCCTCTGCATTGATCTCAAATCTTTAACAGATTCATCAATCAACTTCCACATGTAACCTCTGCAAATCCTAACCCATTACCCAAAATGACTTGTAACCGCCCCCAACATGTTCTCACCACATAAAAACCAGTTTTTAGGTGGCAACCAAAAAGGATAAAAGTGAGAAACAGGGGCTCTTAGGAAAGTGACTCCTTCCTAGTAAACCTAAAACAGAGGGTTGGTTTTGTTTTAGTGGGAAAATGATAGAAAATACAATAAAGTGAAAAATTTTAAATTTTGTATGTATTTGGTTAGCATAAAATAGAAAATGATGGATTTTTTTTTCTTGCATGTTTAAATTTTCTCACAACTAACCAACTTTTTTTCCTTGCAAAAAATATAAGAAAAAACAAGAAAGTTGTTATCAATAATTTAACTTTTCATTTTACCCTTATTTTTTCTTAAAATATTCAATGAATTATTAATTTTAAAAAAACTTAGTTACAAAGTTTTCTAACCATATAATCTAGTCTAAATATTTGGGTTTGAGTTGATCATTGTCTTTGAACTAGGATAGGAGCAAATTTTTTTTTTAAAAAAATAACTTTTAATTATAAATACATAATTTTTTTCTTTTTTAGACCGAGTTAACCTAATTGAAGATAATTTAGACAATTAGAACAATTTTCTAGTAACTTTCCTTTCTCTCAAACAATAGAATGAAATTATTTTCAAATTTTCTTGAAGTTTTTCATGCTAAAAATATATTTTCATACATAAAAATATATTTTTTCTTATTTTTTTTTTACTTTCTCTTTTATCATCTTTTTCTTACTAACTAAGCGAAGGAACTGAAAATCTAATTTAATGACGTAATTTTATTGGGACTATTAGATATTGAGTAAGATGTCATCGTGAAAGTTGGATATTGAGTAAGATGTCATTGTGAAAGTTATGACTCAATAATGGTTAGTTAAAATTTAATTGGGATAAGTTACACCTAACAAAATTAAGTATGATTTAATCATATTTGATTTATGACTCAAAATACAATTTCAATCCTAAAATGTTAAGATCAATCTTAACGTTTTAGGTCGGTGTAGAATATTCCCTTTTCACTTGCTAGACTCCATACAAAAACATGTTTTTTTTAATACATGAATTGAGTTATTATGATTAAAAGATTAAAATTTAAATAAATTATTGTGGTTAAAAAGTTAAAATAGAAATCATGGTTAAAATTTAAATTAGTTATTGAGTTATTATGGTTAAAAAATTAAAATTTAAATGAATTATTATAATTAAAATATTAAAATTTGAATTGTAATATAAATCGTCGAATCTAAATGATCTGAACGGTTGTTTTAAGCTAAGTTCCTGTCATATTTTTATTATAGAGCAATGTTATAAAATTTAAATAAAATTAAAAAAAATTATAATTTAAATGCATTTTATTTTTTTGGATGGGTGGATTCTATCAATTTTTTTTTTAATAAGACTCACTTATCTAACACTTATAAAATAGACTATATGAATTTAAATTTAAATTTTTATCAGCGAGATCCACAAAGATTTTATGAAATTATTTAGCCAAAATAAGTGGAAGATTAAATGATAAGAATATTGGAAAAAATCATCACATAATCACTGCAGAGAAAAGAATCGCGGCTTTCCATATCTTCTCTTTCTCTTTCTGCCTCTGCAAATCACATTTTTGTTTTTCCTTCAAACTTTCCCATATTTTCCTCCACTTTCGCGAGAAAAAAAACCTCTGAAAACATGTCCTAAAACTCTGGAACCTCATACTTGGAAACAAACCCACTGCTCATTCCAGGTAACTGACTAACCACCTTCTCTCTATTTCTATTACCTCTTTAGTTTCTCTCTCTCTACTACGTTTGCATGCGTATATGTATATCTAATATACACGCATTTGAATGTGTTTTATGGTTTTCATGGATACTTTTAACTTCTTCATGTAGAATGTGTAGTTTTGAGAATAGGGTTTGTCTTTTGATTTTGTATAGCGATGTTCTTACTTTTTGATTTTTGCAGGTCATTTTGCGTTTGATAAAATTCTTTCATCATCTCTCTAGAGGATTTGCACCTCCATTAAAAACAACTTCTACACAAATCTCACTGCCTCTCTTTCTCTCTCTGTTCCCTGTTCATGTTCTCTAACATGGTTTTGGTTTATAAGTTCTGATAACGTTGTCCTTCCCAAACTGTTGAATGTTGGGTTTCTCAGAAAGATAAATACTGAAAGCTGTGCTTGCTTGGATTATGTCATCGTTACCAAAATTTCAGGAGAAAATTAAAGTTCTGTCTCTATGCGCTGTTTTTTTGTAACGGCTCTGCCATTGTTTGAGAAAATCATCCCATTTTTCTAGGCTTAGAAAATTTTCAAAATTCCACTTTAAATCTTCATGGTTAGCATTGATTCTGAACTGTATGCAATGTTTTGACTCTTTCTGAAACTCCAAATCTTGCAAGTAAGACACCATGCCTAATCAAAACCCAAATCGAAATCAAAATCGAAATCAAAACCGAAACCGAAACCAAAATCAGAACCAAACCCAAAACCAAAACCAAAATCAGAACCAAAACCAAAACCAAAACCAAAATCAGAACCAAACCCAAACCCAAAACCAAAACCAAAACCAAAACCAGAATCCAACCCTAACACAAAACCTGGATGAGGATTTCCATCTGAGGGAGACCTCACCGACGCTAGGCGGAGGAAGGGTCTCTGGCAATGACAGGGTTGGAACTGCCTTTGATCTTGTTGAGCAAATGCATTACCTCTTTGTCAGGGTGGTGAAGGCCAAAGAATTGCCATCAAAGGATGGTAATGGTTCTCCTGATCCTTATGTTGAAGTGAAGCTTGGAAGCCATAAGGCTCTGACAAAGCATTTTGAGAAGAACTCTAACCCTGAATGGAACCATGTGTTTGCATTGTTGAGAGACAGAATTCAATCTCACAATGTTGAGGTTTTGATGAGGGATAAGGGCAGGAGTGAAGATGATCCCATAGGGAGGGTTGTGTTTGAAATTACTGAGGTCCCGGAAAGGGTTCCACCTGATAGTCCTTTGGCACCACAGTGGTATAAATTAGAGAAGAGAGATGGGACTAATGCTAAAGGAGAGTTGATGCTAGCTGTTTGGATGGGGACACAAGCAGATGAGGCCTTCTCAGAAGCTTGGAATTTGGATGCTACCGCAGTCAATGGTGATGGAGTCGCAAGCATAAAGTCTAAGGTTTATCTATCACCTAGGCTTTGGTATCTAAGAGTGAATGTGATTGAGGCTCAGGACTTGCAACTTGGTGATAAGAATAGGCAGCAGCCAGAATTTTTTGTGAGGGCCATGCTTGGGAATGCAGTTTTGAGGACTAAAATTTACTTGAGTCGGAATTTAAGCCCATTGTGGAATGAGGATTTGATGTTTGTGGCAACAGAGCCTTTTGAAGACCAATTGGTTTTGAGCGTGGAGGATAAGGTAACGCCCAATAAGGATGAAGTTCTGGGGAGGTGTATGATTCCTTTACATGATGTGCAGAAGAGAACGGATCAGAAATCACCGAGCAATAGGTGGTATAATCTTGAGAAGCATGTGACATCTGAAAATGGGGAGACGAAAGTGCAAAAGTTAAACAGTAGGATTCATTTAAGGATCTGTATGGATGGTGGGTACCATGTGCTTGATGAGTTAACTCAATACAGCAGTGATTTCAGGGAAACAGCAAGACAGTTGTGGAAGCCCAGCATTGGGGTCCTGGAATTGGGAATTTTGAATGCTCAAGGATTGTCAGCAATGAAAACGAAAGATGGCCATCAATCCACAGATGCTTATTGTGTGGCCAAGTATGGGCAGAAGTGGATTCGAACGAGCACAGTTCTCAATAGTTTTAATCCACAATGGAATGAACAATATACTTGGGAGGTGTTTGATCCTTGCACTGTCATTACAATTGGTGTATTTGATAACTGTCATCTACAAGGAGTAGATAAGGGTGGGGGAGCAAAGGATTCAAGGATTGGGAAGGTCAGGATTCGATTATCTACCCTTGAAACTGATCGGGTTTACACACATTCCTATCCCCTTATGGTCTTGCAACCTTCTGGGGTGAAGAAGATGGGGGAAATTCAGTTGGCTGTGAGGTTTTCTTGCTCATCATTGCTTAATATGCTCCAAATGTACTTCCAGCCTCTTTTGCCAAAACTGCATTATCTTCACCCTATAGCTCTTCATCAGATTGATAATCTAAGGCACCAGGCTACTCAGGTTGTCTCCAAGAGGCTGAGCCGTGCCGAGCCACCCTTAAGGAAAGAGGTTGTGGAGTATATGCTTGATGTGGGTTCAAACATGTGGAGTGTGCGAAGAAGCAAAGCTAATCGTGCCAGGATTGTCTGTGTTCTGTCTTCCTTGGCTGGAACTTTCAAATTGTTTGATTGGATTTGCTCTTGGCAGAACCCTTTTGTTACCATTCTTGTTCATATCGTGTTCTTGCTATTTGTATGTTTCCCACGGATGTTTTTAAGCACAATTTCTCTCAACCTGTTGTTGATTGGGATTCTGAATTACCGAGGGAGACCAAGACATCCTCCTCACATGGACATTAAACTCTCATGTGCAGATAGAGCATTTGCTGATGAATTGGATGAAGAGTTTGATACATTTCCCACTTCTCGGCAAGCTGATGTTCTCAGAATGAGATATGATCGATTGAGATGTATTGGCTCGAGGATGCAAACAGTGATTGGAGACTTGGCTACTCAAGGGGAGAGGCTGCAGAACCTTCTAAGCTGGCGAGATCCAAGAGCCACAGCTCTCTTTATGATCTTCTGTTTCGTTGCTACTATAGTGCTTTACATCACTCCCTTCCGATTTATGGTTGTGATCATGGGCTTTTACAAGATGAGGCATCCAAAACTCCGTGATAAGCTTCCTTCCCAGCCTATAAACTTCCTGAGGAGGTTGCCTGCGAAAACAGACAGCTTGTTATGAGAACTTTTAAACTCTCTATTTCCTTGTGAGGTGCTCCTGTTAGGACAAACAGTTATTTTTTTGGGTCATTCAGATCTTTTGCTGAACTAGATGCAACCTTTTGGAACCATTTGGCTACTTAAACACACGCATGGAAAATTCTTACTGTCCATTTTAAGATATCTCTTTTAGTTATCATTCCATTTCATGATCAATACATGCAGATTTGTAGTTTCATGTTTCTAATGGTTGCTTTTTTCTTGTTATTTGCTACATTTATATCATAACATTCCAGACTAGATTGCCTTTTTTTTTTAGTGAAATCTATCTTGCAGAAGAGATGAAAGAAACGATCTTCTAGCTTTGCGTTTGCCATTGTTTCTTGTTAGATTGATGTTAGAAAGAAAACTACTTTAGATATTGCAATGATTCTTTTGCATTGATCTATTTACACTTTCAACTTTCCGTCTTCACTGTGCTGTTCGTCAATCACCTATCTATGAAAAAAGCATATCTACAAAATCATCCTTTCATGGGGCTAAGTACATGAAATAGAAGAAAGGATGGACCGGCGTAATCCATCATGATGGTTCATGCTGTAATGAATTTGTTACTGGCCTGCACAAATGAAGTTGGTTCTTCCTGTTCAATTGTGAAGAGCCGCCATAATCATCTCGACGTTCTTATTGTCAATATAAATGTGTCGTAAATCATATACGCTTTATTTTGACGATTATCAGACATATTAGTTTACAGAAAATTTTCTTTGGAATAATAAGGTGTAGTTACCTTGATCGTCATTCGTGTAGAGTGAAAGGTCATTCCTAAAAGAGTAAAAATGCTTGATGAATGCATCCTTTTCTGAATTAGAGAAAAAATGTAGCACTGTTTGAACACTGTATTGTTCTTTTCTCTTATTTTTTTGCTGAAATACTGAGGGATGATGTTTCCTTTTTAGTCGCTGAGATTTGTAACTTTGGAGTGATTGAAGGTTTATCCTTGCTGGATCTTGTTGGGGATAGAACAGGGCAGAATGCATTGTTTACACAATTGATGTTGGAGTCCAAATAATTTGAAGCTTTGATGCCAAAAAAATAAAAAAAATATGGTCTAAAGGAATCTGGAACTGAAAAGTTCAATTTGAGGATTATCTGATGGTTTCACTATGTAACTTTGCTGCCATGTTATTCTAACTTCTTCCAAGTGCCATGTTTTTCAGTGCTTTATCCTGTTTACAAGTTGTGTTTATTTTTACGAAATTTGAGGATCATTTATAATTTTTTAGGGTCAATTTTCAAGTTTTATGAATCATTTACAACTTTTATAGTTCAACTTACAACTTTTGAGGTTACTTGCGATCAATCCTAAAATTGTTAGGATCGATCACAAATATCTCTAAAACATTATAAATAACTCACAAAAGTTATACATATTTTCGTTATAAATAAACCTAAAAACTTATATTTCAACATACAAAACTTAGTAGTATGATACGATTTTTTTTTGGGTACCATAGTTGTCTCCTAGATTTTAAGTTATCAAAGTATTATTGTCAAGACAAACTGCTTTATATCTCATGCACCAAACTCTTTATGATTTCTTTTTATTATTATTATTTTTCTACAATTGTGCGAGTTAGGTGTTTTTTGGACTAGTGATTGTTACATTAACTCAGGCGCATGCCGTAAGACATAAATTATGCATATCAAGTGAACTAAAATATTAAAAAATTACGAGACTCGAATTTGAGAACTCGATGTACTAACCACTATCTGCCCAAGAATAAACAACTCTAACACTCAGGCCTCCCATCAAAGATTGAAGATCAACCATTGTTTTTCTAAGGCCCAGATGGAAAGGCCTCTCTAGTTCGTTTGGAATGTGAAACCAAGTGAAGCTTTTTATGGGAATGGGATTGTTCCAATAGGCAGTCTGATGACTTCAAAAATGAACACATGGATGGTGCATTGCGAGGGTGGACAATGGGTTACGTTTTTTTTTTGGGCG
>CM042189.1:6273231-6298680 GCA_023539305.1 Ilex asprella
TCAAGATTAGGGTTTTATATACACACAAACGCGCCGTATATATCTATACCATCACTAGAATTTCAAGTCTCTCGGGTCTCATTTGTAAACAAAGGGGAGAGAGAGAGAGGGAGAGCTCCATTACCATCATCAATGGCGCCGAGAGTGACCCGAAACCCAGATCTGATCAGAGGTGTGGGGAAGTTCTCACGTTCCAAGATGTACCACAAGAGGGGTCTGTGGGCAATCAAGGCCAAAAACGGCGGCGTATTCCCTCGCCACGACAAGAAGCCAGTCGAACCCACCCCCGCCGAGAAGCCACCCAAGTTCTACCCCGCCGATGATGTCAAGAAACCCCTTATCAACAAGCGCAAACACAAACCCACCAAGCTCAGGTATTGTGTGTTTGTGTTTACCTATATTTGCATGATATAAAGTGTGTTTGTGTGTTTTCTTTTACGTATATATGGTGTTTGATGAAATGTAAATCTTGGTCTTTTGTGTATAGGGCTAGTATTACTCCGGGGACAGTCCTGATTATACTGGCTGGGAGGTTTAAGGGGAAGAGAGTAGTGTTTCTGAAACAGCTTCCTTCCGGGTTGCTTTTGATTACTGGTGAGCTTTTTCACTATCGTTAATGTTGTCCTCTAGATTTATGGGGTCTTACTTAATTATTGTTTGAAAAATGGTCTTTATATTTTTATCAGTTTACTTGGGTTAATCTTTAACATGCTCGTATGATTCGTGTGTACATATCATAATTAACGCTTGATCTAAATATGTTACTGGTTTGAGCTGATCTTTGGATGGGTATGGTTATTTTTGTGATTTATTTTTGCAAGTTCTTTGATGATTGTGCAGGCCTTGTTTTAGCCAGAATTTGTAAGTTTTTCGTGCCAAATGTGTTTCTTGATTTGCATATTAAGTATAATACCAACCAACCAAACAAATCAAGTCAAGTCTTATGTCCCAATCATTTGGAGTCTCTGCTACCAAAAAGCTCCGATGAATATGAATATTTCACATGGAGGAGTGTGCATCTGTATGTTGGGTGTTCTTCTGTCGTGCAAACCCTACTATGTAGGGCATAGTTGATAAAGAGTATTATTACTCCATGTGAATTTGGTCTTTGTGAAGACAAATAATATGGTTAGGTAGCAAAAGAAGGACATGATTGTTTTATGAACTGCCTGGTTTCAAATTTGCTTGCTTCTGTGCGAAATGCTGAAGATTTGCAATCTTTACCAACTTTTTTATCTGTTAATAGATGAAATTATACCGACAATGTGGTCCTGTTGTTGTTCGTAATTATGCCTTTTTTGATGAATGATGTGCTCTATAATGGTTAAAAGAACACCAACCTTTCATATTGCTGAAATATAAAGTAAATTAGGTTACTTATCCTTTGTAGGTGCCTTGATATATGATGTACATCAGAATATGCTTTTCTCTTTTATGTACAGTAATGAGTTTTTGATAATTCTTCCTTGATAAATAGCTGCCCCAGTACTCAGTTTGTGTTACTTGGTGTGCTTTTGACCTATGAATTACTTGGGAATAATCATCTCCTAACTTGTATATATCTTTGTTTATGATGGCGATTCTTGAATCGTCCCCTCTTCTGCTTGAATCAATGTTTTGTCAACCACAAACACCCCATTCAAAATTTATTATTGTGGTTCTTGAATCATCCCATCATGGCTGTAGTAATCACCCTTTTTTCCAATATATTTATTATTTCTATCTTGTGCTACTTCAGGACCATTCAAAATTAATGGTGTTCCTCTAAGACGGGTGAATCAGTCTTACGTTATTGGTACTTCAACCAAGGTAGACATCACAGGAGTGAATATTGACAAGTTTGATGACAAGTACTTTGCCAAGCAAGTGGAGAAGAAAAAGAAGAAAGGAGAGGGAGAGTTCTTTGAGGCTGAGAAAGAGGTTTGTTCGTTTCCACATGGTTTCTTCCTTTCTGCCCATGCTCTTCTTCTTCATTTGTCGTTCTAATGTTTCCTGTTTTCTGCAAATGCAGGATAAGAATGTGCTCCCATCAGAGAAGAAGGATGATCAGAAAGCTGCAGATGCACCTTTGATTAAATCCATTGAGGGGGTTCAAGACTTGAAGACTTATTTGGCGGCAAGGTTTTCACTCAAGGCAGGCATGAAACCTCACGAGCTTGTATTTTAGAGGAAGCACGTCGGACATGGTTAGGGCTGATATTGGTTCCTACTGTCGTGTTCTGTTTTGTTTGAACCTTTTTTTTTGAGCGGCTGTATCTTTTGTGTTTGATTGGTTATAAACATCTAGTTTCACATCATTTTAGATAATGCAATATGACGCAATTTTTCTTTCTCCACTTTCTTCTTTGCAAGTACAGTGGATCTATGACCTTGGTATAGTATTTCTTCATCTTTTCTTAATTGCTGTGTGATATTTCCTTCGGTAGTGGTAGAACAATCATACATTGTTCATAAATGTGCACCTGTTTTGTAGTTTGCTGCAAGGGGTTAAAAACTGAAGACTGTAGTTGTCTGGTTTGCATGATCATTTGCAGATTCTGTTACGTTGGTTGTGATGTATATGGCGATTTGGTACTGTGGAGATGGTGATGTTGCGAGATGGTATTGATCAGTTTAGTGATGACGACTTTGGGACTCGGGTTTACTGCCAAACATGCAGTTGTGTGAGCCTCATGATTTAGGGAATGTGTAGTTATTTATATTGGGACCGGAAGAGAAAAAGTTATATACGACTTGGTTTTGTTGTATAAGTATTCGTCAATACTTCGAACCATGACTGTAGTCCCTCGAACCATGATATAGTTTAAGATCAATATGAAGTGGGTGTTTTGGTCGGAATCTCTCTGTTCTTGCTGCGCTTCTTTACTTTCTAATCGCAGTTAATCTCTCTTCATCCATAGCTGAAATTAGTTGAAAACAGTGAAAGTCTGGTTCATCATTTGATAGTTTAGGTG
This sequence comes from Ilex asprella, assembly GCA_023539305.1. NCBI lineage: Eukaryota > Viridiplantae > Streptophyta > Magnoliopsida > Aquifoliales > Aquifoliaceae > Ilex > Ilex asprella. The sequence continues at coordinate 6,276,186 of CM042189.1, forward strand.
AGTATACTGGAAAACCACTTTTAAGGTGAGGTTTATTTTTTTGAGGTATGAGTTTAATTTATAAATAGTGTGATCGACCATTAAAAGGTGTAATTTGACCATTAAAAATGATTGGGTTAATTGCACTGAAGGTTCTAAAAGTATAGAATTTGTCTCATTTTAGTCTTTAATATTTTAATTGTATTTTTTTGGTCTTTAAAATATTGAATATGTTTTTATGTGATTTTTTAAACAGATAACATTTAAATTGTAAATAATTTATTATAAATTTATCACATGATGTTTATATATGGGCCAAAAATAATTTGGGTGACTTTTGGCAATTTGGACGTTATCTGTTTGAAGACAAAATATATTCGGGGACAAAAATAGGACAAATTTTATATTTTAGAGATCTCCAATGTAATTAACTCAAAATGTTTTTTTTTATGATTATTGATTTTTCACCATCAACCAACTATAAAATAAATCAAAGAGTTGATGAAAAGTAAATTATTTTGGTCATGAGTAATATTATTTGGACCTAAAATATCGAATTAATTTATTGACATAATGATGTGGCTGTAGTAAAACTATTAGATCAACAATAAATTCTAATACTTGATAGCCCACAGTCAATTCAAATATCATATTAAATAAATTATATTCTAACAACGTTGCTTTTTTATCAAAGCCCACATCGAGTCCTTTGTAATATCAAAGGTAAGACAAAAGTTTAACTTGGCCCTCTTAAAAATGAGTAGTCACGAGGTCTGAAGTATCTATTATCGATACTTTTCTTAATCAATACTTAATAATTTAATTTTTTAATTTACTTTCTAATCTATTTGAAAAATAACTTATTTTCATTTCTTGTAATTTTCTTTTTATTATCTTCCGTAGATTTTAGTCATAAATTGAGTTTCTTGTATTTATTTTTTAAAAGTTTTTCCTTTTCTTGGAGAGAAAGGCAGCATAATTGGACATATGATCTTGGGTTAATTCCCAAACAGTCCCTCTTCCTATAATAGCCCTAGACTGTTGAAAAAGACAATGAAAGGGTCTCCATAAAGATCGGGAAAACAAGGGCAGGGGTTTTAGTTATTTTTTTTATTTTAAAAAATTGAACCTTTTATTGTTAACTCTCTCTCTCTCTCTCTCTCTCTCTCGCGCGCGCGCTAGAACCTTCTACTAATGACACAGAAAGCAGTGAGTGTTTCTTCTTCTTCTTCTTCTAACAACTCCAACCCCTTCATGTAGGGTTTCTCTAGGGTTTAATCTTAATTGATCCCCAAATATTACAAACAAATACGAACCCTAACCTCTCTCTCTCTCAAACAATTGGCCGGAAATGGTCTGGTCCAACGGCTTCAGAGTCGTCCACTTGCTCGCTCGCCGCCGTCTCTCTGCCCATCTCCTCCCTGATTTTCCAATCGTACGTATCTTCTCCCTACTGTTTATGTAGATATTGAAATATATAGACTAATGTTCATATATATTGATTGTTACAGGTGTATGAGTCGTTTTTGAAAGGGTGTTATCGGAGGTTCGGTTCGGCAATTTGGGACAAACCCAGGAATTTTTTAAGCCCCAATTCAAGAAATGGTATTGCGAATTGGGGTTTTTTTCTCCGTAATGTTACTTGTTTTTAAAATTTCCTTTTTTTTTTGTCGCATGATTGGCAAAAGCTGCGATCTTTTTTATTCCTGGTACATTTTTTTTTGACTTTTGTGAATTGGTATTCTGAAATACAGTAGTAAATGAGAGGAACTGGTTGAGAGTGGGATTAATCAATGCCAATTTGGGCGCCACTAGATCAATTCATGGCACTGGTGATTTTTCTTCTCCTCTTTTATTTTTATTCTTGTTTTTCTTGATTTTTCATCTTATAGTGTTATATGTTCAATTCCTGCTGATAATGCTGGCCAAGAATATTTTTTTAACTGATTAATATATCCGCAGAAACATTTTTCTAATTTTGTGATTGTTCTTCTAATGCTGTTTGTGTAGTTTATCTCTTCTTTAGTAGCATGTCCAACACAATTCTCATGCCAAGTTAACGGAGTTCCTGTTGTTTTTTTTTTTTTTGGGGTTCAGGTTTCATGACAAGAGATTATTATGATGTACTCGGTGTAAATAGGAATGCAACTCCATCTGAAATTAAGAAAGCTTATTACGGGGTATGTGCCTGTTTAATCTTTTACTCTTATTTTTTATTTATAAGCGCGTGATTATGAATGAATTGTATTCCATGATCTAATCAACTGTTTGGGCCTGTAGCTTTGTTTTGCCCAAGTACACTTTTTTATGTTTTATTTGATGTGTTGTTTCATGGTTATGGCATTGTTCTGAAGCTTGCAAAGAAGTTACATCCGGATACAAACAAAGAAGATTCTGAAGCTGAAACTAAATTTCAAGAAGTTCAAAAAGCATATGAGGTACTTGTTCATCAGGACAAATTTTCTGAAGTAGAGAAATAATTACCCCTCTTATTACCTAGCCAATTTTTTTTGTTGTTGTAGGTACTGAAAGATGAGGAAAAACGCCAACAATATGACCAGGTATGACCCATAGTTTGTATTAATTCCTTTGGGGTTTGTGGTTTGGTAGATTGCTTGATTATTTATGGGTTTAATAACAATTTTCACTAAAGGATGGTTCAGATATTAGGCAGAAAGAGGCTTGACTTTTTTTTGAGAGGGACTTCAATTTTTCCCCTAGTGAAAGGTCGTAAGTAGTGGCTTAAGAGACCCATAGACTGGGAGTTGAGCAATATACTTTGATGGAGAGGAACTCCCTTTTTCATAACTTCAATGGAGTAACTGAGTTCATTTAATAGAGGCGTGTTGAGTAATTTTCTTGCTTAATCAATTCTTTTGTAGAGCTTCCTAGGAGTATGTTCTTCGACAGAGATATTTAGATGATCAATTTGGTAGTTTTGGTTTGTTCTTGGATTGCATCTACCTTTTGGCTCTTAATAGTTACATTTTGTCCTTGGATAAGAAGAAAAACAGAAGGAAGACTAGAATCTCCTTTTCTATCAAGATGGCTCTCATGCTACCATTGATTGGCTTCTTCTTGGCAACGCTTTCAATAAGCGGACCCAGAGTTTAAAATTTGCTTTGAGAACTGATGTCACAAACTTGTCTAAAGCTCGAAAAGTTTTCTCATAAAAGGAATGTGTGATATCTACTCCTCTAATTGCTAATATTGTGAATCCTATAAGTTGGAGTACTTTATCTGAAGTTTTTGTTCTCGGAAATTATGGTTTAAATATAGCTTATTAGTACATAATTAGCTTATGAAGATGGATTATACCCCCCCCCCCCCAAAAAAAAAAAGCACAAAACTCTCAAGTGCATTAGTTGTGGCACTTAATTTTTTATGCATGTGCCCGTAACTGCTTTATTGCGAAGAGAAGATTAATTTAAGTTATTATTTAGGATTCCTGTTCATTTATGCTAACTTTGGTGACACTTCACAGACCATTTGTTTTTGCAATCATGCCCAAGGACAATTAAATTCAAATTGTGGAGCAGGAGCGCATGTCAGAACCTTCTTTTGTCAATTTTTGCTCTGTAACTGCTCACGTGCAGTATAATTTCTTTGGAATTTGTTTTGTTAAATGTATTAAAAGTACTTACTAAAGTTATTAACATTTATAAGCAAAAAGGCTTTCACTTTTGGACTTCCGTAGTTGCTTTGTCGAGTAAAACATGTTTTTTTTCTTCTTAGAATGATTATACATAAAGTTTGTTTTATAAGTGTCTTAATCAATTTACTTGGTAGTTATACTTTTGTTCCTTTCTCGTTTGTTTTTTAATTGTTTGTGCAATAATCCAGTTCTGTTCCCCCCCTTCTTGTTTCTGATGATTCAATCGTTGTTGGTGACATGTCAACCTTATAGCTTGGCCATGAAAGTTTCGAACAAGCTGCCAATGGTGGTGCTGGCGGTCCAGGGTTTAATCCATTTGAAGGTGGCTTTAATCCGTTTGAAGACATCTTCAGAAATTCTGATAATGTAAGGACTTTTTTCGAAGTGAATTTTAAGGTGGTTCCTCATTTTACAGTTTGTGGCTTCTCTCCATGTTGTGGACTCAATTTCGCTATTCAGTTGGTTATTGTTTCAAATAACTCAGGTCTAGCTCGCGCTTTCCCATAGCCTAAATTTCATCAGGAGATTGTGATGAATGGTGATTTGAGAAGTATGTTGACTGGCTTCTGTTTCAAATTAAAAAAAGGAATCTACCAAGATATATTTTTAGTACAGTATATGGGTAAGATCACATAGGAGTTAGGACATGAATAACTTATTTCTCAGGCAGCTGAAAGGGGGATCTTACTTATTTCTTCATTGGAACTTTTGAGTTATCGAGCAACATATTCCTCTGGTGTCTGTGGGCAAGTGGGTTTTTCCTTCTAGTATGTAGATGTGTGCAAGTGTGTCTATGGATGTTTCCCCATGTGGTGCTTGCTGGATCATGTTAATTGGAGTTTGTCCATTCAAATATTGGCAATATTTATATGCCTTGTTGACATTTTGTTTCTCATTTTGTTGGGGGTGGGGCTGGGGGAACAATAACTTCCGCGAGGAATCTATTAAGCCTTATCCGTGATCATTTTACCATATGCTTTTTGGTAGTTTTGCCTTCCCCCCTCTTGCTGCAAACTTGTTTTTGGGGTGCCAACATTCTACGTTAACTGTTTGTGTTATTGTTGTAATGATATGCCAAAAAGATGGTATTGAGGTAGGGCAGAGGATGGGAGGACAGGTGTACTTTATCTCTATGTTAGCTCTATACGTCCCAACCCCCTACCCCCAGTCAAAAAAAAAAAAAAACCTTGCATGCATACACACATGGAAACACAAACAAACCTACCCTGAAGAGAAATGGATATCTTGTAGTTCCTAGTTGGCCTCCCTATTTCCACATAAGTAAGTCAGGGATTTATTTTCTATCAATCTCCTGTGGCAAATTCTAGGTTGAAGGAAAAATTTGATGTACCATGTTTTGGGCCCCACTAGCTAATCCATTATGGCATGAGCCCTATCAATGTGACAAGGTGTACTAATCATTGTGTTGGTTCTGTTGCTGTATACATATTTATAAGCAAGTTTTGCGATCCCTTCCTGCACTAAAACACAATGAGCATATTACAGTGAGCGAATAATATCGCGGTGATAGCGGAGGATAACACATCTTTAAGTCAGTTTAGAGTTCTTTGCACCCTAAAGAAGATGCTTCATTGGGTTCTTTGTTCACCCTTGTGAGTGTTTATGTTTCATTGTTCTGGTAGAACTGCATACGTGATCCAGGTCCTCTATTTTGCTATCTCCCTAGTTTCTTTTCTATATTCAGCTCTTTGCTAACTTAAAATTTCATGTTCAGATATGATTTCGTGAATGGTGCTTTATAGTTTTATCAGTGTTGTAAGTAATTGCATTCTATTCTGGATCCCTTTTCCTTCAGTGGGCGTTGGTGTTTTATTAAATTCTACGAAATATTTGAGACAGCTGACTAGAAGATCTCTCCTAATTTATCCTACCATAACAAAAGTTGGGGCTGGTGCACATGGATGCTTTTGGTTCTGTTGATTACATTGCATGATGGGGCCAGTGAATAGAGAGTGGGTACTAGGTTTTTTGTTTGGGTGTCCTGGACCCCTGGTGTTCTCTGCCCTTTTTTGAATTTATTGTTGGGGATATCTCTTCGTTTTCTAATATAATACATGTGCTGAATACCGTTCGAAAATTAGTGGATGTGCTAAGTTCTTGGTGTTTTGTGTTACATAATGAACATTTCAATCCTTGGTATCTAATTGTTGATTTTGTTGTTATCAGATCTTCAGTTCATTCTTTAATAGGGGTTTGGGTGGCCAAGATGTCAAGGTTTGATCCTTTCCTTCCATATTGTTAAACATTTGTGACACTGAAGTATGTTATTTGACATTAGTCTTTCTTTTTTGTTTGTCGTGATAGATTGCAATTGAATTATCCTTCATGGAAGCTGTTCAAGGATGTACCAAAACTCTGACATTCCAAACTGATTTGTCTTGTGATGCTTGCGGTATGTCAATGTTCTCTCATCATGATTATACTTCTGCTTCCATCATACCCATGATTATACTTGTTTTGAGGTGTTGTCAAATCTGCATACTGTTTGTAGATGCTTTTAGTTGGCCAATAATTTAGTTTATACTAAGCATGTTGTCGCTTCTTAATTTCTCAGGTGGTACTGGTGTTCCTCCAGGGACTAGGCCTGAAACTTGTAGGCGCTGTAGAGGCGCAGGAATGGTCAGTTCCTAGGACTTATTTTTCTTTACTGATTGTAAAACAATTAATGTCTCTTATAAATGGCTTGTGGTTTTACATCATTTCCAGATAATTACGCAAACTGGCCCGATGACATTGCAAACCACTTGTCCTCAGTGTGGAGGAACTGGAAAAACCGTATCGGTATGGCACTTTATGCATTACCAGAAGAGTTTGTATTGAAATCTGTATTCTTATTATTTGGGATTATTATACCAATCATGTTGATCTAGTATGGACTCTGGTGTCCCTTGCCCTCCTGGGTTTGGGTTGCCATTTTCAAACACAGATCTGTGTAACTCGTGGAGAATGAGATCGCTGCATGATTTATCTTCTGTACAAGATTAGAATGGGTTAGCAACATTGCTTTTTAGACCGTTTGAACTGTTAGATTTTATGGCTATTTGTTTCACCCAATGTTACTTGGATTGTGGGTCGCTTTGGTACGTGGTATGGGTACGGGTAAATGGTACGACACTTTCTTAGGTATGCGGTACGATGGGGTAGACTTAGATACAGCATTATATATTACAGAACATCCATAAATATTAAGTTAGTTACCATTTAGCTCATAGTTATGCATGATTTTCTATTATCTAAAACAATATATAATTATAAATTTACATAGATGTAGTCAATTAATATATATTTTATATTTGTGTTGCATGTTTTAAAACGAATTGATTTAGGGTTAGTAGTATAATTTAGGATCGTCAATTTTGGTGATTAGATCTCAAACTCATCCCATTTGGGATCGATGTACTCAGGTTCTGAGTCGTCAAGAGCTGAGTAAATTGTGGTAACCATGGTTTCACCCATTCATCGAGTGGTAGGTTGTAGTGCATATTTGAACATAGGCAATGCAATTATTTGATAAAAACTTTTGTAGTCTTAGGTTCTAAAGATAAATTAGGGAAAAAAGGGGAACAATAATCTTCATCTTGGTTCAAAGGGAGATCATGTCTTGTTTCTTCTTACAACTGGTCATGAATGCGTAGGTCAAAATTTGAGGACTCCAATGGGTAAACTTAAATATCTACTAATTTTTTTAAAAAAATTCTTAATTGTCCCAAAACTCATTTTTTTTGTGTCATTCAAATCATGAAATCTGATAAAATAAATGAAACTTTCATATCCACAAATAGGTAATTCAAAAAATCATTGAATATGGATATAACAGTACCACCTGAGAATAAAAAGAAAAAAAAAAACAAAAGAAAACCACCCCAGAATTCTCAAATTGTTCTAATCTATTATATTCTTTTTTGTAAATTTAGATAAACAAAAAAACAGTTACTTTGGCATGAGTTTGGTTTGAAGAACACAAAAACGAATCATTTTCAACAAAAATAGATGATTGAATAAATAAAATAACAAATTTCCTAAATTTATGGATAATGAAGACTTGAAATTTCTGGAAAAATCGGTGGCCTAAAATTGTACTACCGACATTGTTTAACTTGAAAAAATCTAAGAAAAATTTGATAAGCAGGCTTAGAGTTTATATAGTATGAAAGATGAATGAGATTAGAGTTTTAAAAAATACTAGAAATCAAGATGAAAGATGAAAAAGAAGAAACTTATTCACAAATCTTTAAAGGATTTGTGAATACTTTGGTGGTGGTAGGCAATGGAAGCAGCGTAAAAGAGAGAAGCAAGAAAAAGAGGTAAAGAACAAGTTGTCGAAGAAGTCTTTTGGTTTTGGATAAGGTAAAAAATTCACTGTTGAAAATTTGGTATAAAATTTTAGTCTCCTTCAACTTGGGTCCAGAATAAGTTTTTTTTTAATTTGGTATAAGTTTGAGTCTAATATTGGAGAGGGTTTTTAGACCATTTAGACTCGAATTTAAATTTTAGTCTAAATTAGAGTTAGGGTTGAAGATGCTTTTATGCAACTGATGGAGGACAACGATGAACCCAAAAAAACCCAACACTCTTTAAGCTGTGAACGATAGCTGTGAATAGTGTTTAGGGGATAATTTTGTCAACTTGTATGTTGGGGTTACAGAAATTGAAAGGGAAAGGTATAGGGGCTTGTAGATAAGTTACTGTTTTAGATTTGATAAAAATTGGATGCATGTAAAAAATATAAGAAAAAATAAGAAAAAGAAGAAGAGAACTAGGAATCACTCCTAGGGTTCCTTGGGCATTGTACCTAATTACCTAGGGTTGAATGCATCACACAATCCTCAAAGCATATAATTGCTTAAAATTTCTCAAAATATCACTTTATTAGATTAAAGCATTACATCTCGATATATAGACCTCCAAATATTTGCTAATCTTTAAAAGATTAGGTCTCCAAAGACTATAGGACATCAAAAACTCTAAACTCATTATAGCCTTAAGCTTATCAATCGTGTCGGGTCGTAAAGGATTTGTGTCAAAAACTATTCAACCTCAACATGCTTTGTTTAAACAAATGGGGGGGAATCACAAAATCGAACACGATTCGTTTATTAAACGGTATATATGACACCAATCTTTTAATCCAATTAGTAAATGAATCATGTTGGCTAGGGTCAGGTTAAATTCAAAGATCTCAAACAAAGTAATCCCGAACACACTTAAACTCATAGGAATCACCACCATAAAGTCTCGAGCAAGCCCAAATCTACAAACTGAATTTTGTATTGAGGAGCTCACTCACTATAATTTACACAGGACTTGTCAATCTTGGCATAAATATGACTTCCATCTTCCACATAAAATTATCGTTATTTGTAGATGCTTCCTTCAAAGGATGTTGAATTAGAAACACTTGGGGTAAGTATAAATTAGCTATAGGATATGTTGTTCCCAAGAATAAGCAAGTAACTTTACGAAACACCTGCAAAACGTTAAAAATCTTCTCTACTTTGTTCCATTCTTCTTGGGAAGGACAATATCTATAATTAGAATCAAGCCATTGTAAATGAATAAATGCATAGTGATAGAAAAACACAATCTCAAGCATAATATAAATTGAGTTCCATCTGCTAGTAGCATCTCCTCGAAAACCTCATTTACCCTCGAAAGAAACTTGAGCAGCACAATACATGAATATTTTTTTTTTTCCTTGATACACCTTTAACATATTTGATGCCTTTTCAAATCTTTGTCACCGATTCATTATCTTGGACTATCAAGTTAAGAATTGTGCATAATAACGAATATGAAAGAACTCACCATTCCTTAAGGGAGTATTTTTAAGGTTAAGTTGACTCTTCAAAAACTCAACAAACAATCATTACTAGAGGCATTATTCAAAATCAAACAAATCAATTTTCTTCCATTTCTCAATCAAGCAAAAATGTATGAATTTTCTCAAACAATGCAAACACTAGTGTGTGAAGGGGGCATGAGACAAAAGTTCAAAATTTTCTTTTACAACTTCCAATATAGGTTAGAGATATATCCATCAGTTAATATAGAAGTTCACAAATTTGATGTCAAACAAATTCTTCTAGTATATGAACCGAACAAATTTTTAAGATTCTCTTTATCTCTTTTATACATTTTTGACACATCTGTATTTGAAATATTCCTTGAAGGTAACTTGATATTCTTAGAAGCATACTTGAACATTTCTCTAACACCCTAATATTGGACAAATCAAAATGTTAAATCATGCTTAAGAATTGCCTCAACTGCTAACTAGGAGTGTCAATTGTATAGGGTTAAACGGTTATGTGTCGGGTTAAAAGGATGATGGGTGAAAAATATGTAAACCTATACATGACACGTTTAATAAATGGGTGAAAAACCTACGAACACGAACTTTTTAATAAACATGTAACACGATAGGATTCGTTTAACCCGTTTAGTTTTAAATGAGTCATGTTGGATAGGGTCGAATTAACACACTAAACCACTCGTTAGACCCATTTATCAGCTTATTTAAAAATGCTATATAACTTTATAATAATCTAACAATTTTTGATGACTTATATATTTTATGTGGATGTCACTATTTTTTTTTTGCCTAATTTTTAAAATAATTATTAATTTATTATTATATTAATTTTATTTAAATGAATAATAAACGGGATGACAAGTCTCACCCGACCATGACCCATTTATTAAACGTGTCAGGCAGGTCAACCCTTTTACCACCCAAATCCGCTTAATTTGTATCGATTAATCGTGTCGTATCGGATTTTAATAGGTCTATTGTTAACTCATGAAATTTTTTAGGATCTAATTTTGATGATCACGTTATCATAGATCCTTGGCTTTGAGCTAGAAGTAATTGTCGAATATCCCCGGTGTTTTTTTTCACATAAGTTTTCATATGAGCATGCATGTTACAAATCCCATAAGAATTATCTTGTATATACCAAACTCTGCATTGTTTGCATTCAATACGTTCTTGTTATCATGAAAATTTTCATGTAATTCCCTAATGTATTGTCAAACTGTTGAAGTCATTTGCTGCTTATGGGTAGCTTTATCTGTACCTTTTTTTTTATGATGTACTTGTAGGATTTGCATCCATCTTAGATTCATGCGCATCCTCATCTACTTTGTCTGATATTATGACATTGTGCTCGAAAGAATCCATATGCATAAGGCATAAAACATAAAACATTGAGTAGCTAGTGACAACCATGGACATGGAGGAGAAAGTGACTATCAAGCTGCCTTGAAAGACGTTTGTTTTATTTTCTCTTTAGGGATTTAGATGGTGTGATCATCAAAACTTGTTATCCATTAAATGGGGCTATCCTAATAACATCTAGATGTGGCAAAACCAACTGGGCCGGTATATCAGTTCAAACCCATTGTGCTTAACCGAATTCCTGACCGAGTTCAATAGCTTGAAGTCCCATTCACTATAACTAATCTATTTGTTGTTTATTTGAAAGCTTTAGTTGATTATTTCACAATTAACTATTAATTACATCACGTCTGAATGTTCAAAAATTGAAATCAATCTAGTATTTCTTGAACTCACACCATGAATTGGCCCAACTATAATTACATCGCACTACGGACCCTTAGATTCGTGTTTGAAATCGAAAGGGGGGGGAGAGAGAGAGCACCTAAATCCTAATATTTGGACATTAAAGCTTGCGATTTGGGCATTAGGGCTTGAGATTGGGGGGCAATAAGGATGGCGAAAAGCAAAGAAAGGAGGGGTGGGGAGAGTAAAACCATTTACAATAATTATAAAGAGGGAGAAGAAAACCTAATGGAGGCTAAGATTTGGGATGGAGGCTAATCAACGTTAAGATTGAGGTTGAGATCAAGACTGTGAGCTGGTGAGAGATGTCTTTGTCGGAGAGAGAGAGATTGAGACTGTGCGCCTTCGTTGGAGAGAATGACAGATGACTTCCTCCACGACAAGATTGTGAGAATGTGTTTGCCCTACAGAGATAGAGAGAGAGACTTAATGGCTGAACTGATGGAGGCGGATAAGAGACTTAGGGTTACGACATGAAGATGGGATGGGCCGGTGTGGGTTTCTAATTATTCAATTGGAATAATTATTATTATATCAATTTAATTTCAACGAGTTAATGAGTGATAAAAAGGTTGACGTATGTCACCTAAACATGACCTATTTATTAAGCGTAGTCTAAGGGGTCCACCCGAACTCATTAAGATCTCACCTAAACTTCCTTAACTCACAATTTAATGTATCGGCCTCGACTGAGTTGTATTTGCCTTGGCCACCACCAATATGATACTGATACATGATACGTGAATACACGAAACGTAGGTAAATTGGTCTTGACTCGATCATATCGGCCCAACTCGGAGCCAAATTGGTTGGCTCAGACCGAGTTAGACTGATTTGAACTGATAGAACAAGCTCTTAGACAAGCCATAGAGAGCTACCTAAAAAAAAGAGATAGAGAAGGGAAGAGGAAAGAAAGCAAAGATCATAGATCCAGATATACTATCTATCAATTTTCAACCCTAAATCAGTGACCCACATACAAGGGAAGCAATAAATAAATCCTAATTCACACCTCTTTGCAATTACAAAAAAAAAAATAAAAGAAAAAATAAAAGGATTTGGAAGAAAACCTGTGAAATTGAAAACTCCTACTTCTACTTTTTCTTCTATCACGCAGTGTAACAGTTGCCCCACCTTAGCCTTTCTTCCTAGGCAATAGTGAGGATCACAGGTCTTTTCTCGCTCGTTGATTGTTTTTTATCACAATCATCCCCTTCTCTCTCTCTCTCTCTCTCTCTCTCTGTCTCCCCGTATGACGCCTCTAAGTTAATCTTAATGGTTTACGACTCTGTTAAGAGTCAAAGACCCGTAAGGATCATAGTTATTACATATTATTATTATTTTATATTACAAATGAGAATGTTGGTTGTACTTAATACCTTTTTTTGACACAATTGTACTTCATACCTATATTATTTATAATTAATTTCTACACTAACATTTCTCAAAAGAAAATTTATACTCTCATACATAGGCCAAAATATTATTTTTTTATATTTTTAGAGGATTTTAATATTAATGAATAAATCCTGAAACCAAATTATATTTAGATTTAGATGATCCTTATAGTAAATATTACTTACCTATTTTGGATAATTAACTTAGAGACAACAATGGTTATAAATAATTTCGAGAACCCCCTTATAATTTATTTTCATTGTGTGTGTTTAATATAGTAGATGCTATATTTTGGAAATATGATGCATTGATGTTATTACTTATATTTTTTAGAATTTATGCGTATCGGTCTATACCGTGTCATGACGCCACGACTAATGTGTATCAATGCCCTCCAAGTTGATCATCGATACCACGACCTTGAACCATGACCTAAGTACGTGTCAATTCGTGTTGTGTCTCATTTTGATAGGCCTAATAAACTAGACTTAGGTCTCTAAATTCTAGAACATTTAACACTAAAATTTGACCCAAAAGATGACCCATGGATAAACTATAACCCATCTACGATAATAATAATGATAATAATGTTTGCTCCATCAATATTGGAATACTTCAACTAGGTTTGTTCATATCAAAATTGAAGTTGTAAGTATTTCGTTAATGTTTGTTTCCCTTATGTTTGGTTTGCTTCATTATTTCTCACTGTTTAATGTGGTTTAAAAAGAAGTTAAGTTACATAAGATATAACCGTGCTTAGTGTTTATAACTTCAGAGCAGATTAGTTACAAATTCTAGGTACTGAATTATGTTCCTAAAATACTTGGTTGACTTATGTATTTGAATTTTAGGGTTTGTTTGGTTTGTTTCAAAAACAGTTTTTTGTTCTCAACCCGGTAAAAACTTTTGAGATGCTGTTTGGTTAGCAATTTCGAAGAACAATTTTTTTTAAAAAGTGAGAATTGAGAACAAAAACTTGAGAGCACCTAAATGACGTTTTCTGAGTTTTTGAGCCAAAATAGAGAACAAGGAAAACAACCCCTCTTTTTTAATGAGGTCCACCTATCTAGCTTCCTTAGCAGCAAAACACCATTTTTTTGACGTTACGTATAAAAGCCCTCCTCTTTAACCGGACGAACTTCCTTATCTCTCTCTCTCTTTTCCAGAAACACACACGAGTTGCGTCTTCTTCTTCTTCCCACACTCCTCCCCACTCAAATCAACCGTTGAGTTCTTGAAGAAACTATGTGTGTTTCCTTTGTGAAACACACACAAGATCTGGGTTCAACATTTGTTCTCTGTTTTTTTTTTTTTGGGTATTTGGCCTCAAATCTTGAGGGAGATCTTGGGTGAAATTGTGTGTTTTTTTTGAGGGGGGGAGAGAGAGGGGAAAGAAAGGGAGATATGGAAATTGTGGATTTTGTGGATTATTAGTCAGACAGGTTTTACAATATTTTGTTCTTTAAAACTATTTTCAAAAACATATAACCAAACAAGTTTTGTAATTTAAATTTTTTAAAAACAGTTCCTTAAAACTCTTTCCAAAATTATTTTCGAATATTATGTTTTGAGACGCAGACCAAACAAGGTCTTAGATTTTACGTGCCAGTATCTCATTTTTTCTTTTTGGCAAGAAAACATGGACCATCCTTTCTTGTACATGTTTTTCTTTTTGTCTGATTTTTAATTTGAGGCATTTGCCATTTTTTTCCTGACTTTTGTCAAAATTAAGGTCCTCTTTAATTTCTACTAGATTACTATTCAAAACCCTGTGTCTCATAGTCTATGGTTAAGCATTGTTATTGTTTTTCTGCCTGTTCACTCTTTCATTTCTTTTGTAACACTGCATGTAATGGCTGATTTGGGAAGGCATTCTGATAATTTGCAACATTTATGCACAAGTGTTCATTAGTTTTTCTCACAAAAGGTTTAATTTTACTTTTAAAAAATGTTGGAAAATTTCAATAATTTTGCCAATTCTCCGTTTTTATATCTTGAATGTAAGGTGATCTACTATGTTTCATGGTTTGCGTATAGAGTTTCTGCAAGACTTGCAAGGGAAGAAGAGTGGTGAAAGGAACAAAATCAATGAAGTTGGATATTATGCCAGGTAATATTGGGGATTTTAAGAAATTTGACAGTTTCCAGATCTAAAAGGAAAAAAAAAACCATAATTGGAAATTATGATTATGCTTGGGTAATTATGTTGTTTAACAGCCCCATATTATACCATGCAGACCTCCCTCGATGATTAAGACAAATTACTGGTCTCTCCCTCTAGATTTATAAATGTTATCACGTACTTCTTCTCCGATATATGAAGTATAAGAGATCCTAGATACCCTCTTTTACTTGGCTCAACTTCAAGTATGTATTTTTTGGTTTTAGTGACTGTTTTTTGGTGATTAGTAACAAAAGATATACAAGCTCTCTTTACATTGGTCAGCCAAGGATCCATTATTTCTTACTTCAAGGTTGTGAAGAATCCATGGCTCCTTGTATGGTCGTTATATAAGGCCAGGTTCCTAGGCTTGTTATCTATCACAATTACCCTATCCTCATTGTCAACCTTTAGTCCATGTTGTTCATCAATTTGTTCCTGCCTCGTGTTTGTTGTGGGTGTGAATGGTTTATAATGTCACTGAGTTTGTTGGCATCTGCAGGAGTGGACAATAATGAAACTATGAAGGTGCCAAGAAGTGGTGGAGCAGACCCTGATGGCAATCAACCTGGAAATCTTTATGTTACTATTATGGTAACTTGCATAACTTTTATGACTTCTAATGCCATTGCTTCTTCATATTTGTAGTTGGATGTGCATGTTTGCCTGCTCAGATGTTAATATATTATTTCAGGTCAGAGAAGACCCTGTTTTCCGAAGAGAAGGGCCCGACATTCATGTTGATGCTGTTTTGAGTATCACTCAGGTAATACTTCTTTATAACAGCCCAAATAATGTAAAGCTTTTTTCCTTTGTTTTCCAGTGTGTGTGTTCAAGGAGGTACTTGGATCACCGAGTGATCCAATTGATTACATGTGGGCCCTCCACATACATGACCAAACATGTTTTTATACCCTGTTATGTATCATCATATTTTGACCGGAGAGATGCAAGTTGATTATCCCCGGGTTTCTTAATGTGGATAATAACCTGATAGTTCACTAGTATTTTTGTTCCACCGGTCAAATTATCATGTAATCATTTTGTTTCTATTATGTGGTTTCAAAACAACAAAATCCCTGTTAATTAGCCTTACAAGGTCTTATAAAGTAATTAGGTGTGGTCCATTATCCTGGCCTTTGTCTATTGTTAGGTTTTTTTATTATGCTTACTTTAGTTGCCAAGTTTCCTTTTAGTAGAACTGTCCTCAGTTGGTTAGTGGAGCATTTTCACTCTCTTGCAGGCAATTTTGGGAGGAACGATTCAGGTCCCAACACTAACAGGAGATGTTGTTGTTAAGGTTTGTTTGAAATTGTCGCATGCTATCTTCTTCTTTTTCTCCATTAACTAAAAATTATAGTCTGGGTTTATTTGCTGAGGCATGTTTTATTGGCTCTGGTTTGTAGGTCCGCCCTGGCACCCAACCTGGTCAAAAAGTTGTTCTGAGGAAAAAAGGTAGAATAGTACCTTAAAATTTCCCTCTAATTTTTCATTGTCTGGTTGCTGATTGCTACCCTAATTGTTCAGTTGATATTGTGACTGATTTTGGTTTTTAATAGAGTATCACTTTGAGTTACTATCATAGTCTATGTATTTGTGTGAGAGGGAGAGCAGGAGATACATAATTTGGCATGCTGTTTATCGAATGTTACAAGATTTTAGTTCTGAAAAGCTTTGCTTGGTTCCTTCCTGGCTAAAATCAAATTAATGATCTTTCAAACATCAAGAGAATGTTAATGATATACTTGGTTGTCAATAATTTGTATACTCCAGGTATTCTGAGTCAACATGTTTGGTCTGTTTTAGTTGTGGCACAATGGCTCACTTGACCATTCTTCTCATTATATGTCTTAGGCAGGAAGGAAGCTATTAGTTATAATGTTTTGAGGGATTTATGTTATATACCTGCTGCCATGGTGGCTGGGACAACAATTTGATAATGGGTCCATTCTAGGTGTCAAAAATGCTCTTTTGTTTATTCATCTTAGGTGTTAGTTATGCGCTTTTCTACTTGAAAATATTCCGTAGGCTCAAATTCTGTTTGAGAAACTCAATCATATCTAAAAGTGCATGAACAAATACTTCCTTACTAGTTATTCATATATATGCGTTGAATATATTGTACTTAATTACTTTGTTCCTTTGCAGGGATTAAAGTAAGGGCTGGTTACTCATTTGGAGATCAATACGTGCACTTCAATGTCAGCATCCCGACGTAGGCCCCCTTTCCTTTAGATCTTGTTTTGAATTGTTCCCAATCATGTTTTCATTTCTTGTTCTTTCTCACACTAAATGATACACTAGAAAAAAGGGCGATCTGCATCATTTCCTTTTCTATCCAAACAACGCTTGATGTTTGGGAATTTCTGTCTGCAGGGAGTTGACACCGAGACAGCGAGAACTAATTGAAGAGTTTACTAAAGAAGAGCAAGGGGATTTCGATAAGGGTACTGCTGCAGGAGCATCTAGGTGAGCAGGTTGTTTAGATTGCTTGATGTGGCAACTGTAGTAAAAGATGGTGAAAGAGGGAAAATTAAATTTACAACCCTTTTTCTGAAATCGAAAGTTTTGTTGGAGCCATTTTTAGATTTTGACTTTTTTCCTGATTTTTTGAGGTCTGTAGTATTATGGGGAGGTTTGAAACACAATCATATTTATCCATCAGCTTGAGACCAAGTTTTCCGGTCTGGCTCACTGTCATCTACCTGATGTTGTAAATATTCACAATTTATTTTTTGAGGGAAAAAATTAGCAGACACTTGCACATTTCAACCATTAGAGTCGAGGTTTGCACTGCGTGTAATGGTATATTCATGGAGGATCCTTTCATGGGAAAATGATACGACTCGAAGCCGGTATTTGGAGGGAACAAAATTCACATGGCAACTCCAACCCGGTTATCAAATCTGAGGTGGACAACTTCAACGTCTTGTTTTGGCTTTCTCTTCTCTTCTGCGGCTATGCCAAACGCTGACTTAGCAAAGAGTCCCTGAGCAATGAGGTTGTATATTCCTTTGAATAAAGAGTCCACGAACTTCTTACAAGTTTTATGCTTTAATGCACTGTTTGGGACATTTTTAATCCTTACTAGTTATACCCCTTACCCAAATTCATACTTGGTTAAAGATAACCAAATTTGACTCAAATCGATGGAACATCAAATTTTTTAATCATTAATTCGATGGTCATATTTTACCTTTTTGGCTTCTTTCTCTCTCTCTCTCTCTCGTCTACATTTGAAGTATTTAGGTTAAAAATATAACGCCACTGAAATTTAGATCATTTAATATCAACATTGTTTATCAAAGTAATTTAGGAGGGGGGAAAAAAAGAGAGATTAATTTGAAATTCAAATTTATTTACCGGGTGTTTTAATTTTTAAGGTTAGTTTATATCAAAAAAAAAATAAAAAAATTAAGGCTAGATAGGGCTTTAATTATTTATAATTTAAAGTCTATAATTACTAAAAGGCCAAAAAAAAGGAGGAAAGATAAACAAAACATAATAAATAGAGTGTAAACGTGGCAACTTCTTACTGGTCACTGAACAAGACACACGGATTGCAATCCAAGCTACTGAGAGATTCTCTAATCTTGGCCGTTCACAAACCTTTCCCAATCGACGTTGTTTAATCAAAACTACACAGTAGCTGACATGGCAACTCTCTACTGGTTACTTAACAGAGCACCCGGATCGCAATCCGCTCCTCGATTTGTCTCGTAATCTATACCGCTCAATTCTATCAACGATAGATGTTCAACCTCCAAAACCTCAAACCCACCAAAAATTCAAATCACCCTCAAAATTTCAAACCTTCCCCCCCCCCCGCCTTCCCCAACCACTGATATATACCCCTCAGAACTCGCCCACATCAATCACACAAACTCATCGTCTCTCTTTCTCTCTCTCTCTCTCTCTCTCTATATATATATATATATATAGATATCTGCACACAGTCTTCTTTCTCTCTCGTCATCAATGGCTCGTACCAAGCAAACCGCTCGCAAGTCCACCGGAGGCAAGGCACCAAGGAAGCAACTAGCGACCAAGGCCGCGAGAAAATCAGCTCCGGCCACCGGAGGAGTGAAGAAGCCCCACAGGTTCCGCCCAGGAACGGTGGCGTTGAGGGAGATCAGGAAGTACCAGAAGAGCACTGAGCTTTTGATTCGAAAGCTTCCATTCCAGAGACTTGTGAGAGAAATTGCTCAGGATTTCAAGACTGATCTGAGGTTCCAGAGCTCGGCTGTGGCGGCTCTCCAGGAGGCTGCTGAGGCGTACTTGGTGGGTCTTTTTGAGGATACCAATCTGTGTGCTATTCATGCTAAGAGGGTCACTATCATGCCCAAGGATATTCAGCTTGCAAGAAGGATTAGGGGCGAGAGGGCTTAGATTGTAATGTTACTCCTGTTGTGTTGCAATGATTTGTGGGTCTTTTTTGTGTCTGGAATTTAGGTAGAGTGTTGTAAATTTTGGTGATTAGTTCTTAATGTAGAAGCTTAGTGATGGTCTATCAACGTTCTTTTGCTTTTTATCAATGAAAATTTATGTTTCCTTTACTTTTACACTGATGTTTTTCTGTCAGCTTTACTATGTGGTTAGTTTCTATCTGTGTGGGTGTGGGTGTGGGTGTTTTGTAGTGATCAATTGAAGTTTTGGAATTTATGGTTTTTTTTTACTTTTAATTTTTGAACAATCAAAAAACTGAGTAGATTAGGATTTGTTTTTATTTTTATTTTTATTTTTGGCATTCAAATCTAATCCTAATCTACTGTATCAATTGTAATTTGGCATTTCTATTGTATCTGTTGGATTATGTGTACACCACGTTGTTTTGGTTATGAGGAATTTGAAGTTCAGATGGTTTTACCCATCATTCTGTTTTTGAACTTTGTGGTGGTTGATTTAATATTTGATTTTTCAATGTTTTTATTCTCTTACCTTTTCAACCAAATCTGCCACGACAAAGAGAAAATTATGTTTTTGTATTGTGCTTACATTTGTGATTTGTGAACTGAGTCTGCATGTTTGTCAACACTTACATAAAAAAGAATGTGAGGAACGAATTACAAACTTATGCAGAGTTGTTAGAAAACATATTATGAGTCCCCAGTCCAAACATCAGTATAGGTTTCAGGTGTGGATGAAACTCATAAGAGATTCCTGCACTTTGGGACCAATGTAATGTAGAAATCTTGTCCTGTTGTATATAAAGGTGCATAAAGAACATGGCTTGTTATTCTAGAATTGGTTTGTCTTTGTGACACACACTGCTTTGGCTCTAGAATCATCTCCCTTTGTATCTGTTGCTATTGTGGCTAGATTTTGGTGCAAGAGCTGCAACCAATTTCTTGTGCTATGTGTTTGCTGGCTGTGATCGTGAATTCTGAATAGTTGGAAAGTAATATGTTTTCGCTTTGCTCTGGTTAGATGCAGAGTGACTGTCTGCGGAAGAGATTGCATAACTGGCAATCGGTGTAACTAATAGGACAACTAGAACTAGCACTGCAGCAAAATTGCAGCCTCTTGAGCATATTCTCCTGAGTGAGTCAGCGACTACTCCAATCCATTTGAAATCGTCTTAATCACCATTCACCAAGGTTACTATTCACAATCCTTAATTTTTTAATTGAAGCCGTCTTTGGTTTTAACTTTGTATGCCCTCTGTCTTACATAGCTATTTGCACGAATAGTATCGGATGGTGTGTTACAGCCTTGAAGCCATTTTGTGAAAATCTGTCATTTTTAGAAAATATCCGTTCATTTGTGTAGGTGAATTTATAGGACAAGAACTTGCACTAATTAAATCTTAAAGGGAATAAAGGAGAGCCTTGATAACTTCTAGACCAGGAATGCAAGAATGTTTCCCATCTGAAGATGTCAGCAGTTTCCAAGTTCGGCGTGAACCAGTAATCTAATGTGAAGCAGACTGCAGTAAGTTTTTTTTCTCCCCATCAATTGGTGACCAGGAAAACAATATCAATGAATCTTTTATCCAGTTGTTGTGGTACTTTGTATATAAAATTATACTGGATAAATGTAACATTTTTAACCAAATCTGGCAGCATTGAGCATTGGAAAATAGAATTGTTGCCTCTGAAGGAAACAATTCCCTGTAGAAATTGAACTGTGGCCTCTAAAAGGAGATCTTAAGTCATTTTTTTTTCCTTTTTGTGCAGTCTTTAACTGAAAAGGTTAACATTGTGCTGATCTGAGTGTCGTTAACATCTTGGTGAAGTATGAAGAACAGGTCATCTCTCTTATAAAAGGTTTTGCAAAAAAACCTTATCTGACAGGTGATGGAAGTTCTAAAGATGCAGTCATGATATTTGAGCTTCAAAACTGTTTCAAAAGCACACAAATTATGTTCTTGGCACATTTCTGAACAAACAGCCCCATAGCAGAGTTAGCTTACAAGTTACAAACAACATGAATCAACTGTAATATGGGTTAGGACATGGGCACAATAAGGCATGAACTTTATCTTTTCTATATATGAACCATCATGAGATTCATACATTGTACCGTGAAATCATACATAGATTGATAGAATTCCAGTGAAAACATGAAGGTTTTTCACGAAAAGGCAGTGCCATTGCTGGTTTTATTGGTGGTGATGGCAGGTATGGTACAGGAAAGCAAGAGCCTTCCTTGTGGCAGCACTTTCTTCTCTGCACTGGTTCAGCTAATACCTTGTAGGGCAGCAGTTGCTCCATTTAGCCCCATCCCACCAACTGAGGCTTGCTGCACTTCCATTAAAGCTTTGGGGCAGCCTTGCTTGTGCACTATTGTTAATGGTCCTCCAATCTCTGGTGTTGATCGGAACATTGCCATGGAGCTTCCTGAGAAGTGCACTGCTAACTTTGAACCTTGTAACTCTCTCTCTCACCTTCTCTCAACAAATCTTGTAAATTCCGTTGTAAATTTATTTTCTGCTTTCTTTTGAATCCTCCATAAAAAAACCAGTCATTTTTTTATTTATTTGCTTATATATATATATATATGTTTGGTTGTCTCTTTGGTTGCAGGTGGACTCGCGAAATAAGATTAGGCAATAGAGCAGGACAAGTTATGAAATGAGTGTCCAGAAAGCTGCAGTGAGCCTCTCTGTAGACTGATTTTTAACTCTGCCAATAATAAGTTGTCGAATGTCGAAATTATCTACTAAATTCTGTAGGTTTTATCTTTGATATTTGAGTTGTTCTGGTTTACTTTTTCTGTCTATGGTACTGAAATAGATATTGTTAAACAATCAAGAGAAATACAAGAAATAAGAAAAGGGAAGACTAGGGTTTCATTGATACTGCATAATTGAATTGAATACAAGTAGTGTTTTAACCTAAATACAAAGAGACTATATATAGGCTAAACAAATAAAATAAAAGACTATTCTACCCTTAATAATTAAAATAACCCTATATTTCTTAACAGATATCATACACATTTGAAGTCAAGATGAATGTACTGTCTATAGCTTAAGGCTTATTTCTAGTTCTCATGGGGCATACCCCTGTTGAGTTTATTCAATTGTGCAATTCCTTATACAAATGGAGGGAGGCATTGAAAGGTGATTGAAACACTAGAAACGTGGATTACCCGAGCTAATGATACAAGCAAAAATACTTTCTCGGCAAGCCTTACTATAACCAACCTCATAGATCTGACTTAATCTTACGCATAGAGGAATGATACTTGCTTGACT
>CM042189.1:6318680-6330408 GCA_023539305.1 Ilex asprella
CACCCCCACCCTTCCCGCAACTCAACTCTTTAATCAGACTCGATAGAAACTAAAAACCCAACCTCACTGAAACCCTCCCTCTTCACTGTGGATCTAGTGGTTTGTGGCTGGGTGGTTAAATGGTGGCTACGGTGGTTTGTGTTTGGGTCGCTGGGTGGTGGCTATAGTGTTTTGTGGCTGCGGTGGTCGTTGGCTGGTTGGTTGGGTGATGGATAGGATGGTTTGTGGTTGAGTGATTGGGTGTTGGCTACGATGGTTTTTGGGTTGGTTGATTGTGGCTACAGTGGTTATGGCTAGGTAGGGGCTGCGGTGGTTTGCGGGCTGGTTATAACTATGGTGGTTGGTGGTTATGGTTGAGTGGTTTGGTGGTGGCTGTGGTTGTTGGCTGAGTCATGGCTACGGTGGTTTGTAGCTGGTGGCATTGGAGATATTGACTCAATTGGGTAAAGAAAAATGAATGAAAATGGAGATGAATAAAGGCTGAGGGTACAAAAATAATTTTAAAGTTTTTGTCTAATTAATCAGTCAATTAGTTAATTTTGGAACTTGAAGAGGGTAAATTGTTCAATTTTAAATCAGAGGGATCTGGTTGAAATAAGACCCAAAGTTCAAGGGGATATTTTGTAATTAACCTTTTTTTTATTATAATGTCCAAACTTACGTCAACTATTCCCTCGAACTCAGTGACCGATCACTGTGATGCTTTGCTTATTCTTTGGAAAGTAGGTTTTGGAGGTGGTGTGTGAAATCAAGTTTATTGACTTTTCTTGGGTTCCTATGCTCTTATGTTGATGTGAAGTAAATACCTAGACCGGACAGAAGAATCAAGACCTCTATTATTAGTAGAAATAGCTCTGAAAGTATTAACCAAAGAATAAAGGAGGAGGCCGGACAAATTATAACTAATTATTATACTTAAATCATAATGTTAAAGTTATTCAGTTTATCACAAATATGTTGATATGTTAATATTAGAAAACCAATCGATCAAAATACGTTATTTCAAATATGATTTATAACAACTGAAATTTAAATATAAAAACATTTAGTTATAAGAATATGAAAGAAAAATTTAATCCATCGCAAAGCGCGCAAACTTAACTTTCAAGAGGTCAATCAAAAACAATTTAATCGATTGCTATTAATTTTAGAATTCAAATATAGAAATGCAATTCCATATAAAATTCATGACACTTACAGCAAATTGAAAAAAAAACAGATCTAACTTACTGGAAAAAAAATCAGATCTTTCCTATATTGTCTCCATGTATTCTCTTCTCCCCTGAATTTTTGATTTGTTGATCAAATTCTAATTAGTCATGCTTGCTTGAATTCAAACTTTTGAAAAGAATTTTTAAAAAAATTCCTTGTATTTTTTAAAATATAAAGAGTAATGCTATTTGATTTGCAGAATGGTGTGACATATTAAATGTTCCATTATTACTACCCTAATGATATCAAAGGAGATACCATTGTGAAAGATGAAATAATTTAGGGTCAAGTTACAACTTTTTAGGATCGAATTATAATTCAAAGATGACTGACCTTGAAAAATACATATTTCAATGGTAAATGTATACATTTTAAAAGCTATTCATGCTCGTCCTAACATCTTATGATTCATCACAATATTTATAATCGATCACGGCATTTGTAATTAATCGAATAACCTCAAAGAGTTATAACTTATTTATTAAAATTATAACTTAACCGTTAAAATTTTAATTTTTAGTACGGTATCTCTTTTTAGTATCGTAAATTTATCATTATGCAATTCTTGGAATTCTTCATTAGATTACATCACTTGAGGCTTTTTTAGGTTAAATTTTTAAATTTCAAAAGTATTATTCAAGTATAAAGGTACTCGTAAATTTTACAAATATTTTAGTTGGGATAAATTTTAAATATACCTAACAAAAGTTCAGGATTGTACTGGGGCCAATTGCCCCCACTCCCACCAATGTAAATCTGCGCTTGAAAGAGGCTAGTCAAGTTGGAAAAGATTAATTGACGGCAAAAATCGAGAATGACGTGGTTAATGGAGATGGATAAGAACGCAAAGTTCTACCATCGAATAGGGAACGCGAGGATTAAAATTTGTGTAGTTGATTACGTGAATGTCTTTAATCAAAAAAAAAAAAAAGGCAAAGATGGTGGTGCATAACCATCTAAAGCTTTCTTAGAAGCTGAACAAATAAAATTCTCATACCATCAAATATGCTCTTAAACCTTTTGAAAGATTTCAAGTAACTCTGTCAGGAATCATGACCTAGTACTGTAGTAACATATTTAGACTAACAATCGTGACGTTTTTTATTTGATTACGAGAATACTAACCTCGTTTATGTAGATGTGACATTTTAAAGCAATTTTTGTTAATTGTCCCTATAAGAAAAAAAAATTGCTTAAATAGATAGTGACGGGCCTGGTTTGGTTCAAAATTACAGACCAAACTCAGATTAAAGGGTGATTTAAAAGTCGGTATAATTTTTCAGATTTATTTAGGCAAAAGTACAACATTAAAATTTTTTGGGGTCAAGTTCATATTTTTAAAAAATGACAGTATTGTTATTCGGTAAACAACTGAGTAGAAAACTATTTGTATTCATTCTTAAAATTTTGGCTATAATCAAGTAATGAGAGTTAAAAAATAGGGACTTTAATTATCTAATCTCTTTTTCTTCGGCAAATGAGGTTAAACCATATTCAGATGAAAAAATACTTTTGAACAGGAATTTTTTGATACAAAATAGTTACGTAACTGTTTTAAGTAACTATTTGTGATTCAAATTATAAATAATTCATATTCAAAAATTAATGAGTTTAATTGTGTTGAGTAACTATTTTGGGATTTTAAATAGTTATGTAACTATTTCTAAATTGTGATTTTAAACTAAATAATTGAAAGTCTTTTTTTGTATTGAATGAATAGTTCAAGAGTTGGAATTATTTGATCACAAATTATAAACAGTTCAAAAAATTTACACAAAATTATGATATTAATTTAATTTGTCATTCAGTTGTTTACATAAACTAAATAATTGCACTATTTAGTATTGCGACATCGTTACACAATCATGCCTTAACAATTGCATGAGACTGTGATTGTTACAACCACTAAAAAAAATAGTTACACTTATTAAAAAATTGTTACACCCATTAAAAATCAAAGCAATTTTTTTCCCTTCATCTCAAAAACGAACAAACATAAAACAAAATCGAATATAGGAATTTCCCAAAAAAAATGACCGAATGAAAGAATAAATATAATTATTAACAACTTATCTTCAAACCGATGATGATGATATATCGGAAAAAAAATTTCATCCGTTGAAGACACACTTTTACTGTAGATATACTACAAAAATTGCTCATTTAAAATTCAAAAAATTAATGATAACAAATATGTAATTTGTTCATATTTGTTTCCTCAAATAAATGTCAATTATGAGAGCATAAATTAAGGAACAGTGTTTAAGTAAAAATGATTGTAATTCATTTGAGTTTTGTACCTAAATACAAAATTTTTTATAAAAATTGTACTTAATAGAATAAAAAACTTATCCATACACTTTTGTTTAAATAAGTCTAAAAAATTATACTCACACCTAAAAAACCTTTTAAAAATACAGACTAGACTCAAGTCATAGGTGCAGCTTGACGCAAATAAAAAATACAAGCCAACAAAGACCAACCCCATCAACTTGGAAAACCTAATCTACTAGTGACGCACGTGAGGTATTCATCTTAGAAAAGGAAGTAGAGTATGCATCGCAAACCTCAACCACCTCGCCTGTTACGTCAATATCATGGAGTCATCCACTCATGTCGCAAGGGAGACACCTTAATCATCGCCCCCCCCCCCATGATGCCTCCATCAAAGCCTGATCTAGGGCGCCACGAAGATTGTACTCTCTTGTAAATTATAAGTTTCATTTACACATAAGAGGTATCACGCACATCTCAACACATTATACTTCTCAAGTAATATAATTCTCTGGCCACCGTCGTCATTCCCAGTGGAGTAAGTCACCCAAATTAAACCACCTAATCTTTGTGTTTATTTCTTTTGAGTCATATTTACTTCTTATCGATTTTGTACAAACACTTTGTGCATCGTCAGATAGAATTAAGAGATATATACAGATAAAGGTGCAAAAAGGACTAATTGAGAAGCCAATCCAGGCACAAAGATTGTAAGAGTTTCAATTCAACCCCAATATATTTGGGTACTATCCATTTCAAGCTTTTGTACTCTTGTTAAAATTCTAGATCAATTTGAGTTATACTGGCGGGTTTAATTTTAGATTTATTTTTTCAAATTTAATTGTGTTCGGTTTGACCCTCTGGAAGTACACTAATGATAAGAGGGTTTGACAACGTTATCGGAAAAAAAAATTGGAAAATGGTATGTATCCCAAAATTTTAACCCAAATTTCTATCTCAAATGAAGGGAGACCATTAGATGAGTGGGTCTCATTAATTTTTTCAAATGGAACCCACTGATCCAATGATCTCCCTTTATTTGGGATGAAGATTTGAGTTAGAGATTTGTGATACATAGCATTGCTCAAAAAAAATTTGGATATCATATCACTTACCATTTTTTGAGGTATGTGTACCACTTTTTGCTATTACTTATTAACTTTTAGAGTGAATTGACCCCATCTTTTTGGTTGAAGCTTATGACTTTTTGGGTGGAACCTATTACAATTTTTTTTTTTGGGGGGGGGGGGGGGGGATCGAAAAGTAAAAATTCAGTACCATAGTGTTTCCCATAATTGGATATCAATAAACTTAGTCAATGGGCATCTTTCTTTTTTCGGTATGCCTTTGTATTCGAGTAAATATTTAATGTAACGATTTCATCACCGCTACGTGGTATAATCAACTAATAATAAACAAATAAGAAAGACAAGTGAACCCCACTAAGCTTAACATAGAAATTTTGAATGCAAAAGTTATTAGTGGTTATATAATTTGGTGGAATCTACTAGTTTTATATATGATATTCTACTATATGACGATAATGACATGATATAACTGTTACATTAATTTTTTTTTGTTCAACGGTCAGGGGTGTTCGAGCTAGTTTACACGCACCTTGACTAATCTTCTCCCTAGTCCGGTCAAAGATAGATCATCCACGCTGAGACTAAATTATATATGAGAGATAAATCCCTCGTAACCTAATCTTAAGAGGTTGCCAAAATTCGAAATTAAAACATTTGAACTTGTAACTCATTTTATTGTCACTTGAGCTACTTTTGGGATTTAATTAAATATTTTCTCCTTATATTCAGTTAGCTGTTTTTAATGGACTCTACAGGATATGAAACAGTGGATGGGAACATCTTGTACTTAGATGCTTATTAAATGGAATATGGATATTATATAAGTATATGCCCACCCGACAGTTCAAGGGAACCAGTTCCTCCTCGGGAATGTTTGGATGCAGGATTAATCTATGCATATGCTATATGCTACAAATCTAGCATAATATATCACTACCCTACCTAATAAGGACTTTGAAGTTTCAGAAAATGTCTCAGCGAAAATATTAAATTGAATCATATTAATATTTATGATAATAATAAATATAGTAATAAGTAATTATTAAAATTGTCTCAAAAAAAAAAACATTTGAAAATTGTCGCAAAAATGTTTGAGAGGTAGTGTTAGGTTGTTGATCAAAAAAAGCCGATATGTGCGTCTTACATGGGGCGTTCGATGTTGGGCTGAAAACTCGCACTTTAACAGGTCATAGGTCTGACGGTATGGTAATAACTCCGGGGTGTTGGGGGACTGGGCTATCCCACATCAGATAGCTTCAGATGTGTGTGTTGTGTTAATAAGTTTTCACCTGGCCTACCTCTTTTAAGAGGTAGTGTTAGGTTATTGATCAAAATCATTTTACTTATAGAAGTCAGACCCTCGGCCAAATATAATTAATTTTGTTATCTATTGAAAATAAATAGAAAGAGAAATAAACTTGTGTTTGAATAAGAAAATTTAACAAGACCACTATGATAATAATTAGTCTCGGATGGTGGTGATATACTCTTATTCGCTCTGTTTTACAATCATTTTGTGCATTTTAAAAAAATAATTAAGTAAATATCTAACTTAGATTATAAATTACATCAAGTTTTATTAGAAAAGTATATAGTTATAATACTATTAGCCAATAGACAATTAGTTAGAAAGTTCCTTGTGATAATAATACAATAAAAATTACTTTTTTTTAAAATATTTATATAAAAATATATAAATAATTCGTAATCGAAGTAAATATAAGTATGTCCAAATTCAAATTCGTGAAATATAAAATATCAAAATTCGATTTCCAATTATCGGTAAAAAAAATCTATCTATACCCGATTAATCAAAATCCAATCCATTGAAAGTCTACTCATTTACAAGATACATATAAATTGCTGTATTTTTGAAAGATGGTAGCTAAAATATGCTTTTATTTTTTTGACGAAATAATTTTTTGTATAAAAAAAATGCAACACGTTACCAGACGATACATTGGTAATTGGCAGTTTATGGAGACTTTGTCCTGCTTCGAAGTACATGTGCATCAATTCCCCATTATCTAAAGCTAAAAAAAAAATCATGGAAATAAGTAGACGGCATCAAGGAAACAATTTCTTTCTGGGGAACGAGTAAATTCCTAGCCAAATGGTAGAAAAACAAGAGATTTCATAATAAATTGAAGTGGATAAAGGAGATAATGTGGCATTACATCAAAATTCAGATCTCCAAAACCAAGTTTGTTATGAAATAATATAACAAAAAAGATTACAGTTGCTTCAATAATGTAACAAGTTCAACTTCTACTAGTGAAAGGCAGACCAAGTAGAAGTCTATCAAGTGAACGTGTTCCTCAATAGTAGGCTTTTCGGGGATTGTTCTGGAAAAAAAAAACACACACAAACAAACAAACAAAAGAGCGTCGTAAGCTACCATTAAAACCAAATTCACAGTATATAACAGAGGAATATATTTTCATCTACGAAATAATGAAGACGAGGTTATACCAGAGGATTTGGTCTGTAACGGTAGCCAAGCATCATGCGCTTCTTGTACTGCTCATATATATCATCATCCGGAGTTACCTCTCCAGGTTCATGAGCGCCAACCCCCAGGTTGTTCTTTTTCACATTACCTGCCATAATTGGATCTGCAATACCACTTCTGGAGCTCCCCAAACCCTCACCTGCAGCCCACACAAATGAGAAAAAAAAACAACCTTTCTTTAAAAATAGACTTCTCATAACAAACTTTGTGAGCTAGTACAGCATCATACCAGCTGGAAGCATGCGTATTGTAGCGCTTGCCTTTATTTTACACAGAACTTTTTCTATACCTCAGGGATGGTCCTTGTGGCTAAGCTTTAGCCCACACGCCCAAATCAGGCAGTAAACAAAACTCCAGTTTTAGAACCACAAACTACGAATTTTACCATACTCCAAGTTTCAATCAAAGCAGAAACAGCAAAATATTGGTTACCAAAACAGTTAACGCAGACACGGTTTGAGTGCACACATGCTTGCAATACTCCGAGTTTACTTGGTTAAAACATATAAAAGCAGGCTACTTCATTATCAAAAATGTGATCATATATATACAAACTACAATTAAATATTGCTTTACCTAACTTGCCTGATAATCTATTTCAAACGACAAGATTCCTCCCAAAAGGAAAAGGGGAACCATTTTCAACAACACATAAGGATTAATCTAGACGACTGTAATACTAAGGGTTGGTGTTACGAGAGCAAATAATGGAAAATGTAAACTCTACTGATGAAGTACAGAATTGTCGCCAACAAATGTAGCAAACATAACTTAATTCTTCCAGAAATATATCTTTTGTAAGATCATATGAGGGAGAGAGAGAACCTTCTTTCCAACCCATTTTAGACAAAAGTCTGTGCCCAACATTATCAGCCTGGATTCTCGCCCTTTCCACAGCCTCTCTGGCGGCTTTCTGTGCAGCCACATCATTACAGGTAGCCAAGAACTTCTCAAGCTCTTCTGGTGGTATATAATCACCCATGTGATGACCTTTTTTCCCAGGAGCTGCTGTAATCCCGAATAATGAGAAAATCTGAAGCATTCTTTGTGATATGAAATAAAATTTAACCAAGAAGAAGCATCTTTAGGGAAGCTGTTGGCAATATAAAAAGGTTCAGACATAAAGGTTCAAACATAAGTATTTCAAGGAACATACGAATATGTCTAGTCTCAATCACAATAGTAGATATAAACCTTGGAGGGAAGCAGGTGGAGGCATTTCATCTTTTGACTGTTTAGGTTGTTTTCTCTTTTCCTCCTGTGCAGCCTTCTTCATGTAAAACTCCATCATTGCTATAGGATCTGCACTTCAATGAGATGTTATTTACGTAAAATATTTGTAAAAGAACAAAATGTTTGATCCTGGAGAAATTGAAGGCAGCATTCAAAAAGCAACACTTCTATAAACAACTATAGAAAATATTGCATTTGAAGTAGTTGATCGCCATAAAAGACACTCAAAGCAAACTACATTTCACAATAGTCACACAACCTGCAAATAATTTCCATTTTAAATGTAACAGATATTGCTCACTACATTCCCTATTTCACTAACCTAAAATCCAGAGATCTCCACCACTACACACTATTCACAAAATAAAAGGCCGTTAACAGATATTGCTCATTACATTTCCTTGTTCACTAACCTAAAATCCAGAGATCTCCATCACTACACACTATTCACAAAATAAAAGGCCGCAACAGGCATATGAGAAAAATAGCAAGTGACTCTAGTATAGGTTCTAATATTTCGCTACTGGACTCTCATTGCAGACAATAACAATTGAATACCTATCAATACAAAAGTGCAAAAATAACTTGAGGAAGTATGCGACATGGTAATTGTAAAGCAAGGGAGGAGTTCTTTCTAGAAAGAAGATATTGGCTGGGAAGAAGTATAGGAAGGAACAAGACACACAGCAAGCTCTCAGTGCATAGTCTGGATCAACACAATTAAAGCAAAAGCAGGTCCAAAATAAAAGAGGACAGAAATATAAGCTGCAAGTGCTCTTTGAATCTTAACAAAAAAATTACAAGATTTGAATATCCTCGGGTATTAGCTAGGAACAAGTTGACCTTTGTGAAGAGTGACTTGGGACCAAATTTAACAATGGGGAATTTTGTAGGTTAATAGTTGGGTATCGCTCCAGCAATCTATAGATACTCCATCCAAGTCTCTATACCTGAACTTTTTGCTATATTTTGTACTCCCTTGTCAGCCCCACATAATAGGTCCTTTATCGTGCATGTGTTTTATGGGATAAAAACAATTCTTTAAAATCTAAGGCAGTCAGGTCGTAGTTTGTCTCATTCTTCCCAAAATCCCTAACAGAAGCTGAGCATGGGTATCAATTATCAAGTCACACTAAAGGCCCATGATGAGAGATATACAGTTCCCTATCAATAACACAAAACTAAACACACAAATAATAAGTGGAATAAAACTATAACATTACCAGATCCTCCAGTTGATGCTGGCTCATTCGTGTTCTCAGGAGCTTCATATAAAGCTGAGGCTGGAATTTGATAATTCAAGTGCTGATTAGATGACCTTTGAGAACCACTTGGTGTATTAGGAGTAGCAGAGTTTGCAGCACCTAAAAAGACAAAGTGCCCGAGATTTATGTAAAAATGCTGTTTGAAAACCAATTGTGAAAGAAAGAATAAAATATTTCAACTTTAGAAAACAGCCAGTTATGGTGAGTGAACTAATAAATAACTCCACTTGAAAACACACTGCATGCTTCAAAAAATACAAAAACAGAGGTAACACAAATCTGATCATGATGACACGGTGTAACAAGGAAGCTTGGCCCCATCATGTTGAAGGCCTCATATGGTGAACATATAAGAATAAAACCTACCATGGCCAAAATGAAAAAACAATCCAATATAAGAATAAAATAAGTAATACATGTTGCCCAATTGTATGGCAGGAGAGCATGCAACCCAAAAAATGAATGAATGTAATGTCACAACTAATTTAACCTAGAGTAAATCATAATCAAATCTCATGAAATGCGCAGGACAATATTCAACAATTGTTACACAGAAACTTATTAATGAGGACTTAACACATGTCTATGTCCTCCATATTACACTTATAAGGTCCACCATTTTCATAAGAGACATACACCATTACTCTGAACTTAAGTAGAATGCATGACAAGACATGACTTAGAGTTATACTTCTAACCATATCTTGCCAAGATAGGTTTCTCATGGCTCAATATCTAAGAAGTATGGAACGCGGACGCGACATTTCTCAAAAAATTAGGACACCGACACATTGGGGACACACTATAGATAATTGTATTTTATATATAAAATCATATTATCACAAATATAGTGATAATGATATATTATTCATAGAAAAAGCAGTACTTCAAGATAAATAAATGTTGTGTAGTTATATAATGTAATTTTTGGACTAACATCATAATAGTCAATAATAATCAATTTGTTTGTGGAAGTGTACTACGCATATATAATTTAAATAATTGCTCTAATTTCCTCAATTGCTCTTTTCTAAATCTTTAATGTATCTTTCGATATTGTTATTATATTTTGAACTTTAACAAGTCTAGTCTTGGTAATTTGTATGTTCTCTCATACTATAAGATATTTAGTAGTCAAATTTTTAAATTTTGTTAATCACATGTCAATACATATTTATTGTTTAGTAGTAGACACGGACTACGGTCTAAAGAAATGTCGGACACGTCACTAAATAAATTTCGGACACGTGTTCAAAATTAAAATTTTACCATTTAGTTATGAACACAAATAAATGAATATCGGACAAATGTCTGTGAGTGTTCGGAGAGTGTCGGTGTCCAACACAGATACACCACCTTCTTGAGAGTGTCTGTGTTTTAGAGCTCAACATATAAAGAAGCAGTTACTGCTCACTGCCACAGTTCTACATAACAGCAGAAAAATTGTGGTCCTACTTTAGCATCATCCACAGCAAAGCCGCTATATTTAACCTCATAACTACAAGATGTGGATCAAAGTACTAACCAGCGGACGATGATTGGAAATCCCTGGCTTGTGACAGAGCCTTTTCCTCTTCGCTAAGCCGGTATTCGTAGTACTTGTAATCCGCACAACTTTCATCAAATAGAAACCTGAAAGTAACAGTTAAAAAAATCTGAGAATAAAATAAAAACACCAAAAATAGAAAAGGTGGAAGAACATCCCGGTCAAAATTTAACAAAATGGCAAACCCAAAGCAAAATGAAGGACCAGAAGGTCATATTTTGCATACCATAAACCACATCATAGGCTAAAAAGTTGAGACCACAACATAAGCCAAAAAACACTTGACACATAAAAAAAAAATGAAAATTTACTGAAGCTTGCCCCAAGGGAAAGCAGAGCATTTTCCAGAGTAGATTCTCAAATTTTCAAGGATGCCATTTGCTAGATACTTCATATAAGTCATAAGGGGCTCAAAACTCACTATAACAACAATAAGGATGCGGATTGAAATCTAAGGGTAATCACTTGGAGGTACTCACTCCGTGTTAACAAAGACAAATATTAGTCTTATAAAAGTTTTGTCTTCTTGAGGTCAAGGATTCAAGTCCCCCTTCCCCTTCCCCTTCCCCTCCCATATATATATCTCTTATACACATCT
>CM042189.1:6346111-6392016 GCA_023539305.1 Ilex asprella
ATATATATATATATATATATATATACACACACACACAGAGTTTTGAATTTGATATATATATATATAGAGAGAGAGCTTTGAATTTGAATTTGAATTTGAATTTTTAACATCCTTTAAAGGAATGACATTTTTTAGATAAAAAAAAATTGATTTAAGTCATTACATATAATTTTAAACTTATAAGTTTCCTCATAAGATTTATCTCCAAACAAGTATATTTAGGGGGACTCACTTTCAATTTTCATTTGTCTAAATAGGATTGAATTTTCGTTGGGTTGAATTACTCGACCTGTAGTCAATTAGGCCCCAAATCCAATTTGATCCGGATAAATGAAACATAGCTAAACTTTGGGATTTCTAAGCACAGTGGATGGATAAAGCATGAAATTACGTTATTACCCTTTAAACATTAAAGCACGAATGTTTGTTTATTCCCTCTTCCTCCATAGGCCACCACCACCACTCTCTTTCTCTTCTCTATCGTTCACACCTCAACTTTGTCTTCCAAATCACTCCTCCAACCCCATTCTCTCTTCCCTATCAGCTAGACCCACCAACCGTTTTCTCTCCCCCCTCCTGTACTGGATCCTACCAACCCATTTCCGTCATCCACGCGGTAGAGCCTGCCAAAACCCCAGTCATCATCGAAAAGACTCCCAAATCATCTGCACCACCGTCCACGACAACGCCATCAGGGAAATGGGCAGTTTATAGCTGGAAATACAAAAAAGCTTTGCAACTTCCAGAGTACCCAGATGAAGCTGAGCTTGAATATGTGCTTACGACCATTGAGGCCTTCCCTCCAATCGTTTTTGTTGGTGAGGCGAGGAGTTTGGAGGAAAAGCTTGCTGATGCGACGTTGGAAAATGCTTTTCCGTTGTAAAGAGGGGATTGTGCCAAGAGTATCAAGGAGTTCAATGCTAATAATATTCGTGACACTTTCAAAATTATTCTTCAGATGAGCGTTGTTTTCATGTTTGGTGGACAAATGCCTAATATTAAGATAATGAGTCTTACACCTTTATATGGATCTTTATATAATTTTTTTCCTTAATTATGTGAAGATATATTCAGATTGAATGAATTTGAGTTAATGGGGTTCTTGGATTTATAGTTTTTCTATACATTTATTTATGTTGGCATTATGGATTGAGATCAAAAGTAAATAAAAATTTTTGCAGAATTAATTTTGGTCCATCACAAGGGTTTTCAAGAGTATTATTGGTTATATGAAAATTGAGAAATTGAGAATTGTGATTTTGAATTGTGCGCTCAATTAATTTAGGTGAGAAAAATGGCGGGTCAGTTTGCCAAGCCGAGATCAGATCCATTGGAGGAGAAGAATGGAGTGAAACTGCCAAGTTACAAGGGAGACAATATCAATGGTGATGTTTTTAATGAGAAATCGAGAATTCCGCACCCTCACATAATTAAGGAACCCTCACATAATGAGAAATGTTGAATTAATCGCGATAAAGGCTTATTGCCAAGTTGCGGCAACTCTGAACATTCTTAGAGCCTTTGCAACTGGCGGTTATGCTACAATGCAGAGGGTCACACAGTGAAATCTTGATTTTGTGGAGCACAGTGAGCGGGGGGGGGATAGGTTTGTATGAGAAAAAGGGATATGTATATACTTTTGACATAATTCCGTTTGCTTTTGCTTTGATTATGTGGCTATATTTAGACTAGACACTGAAAAACAAATGAATACATGAACATTCTTATATTTTTTACAATATTAAATCGGTAACCAACAATAATTAAAAAGTAAAAAAAAAAAAGTGGTAACCAATAATTCTCAAGCCAAAAAAGAGAGAAGATTGGATAGGATTCAAGGGTTAAATGGTCAATTAGTGTCAAAGGTATTGGATGTTTAATAAAAAATTGTAGTTTGTCTATATCTCAACTCCATCATAATGCACTATCCAAAGCAGGGATCGGATAACACGATTTCCTATTATCCCCCTACAAATCTGGTTCATTAGGATTTGAATGGATTGGTTTGAGATTTAAATCCAAGTCACTCCAGTCCATTCATGAATTATCAAACACACCCATGAAAATACATTTTATTAAGTAGTAGGGGTCCATAAAAAATCCATCACTACTCACAAAGTTATTTTGATATAAAAAATTATTGTTTAGTACAGTGCTTATATTACTATCAAACTAATATTATATTACAATAGAAATGCGTAGTTTGGAATTATTTTAATATTTTAGGCCAATCTTAAAATTTTCATCATACTTGACTACACTTAATTGCAACTTGATCCCAAAAAATTATAAATTAATTCAAAAAAATTAAAACTTGTGGGTACATTAACGCATGTGGTAGTATACCCGTATATCGTAGTCTAATGCTCAGTTTGGTAGGAAAAATAAAAATCACTTTGATAATTATAACTTTTATTGATTTCAAGGAACATATATAATTATTGATCTCAAGGAACATATCTAACTTGAGATAGAAAAAATCTCGATCCGAATTAATATAAAATATGACAAACTTCAATAAAATAAAATTGGACATACTTCAATAAGCTAATTCAACTGTCGCAAATAGACTCATTCAACGACCACTAACATCCCTCTCAAAAGAAGTCATATTATATCATAACTTCATACGCGAGTTACCCTTATTTACTAATCATTAGAAGACAAAAACAGTGACACACACATACCTAAGTAAACGGAATATATAAGGATACTAAACAATATAGACACTGCCCAGCCCCCACCGACTTTTAACGGTTGAATTAAGGTTGAGAATAAAGTAGTAATCAGACAAAAAATCACTTGATTAATTCAGTTGGGGTTCACTATTTCACGTGGCAATACTGATTAGTGTTTCAATGAAGACAATGCAGACCCATGTTATGCATAGAGGCCCAAATTTTTTGGCTTCAAAATCGCTTCTCTCTCTCTCTCTTTTTATTGGTATTATGGTCAGAAATTTTCGGATCAGTTTATACTCACTTTTGACTAATCTTTTTTATACCGAAATTAGGAAATTCATAAAAGATAAATTATTCATAATTTAGCCTCCAAAGAAATTACCTAACTTCAAACTCAGAATGTCTGAATTTATAACTTATTTATGTTTCCAATAAGCTTCAAAATTGTTGAATGTTCCTATTCATGATTTTGCCACGTAGGATCCATAAACTAATCAAATCATACACATTTGGAGAGAGATTAGGAGGCAACTCGAGTAAATTGAATGGATTGTGAGGTAAATTCAGATTGAACCCAAGTTATAAAATGTTCAATCCAAACCCAACCTTCAACCTGAGCTACTACCCCATTATTGAGATTTCTTTTAGGGCATGATTGGATGATTTTTTTTAAGGGAAGATTGGATTGGTTTTAGCAAACCTTTTCCAAATTTAACCTCCTTTTTTATACAAGCTGATGATGCGCAAAATGGTCTTGCACACCACCTGTCAATTGTAAGCAATAAATGCAGTATTTAAGGTATGAGAGATGGGGAGACACAAGCTGTTTATAGTGGTTCAGTCAATCTTGACCTACGTCCACTCTTCAATGACTTTTGTTGCCGGGTACTTTATTCATTCAGGTGTGTAGGGAGCAGAGAGTATAAGTTGATAGGGAGAGAAGAGAGAGATGCTTAGGTAAAGAACGTATTGAGTGTCCTGCCCCCCAAGCGTTGGTGGGGCTTACAATTTATAGTCGCCTCCTAATAGATTGGGGCGACATAATAGAAACTAAGCAACTATTCTGGTGGAGCTGATTACTTCTCCTCAACAGGTGTGGTGCTCTCCATGAGATTCGACCGAAGGATGAAGTGAGGGCTGACCTTCTCCAAGGCGGCGAGGGTTAGGCTCCTGGATACTAATGTAGCTCCTCAGTGAGTTTAACTGATCCTTGACCATATAGGGGTTGGTGGGCTTTTATAAGGTTAGCCCCTTAGTTGAGTTTGGACTTTTTCCATGGATTGGGTCATTTGGGCCTGACCCATCACGAGCAATGTTATTGAGATCTAATTTATTAATTTAATTTGTTGACTTAATTTATTATGACATTTGAATTGACTGTGAATCTCGTTAAACATTGAAACTTGGTATTAATCTAATAGTTTACTGAAGTCACATCATTAGATCAACAAATTAGATCAAATTTTTAAGTCCAAATAACATTACTCTTTTTATACATGGGACTATTACACAAATTCTATATATACTTTTCTTTGGTAAGTAGCATAAATATACATGTAACCTACGGATTAATAACAATTATAACAAAAAATTATCATGTAATTGACTAAATTGTCCATTGGTCAATCCAATCCAATTGGGTAGATAAAAAAATTTGTTAGGGATACAATGGTCAATTTACCTATTTATCTTGGATTGGTAGATATGAAATCCACCCTTCATGGTTTGGTGAATCACATGTATATAGGACTGGCCGACACTGTTCACAACGGCCCGAGATTTAAATATTGGGCCTTAAATCGATAAATAAATATGGGTATGCTTGGTCTATTGGATTATTTTTGTTAAACCATTTTGACAAATCCAATAAACAAAAGAAAATTTGGAAGCCAGTACAAAAATTTGGATTTAATTGAGCTAAATTATATTAAGAAAATTTATTTGACCTTAAGTGCATTTTTTTTGAAAAAAGACTAGAAAATCATTTATTAATCCATTACTCTCTCTCTCTCCCACTGTTTCTTCATTACTCTCTCTTCTTTATTTTCTCTCTATCTATCTTTCTCTCTCTCTCTCTCTCTCTCACACACACATTGATAATCTTTTTTTTTCAAATATGTAAAAAATTTATTTAATTTTTTCATCTTTCTCTCTCTCTCTTTCCCCCCTATTTTCTCTCATTGTTACTCTTTCTGTCATTATTTTCTCTCTTCTTATATCAATGTTACAACAACACAATTACATCAATCAATTACATCAATTAATTATAATTACCCTATAATACACAAAATAATTACTTATGTGTGTTCTAATAAACCAAACAGTTATACTAAAAAATTACACTAAATTACAACACCAACCCAATTTATCTTTCAGTTGTTTACATAGACCAAAGAATTACATTATTTAGTATCACGATATTATTAAACCAATTATTTACACTGAATTGAGATTATCATTATATAAAAGAGTTTACAATTATATCAAATTTGGTGTATATAATTGGTGTAATCATGTCGTGATACTAAATGATGCAACTCTTTAATTTATATAAACAAATGAATAACAAATTAGGTTGGTGTCATAATTTTATGTAATTGTTTGGTGTCAATATTTGGTTTATTAGAACACATGAATAGCCATTTAGTGTAGTATAGGGTAACTGTAACTGAAATTGATTTGTGTAATTGTTTTGTTGTAATGTTGATATAAAGAGAGAGAGTAATGATGTAAGAAAATAAGAGGGAGAGAGTTAGACAGAGAGAAAATAAAGGAAAGAGATTAAAAAATCAAATCAAATCTTTACATATTTGAAAAGAAAATAAATTATCAATGGGAGATAGAGAGAGAAAATAGCGGAGAGATGGAGAGAAAATAGGGGATAGAGAGAGAGTCAAAGAATATAAATTATGCATAATTTAAGGAAGAGTAAGCAAAAAAATTCAAATGTCATTTGAATTTCGTCACAAGATATTTTATTAAAATTGAACTTAATAGAGTAAAATACTTATCTATATACTTCATCTCAAATAAATCTAAAAAAATGTATCTACACCCAAACAACTCA
This sequence comes from Ilex asprella, assembly GCA_023539305.1. Taxonomy (NCBI): domain Eukaryota; kingdom Viridiplantae; phylum Streptophyta; class Magnoliopsida; order Aquifoliales; family Aquifoliaceae; genus Ilex; species Ilex asprella. The sequence continues at coordinate 6,351,860 of CM042189.1, forward strand.
TAAACAAATAGCTCGTTAAGGAGTTTGTATGACCTCGATTAAAATTTGGATTCAATTTAGGTTGATAGAAATTAGAGAAATGATAACTGATTCAAGTTTAATTCCAAATCCGAAACCCCAAGTCCTGAGTTTGAATTGCGTTGATATTTTTTCTCTAAACTTAATCCAAATATTAAAAATCTCTTCTCAAGTAATGAAAATTTTTGGTTTGAATTCGGATTAACTCTTCCAAATTGTACCCCCTGGTACTTGGCTAAAGCTTGCGCGGGTTAAATAACATCAAAATGGATCATATATTCGATCCAAATGTAGATCAAATAAGATACAAACCATGGTATTAACTCCGATTAACATTTTCTTTCGGTTCACGTTAAAGCTTCTTTTATGATCAATATTAGGAATTTCAAATTGCATTCCAAATCAGTAAAGACTCTTGGATCAGTCGATTCCGTTAAATTTTTTCAACAGGTCCCTACCCATGTACTTCGTTCACAATTTTCGTGCACCTTGCTGATGAAAACCATGTGGGGATAGCCAACAATTTTGAGGAAATCCAAAGATGTTCTAAGTGAGACCCAAGGCATGTGAATCTTTAAATGGATCCCTTCTTAGTTGAGACATACATACTTTCATGACTAAAAAGTTGTTATTTATTTTACCTACAAAAAAAGATTTTGTTTATTTTGCCATTTACTTTGTTTTTTTCCTAGAAAATATCATTTACTTTATTTCAGGTTTGTCAATAAAATGGATTTTGATTTGAATTCGACTAGTCATATTTAAATTCATCTTGTTGACCGGTTATCAAAACATGTATATGTTAGATCATTTTTCACAAATTCGAATTTAGGTGTATTAATTTCATATCTAATTGTAATTTTATCTGAATCATATGTAATATTGTTATACGAAGAAACCATATACCACTTTACTCAAAGTGGGAAAAAAAATTCTTCCATTGATAGGGTTGTAAGCAAATTTATCAAAACAATTTATCTAATATTTAATTGAAAGTGTCTGTCATGCATTCATAATCATTAAATATGAGTCTATACAAAAATGATAAGGTGGACACAAAAGCTTTTTTCTCAAAAAAACACTTAATATACACATATAAATAATAAAAAAATTGAGGGTGGGCCCTCCATGTGGCTCCACCATTATTCCCAATCTTATATATTTATTTATTTATATTACTTATGAATGTCAACATCTGCGAAATTTTCTTGATTTTTTATTTTATCTCTAATTATTATGATAAAATCAATTATACTCACATATATATATTTTCATTTAATTCTTATTTTTTACACTTATTGGACTTTCAACTTATTTTAGACTCTTGTATAAAGACTATTAAATTTTTTTAAACTCATTTATTAGTAATACAGTTACATATAATAATCTATATCTATATAATTATTATACACATGTAGTTATTAGGTTGAATTCTACAGTAAAATATATGTTATATTTTATTTTTTGATATGAAATAAAATAATAATACTATAAGTGATTTAATCAATTTATTTAACAAAATAAAAATTAATAATTTTATAATATAATTAGATGTGCAAATGTTTAAAGGGGTCGAAAAAATACCTAAATAAATGACAAATTAGTTACTTAAAAACATATAGAATAAATCAATAATTAAATTTAGTAATAATTAAAATATGAATTAATTATTTGGCACCTAATTATTATTTAATATAACTACACATATAATTCATATTTTCTATAAAAATAATATTATTTAAATTTATTTATATGCAACGGACATCGTGTATTACTAGTAATTATAAAGTTTCTCTGGTCTTTTTCTAATTTAGACTAAAATTCTAAAAAAATAAAAAATATATATCAAAATAAGAATATGACTTGATATTATTAGAAATTTCAAAAAATTATGATATTCGTAAACTAGAAATATAGACGTATTCTTATGAACGCAGAAAATATACCGGATTAATATAGAATTGTCAAGTCATCCTTTGAAATATATATCATGAAAAATCGTTCATATCTCTGGGCTTATGCAGCATCTTGTCGGTTGGGTAGCATTCAAAACCTTTCGCACAGACGTCGTGACCTCTAGGCTTCAAAATTGAGTTCGAATTTTGGTAATTTTTTGAGATTAAGTTATAAAAAATTTACCTTTTATAAATAGTCTAATCTTGGCGTGGAAGACTTATCTTTGACCGGATCGGAGAAGAGACTAGTCGAGATGCACACAAACTAACTCGGATATCATTGACCGTTGAACTAAAAAACCAAAAACGCATAAAACTATCTTAGCCAACTTAAATTTTTATTTGAGCAATGTTATGGGGACCTAATTCAATAAAATTATTAGATTAATTGCGAGTTATTGGGTGAAGTTTACTTTCAATCTAATAATTATAATTGATTAAATCTTCAAATTAAGTCTAAATAATTATTTTTTTTTCTATAATGGTCTCAATAATAGTAACATACCTCAATCATATCTCAAGTTGACTTACACGCATTGAAAATTTACATTCCAATAACGAATTCAATTGACACATAATAAATCAAATTTTTATTATGGTAAAGTGTACGAGAAAAACAATGTTGCACTTGAGGTTAACAATAGAGTGAGTGTTTGGTTTTTGAGAAAATTGGACAAACTGTATTTCTTCTTGTAAATTGAACAAATTGGCAAGGACTGCGAACAAACTAGCAAGAAGTGGGGGTTCATCAGTCAGAGACACTACGATATTCAAATCAGTAAAAACTTTGAAGTTAAGCAAACAAATAGCATAGAAACAAGCGCATACCTCATGTGGTGTTCGATAAAACTAAAAGTTGAAGTCTAAAAACTGAAAACTAAAGTCTGACAACTGAGAGTTAAAGTGTGAAAGCTGAATGCTGAAATTATAAACTGTTTGGTACTTATTGAAATTTAATTACTGAATTGAACTAAACAGTTTGATAATTATATAGAGTTAACGTCTAAAAATAAATTAATTTTTAATTTTATCCTTTCATTAATTACTTTAAAATATTTATAAAATATGTTTTTATCTAATAAAAAATTATAGTCTACATTTAACAAACACTGTAATGATACTAATTTAAATTAACACTGTCAAATCATTATCGTGACCCACCAGAATAGTTAACATAATGTAAAGAAATTGAAGAACACAAGGCAGTTACCCTGCAACCAAAAAACAAATTGAATAAATAAATATTAGTCTAATACAAAGAAATAATTGAACTACAAAACAATTGAACAATAGAAAACTTAACAAATACATATAAAATAATTGAACAAATAAACTGTTTGTTGGGAGCGGTGTTCCAAAATAGTAAAATCACCTATTGATATTTATGATATTATGTAACTTAAAGTAAATCAGAAAAGTAACAATAAAATGTAAAACAGTTACACAAAAACAACTGTGACGAAATAGTTACACAAAAGAGTTACAGTAAAGAGTAATAGTGACAAGCTTTCACGAAAGAGTTACAGCACACAGTTACACGTAACTATACTGTCTAAATAAAATAAACACTGACCTGTTTGCAGAACAGAAAATGTAATTGAACTTCAATTAGATCAAGGCTAGTGTTTGACACTATGTCCTTAAGACAGATTTCGCCCCCACACACGGTGCTTATGGAATCACGAGCGTCTGCCTCCCAGGATACAATGATCTTTACACGGGCAGAAGTAGCACTCCAATCTCCCCGTCCAGCGAACCAAACTTGAGTTTTGTACTCTCTAAACACACAGACTTAATACTGAAATGTAGACTGCAATGTATGTCTTAATGCCGAAATGTAGAGACTGAATTTTTTCTATGCAGAATGATAAATGAATCTGGGTATTTATAGACACTTTGGTGACTTTCAGGACAGTCACCACACTAAAAGACAACCCAGAAATACTAAGAACACAACATTTAACAGTTAGTATACACCTTTGAAGTTAACTGTTCTTGTATGAACAGACTTAACCTTTCGGTTTGGAAGGAAGAAAAAATTATTTAATTAATTCATTTAATAAATGAATTTTCTCTAAAAAGATAGGACAAGTTCGTACCTGAGCCCGGCCCGGTCGTGGAGAGGCGGGCGGGCGGTGCGCGTGTGGTCGAACTAACGACATGTAGGCGCTCGCTCTGCTCACAAAGCTGTGGTACTCCTTGGGGCCCAACCCATAAAACAAACTTGACCTATATATGCCCATGTTGAACTTTTTCCTCAACCAATGTGGGATTGGTGTCACATCCCACATTGCACTTCATTTATTTTTACCTTTTCAAGAGTGTCACTGTAGAGCCTATTTTTTCATTCATTTCTTACTCGATTTGAGTAAGTGAATATACTACATTATACTCCTCACGGAATAGAATATGAACCCACGAAAATTTATTCAAAATAATAATTGGGTCCTACTTTAATTTTGGCTCAAAGTCGACCAAAAACTTGTTTTGGTCCAACAATGTTAACCAATAACAAAGAGGAAGAGAATAATAACAAATTGAATAACACAATATATGGAGAGAGAGAGAGAGAGAGAGAGAGTGATTTGTGTTTATGTGTACGTGTTGTGTGTGTATGTGTAAAGTGTGCGGCGTGTGTGTGTGTGCAATGTGTGTATGTGTGTGCTTTATATATTGTGTGTAATTATGTGTGTATGTGTGTGATGAAGAAGAAAAGGGAAGAAGTAACTTACCCATGCGATTCCTGAAGAAGACAACGGGAAAAAGAAATGGCGTTGAAGATGATAGATAGATTATAGGTTTTTGAGAGAACACTAATTAGAGTTTCAATAGGATTATGAAATATTTCAGGGTAGAATTGTCATATTGTAAATATTATTAAAGATTTTTTGTTGAACGTTTTAATTTTCAGAATTAAGTAAGAGATCTCTTACTTAATATTTTAGTTTATTCTTAAGAAGTACTTATATATTAAGATATTCAAGTTTTAGTTATCAAACGAACTTAATTAATAAGTGCGGAATACATTCATTTTAAGTGTTGAATTTGAGTTAAGAAACATACCCTTAGGCTCAAGGCTATTCGGTATTTATGGGGATTCCTTTCTACCCCTTAGGGTTTCAATTCGTGGTTGTACAAGGTGGCGCACCTATCTTTTAACCTTAATTTATGTTGAAATCTTTCCAGATTTTGTCACATTTTTTCAATGCAAACCTATGTTTTTGCTTGACCCCACCTTTAATTATCCAGCATAGCCTAGGTATCTTTTCGTTTAGTCTTAAAACCTTATCGGTACATTAAAACCAAGAATCATCATTCGATTTCCAACTCCTCTGCCCGGTGATTGTTCGTCCACTGCATGAACTGAGCTGTTGTATGACAGTTATTTCCAATCGTCTGGGACCAAGATTTGTTTAGTTTATTTTGATATGTGGCTTGGGCAAAGGCACTATACTATGTATGTATTTTGTTACGTGTCTTTGTATGTTATTGAATGATAAAATGTATGATGTAAAGATAATGACGTAGTGTCACTTTTACATTCAATATTTTCTTCAAATTATTCATATTAAGCAAAAACAAACTGGCTTAAGCATTAGAGGCACCCCGACCAACACGGTATGTTGTATACTTGTATCTATCCCGCATTTAATATTCCACCTCAACATATATAATTATGAGCAATAATTTCTTGCTTGAAGACACTTTTTAATATCAAAAATTAAATATTGATCGGAGAACATTAATATTGTAAAAGATAATTTTTTTTCTTTTTAATTATGCAATCAAAAATTAGACTTGACAGAAAGAAAATATAAAAAATATAGAGAGAGAAGAGAGAGTTAGGTGCGGGTTTTTTTTTTTGTAGTTTGCATTAGAAAGTGTGTTTTTTTAAGTTGTATAACATTAAACACTGTACCACCGAGCGTTAGATTAGTTGGTGATGGACTGTTCTAGCTTAACTAAGGTCTCAAGTTCGAGTCTTGGAAACACAACTGCGTTCGGTAGGAAGATTTTTGCCGCCTTTGTGGTCATACCCGGCTCGAATCCGAATTAGTCGGAGCCAAAAGTAACTTTCGGATAACAGATTGTCAAACCAAAAAAAAAAAATTGAGCACTATGCAAAAAATATGTTTTTGAACGATTTTTTTTTCTAAATGAATTTTATACTATTATAAGATGAAATTTGATGAAGATTATATTAATCTCATCCGTTGTTATCTTTTTATAAATGTATAACTTAAATTGCTAGACGTAATATTAAATAAATTTCCATCGTTATATATATAACCTCTTGAGTGATATCAATTGGATTTTGGTAACACCGGGTAGGATGGTTTAATGGTAGTATCAGCCTTACTCTTCATCCAAAGGTTGAGAATTCGAGTCTTTGAGTCCCAATTAGAGCTCGGTGGTTAGCGTAGCTAAATTTGATCCTGAGAGATGTTTCAGGTGCAGTCAGGGGCCATATAATCCCACCGGTTAGGACCTAACGGAATAGTTGTTGGGCGCTTTTTCTTGCTCCCACCCCTTTTTTAACTTGCAAAAAAAAAAAAAAAAGAGGTTGGTGGGGTCATCAGTTTGAGACATGTCAAATTGTTCCAATCTGGATGCTCCCTATAGAGCAGAAATTGTGGATGTATACATGAGATACCAAAACTAATGAGCTGGAAAACTTATTGCAAGCAAGTGGTGCAATAAAGGCTTTGCCGCTGAGAAAGTGGCCCAAACATATTTGATACAAAATCTAATGTTATTTGTGTCCAAAAAAATTGATGTAATTTATTAATTTAATGATGTATTAAATAATAAAATTTAATAGCTTCTGAGGTGGTAGCCTAGTTGATTTCCGTAGAGGGTGAAAGTCCCGCCATTTTTATTATCTGTGCAACTGTAGAACTCTTTATTAGAAGTTTATCACTTAGCACATCATTAACTTAATAAATTAAATCAACTTTTTAAATCCAATACAAAGCTATTTATACTCCGATTTAATTTCACCAAAAGTGATCCCAAAATCTGATTTTCAAGAATTTGTTCCCACCATGCAATTATGATGGAAAGGAGAGATGAAAACACAAGGCAAGCATTCATACGCACCAAATGCTAAATCATGGATTCAATTCTAGAAATTAGGCACCCCAAAATAGAGAAAAAAAAAAGTCGATTATGATTTACCATTTTGAGATCCTACTACAAGCAAGAGTTTTTGTGCACTAACCCAATTGATGCATGATTGTTTGAAGTCCCAACACTTCGATTGGCAATGGTACATACAGAAATAATAAGACTACAACTCTAAAAAAAAAAAAATCAATTCTAGTACAAAATGTGAGAGATAATTGTGTTAGAATTTTAGTGATGACAAGTGTTCGTCTGTCCAAATTATACATTATACTTTTAAATTTAAGAATCAACATCTTCAAAATGAAGATACAACTAACTACTCACTCTAGAGTGACATTTTCAATAAGAGTGTCATACTAGCAGCTTAAGTATTGTAATTCTTTTTTTTTTTTTTAGTTAAACAGTTAGAGGTGTCTTGACTGTACACCTTGACTAATCTTTTTTTCGATCTAATTAAACGCATATCATCTACACTAGGACTGAGATATTAATGAAGAACTTATCCCTCATGATTTGACCTGAAAAACGTTGTCAAAATTAGAATTTAGGACGTCAGAATTAACAATTCGTCTCTCTTATCAGTTAAGCTAATTCTTCATATACATTGGAAGCATTATAATCTCATTTTCTTGGTTTGCAAGTCCTTTTCCCTGGATAATACCTTGTTAAGCAATAAGCAATATAATTCATTCTAAATTTCATGAATTAGGATGTAAGAAAGGTGATACAACACAAGTACAAGTCAACTGTCATGTCGATTAGTAAGAAATGTGAAAATGTCTGTGTGTCAATCTATTTGAACACGTCAGGATAGTTGAGATATGAAATTTTTGGGAGTTCTAGTACCAAGGTTTCAAGTTTTGATCCCATCACCCCCACCACCCACTGCCACAACCCACCACCACCCATCGTTGTCAACCACCGCCACCACCCTCTTTCACCAAACCCCACCACACCTAACACCACCAATCACTATCACCAGTCATCACACACCACCGTCGCCACCCACTTTCACCAACCTCTACCACACCTAACACCATCAATCATCATCACCTGTCATCACACGCCATCGTCGCCACCCACTGTCATCCACCCCCACCATACCTACCACCACCATTGTCATTCGCCACCACCCACTACCACCATCGCCCACCACCACTGTCATCGCCCTACCACCATCACCGTAGCCAACCACCGTCGTCGTTGCCCATGGATGTTACTACAACCATCATTACCCAAAATGCACCACCGCTATCACCTTTGTCACTCACAGCTGTCACTACTACCACAGTTGTTGTTGTGCACCACAACCACCACCGGTTTCCATCACCACCGCTATTACTATTCAACCACACTATAATTCGTGTTTAAATTCATTTTTCTCTCATCTATGTTTCTATTTTGATTTTGTGTATGAATACAAATATATTTATGGTTGATATTTTTTTGAATTTTCTCCATGCCTTCAGGCATGGATAATAATTAGTAATAAAATATAACTCTATTTGAACAAAATATATCTAATATTATAGTTGAAAAGTTAAAATTTTAATCTATAAAAATATAATAATGGTCAAGAACATCAGCTTTTTTGCATGGTCTCTAACGTCAAACAACTCAACTAACACACTCTTCAATGTTAGACAACCCCAATAATTCACGCTTACCTCTTTCTTATTTTCTCTTTATTCATTTTAATTTTAAAGTATGTAATTAACGAAAAAAATAAATTATTTTTAAAATATATATGTTGCACAATCAAATTTTTGTTATTATAAAGTTTGTTTAGGCACGAGATTATTGCTATATAACAACGATATTAGATTGTTCAAATTTGACGATTTATCTCATGACTTATATTTTAACTGCAATAAATTTGTCTATTTACATTTACCTCTTTAGTTGAAGCAAACTTTTTTAACAGAAAAACTATCCATATAATTTAGATTTAGTGACTTTTTTTTATGATTCATATTTTAATTTTTTAATCACATAAAAAATCTACAACTTTTGAAAAACTTTCTCAGTGAAAAAGTTTAGAAATTACCTCATCTTTCAAACTGCTTGGCCACGTAGCATCCCTAGCTTCTTTATAGTAGTGGCGGACTTCTTTATAGTCATCACGCACTGAACTCCCAGTACCAGCACCATCACGTGGCTTCTTTACAACTTCAACTGTTATCCTCAACCGTAAATACGCCCTCGATTAGGGGCATTTACGTCCAATTATTTCTATATAACCCTCACGCCTCCTTTCACCCTTCACCCTTCCCCCTTCCACCACCGTATCCACACTCTGTCATCTCTATTCTCACAGTCACAGCCACCCCAAACCCCTCTCTAACACTCATACTCACACCTTAACATAGTTCAGTACAAACTCCCTCGCACTTGTCACAGGCTTACACGTTTCAAGCTACTACCAAATTCTCTTGAAAGTGCTAAATCAACAATACCACAATTCTTGTGTTCAACAAAGATGGGACTCATTGTGCCGTTTTGGATCACTATTATTGTGTTTGCCGCTGGTTCTGTCGTTAATGCCTGCCCGCCGGCTGACCGGGAAGCACTATTGTCCTTCAGAAATGCCCTTAATGAACCCTACTTGAACATCTTCAACACATGGGCAGGCACAGACTGCTGTACCAACTGGTACGGCGTTAGCTGCGACCCCACCACAAATCGTGTGGCCGACATTAACCTCCGTGGAGAGTCCGAAGACCCGATATTGGAAAAAGCAGGCCGGTCTGGTTACATGACCGGTTCACTCTCTCCCTCTCTCTGCCAACTCGACCGACTCACAACCCTCGTTGTTGCCGACTGGAAAGCCATCTCCGGCAACATTCCGGCATGCATTACTTCCCTCCCCAACCTGCGAATTCTTGACCTCATCGGAAATAAAATATCCGGCGAAATTCCGGCGGGCATTGGCTCGCTGAGTCGACTCACTGTCCTTAACCTCGCCGACAACCAAATCACCGGCTCAATCCCGAGTTCAATCGTCAATCTCTGTAGCTTAATGCACCTGGATCTCAGCAACAACAAAATCTCCGGCCAAATTCCGACAGATTTAGGAAAACTCAACATGATGAGCCGAGCTTTACTGAATCGAAACCAACTCACCGGATCAATTCCTACTTCGATTGCCAATATTTACCGACTCGCCGATTTAGATCTCTCCAGGAACCAAATTTCCGGATCAATCCCATCCCAACTTGGATCAATGCCGGTTCTCTCAACCCTATATCTAGACAGCAACCACATCTCCGGCGGAATACCAGAAACTTTATTAAAAAACACCGGTTTGAACATTTTGAATCTGAGCAGAAATTCATTAGAAGGGTATTTACCGGATGTTTTTCACTCCAAAACCTATTTCACAGCACTCGACTTATCGTACAATAATTTGAAGGGTTCGATTCCGAAATCGTTGTCGGCGGCGAGGTATATCGGACACTTGGATTTGAGTCACAACCATCTCTGCGGTCCGATTCCTATGGGGGCTCCGTTCGATCAATTTGAAGCGCCGTCGTTTGCCAACAATGATTGTCTGTGTGGATCGCCGTTGAGAACTTGTTAGTGTTTCGTGTGTGTTTGTATTATCGAAATATATGGTTGTTATTTGTATTATTATCGTAAACGGGGTGGATTAAAGTGTAATTTTAATGTTGATGTTGTCAAGGCAGTGTTTATGGAAAAGCTGAAACTAAAAAGATCCTTCAGTTTCATTATCATTATGCATGCACGTGAAAATGTGCTCAAAACTTCTTTAGAGGAAGAAAAGAATAAAGGAGGGTGAGAAAATATTCGGTACATGCTTTGTATGGGTACAGTTGGTGGAGTCAGAAATTTCGCTTAGAATAGATATTTTATTTAAAAATTTTAAATTTTTTCTTCTGATTAATAAAATTACTAATTATATTGTATTTAATACTTAAATATTCATAAAATCGAGAAAAGTTTAACTCTTTTATTTAAAATTATAAACAAACTTCACTTGTTTTTTAGAATGCAAAATAATATATAAAATTTCTTACAAACTTTTAAGTACCAATTTTTTTAAAAAAATTAAACTTCTTAAAAATTATAAATAAACTCAAAATTTTAAATTTTATAGTGGGGCCAAGTGGCCCATTGCCTCCAATGCAATTCTGCTTTTGATAACATGAATAATCCAAAATTTGTTACATTTATTAATTGGAAAATTCCACAGATGCTTTTCAACTATGTCCTTTATTTAAAAAATTTGCCAACTTTAGAATTTCTCATTTAACGGTAATTCTACGGTATTGAAAAAAAAATCGGTATCATATTGAAAGTTATTGTTTTTTAAAGTCAAATTATACTTTTTAAATGTAAAATTATAGTTGTTTGAGGTAATTTCATAATGAATTATAAATATTCCCTGATCAATTGTAACTTTACATTTAAAAGCTGTAATTTAATCTCAAAAGATAATAATTATTATTTTTTAGAAATTATAATTTTATCATTTGTAACATAACCTCAAAAAAAATACGTTTAAGTTTGAATCTTGACAGTTTCTTAAGATTGCTGAGAATAACATGTCTTTGACTGAATCGAGAAAAAAATTAGTTGATTGCGTATAAATTAACTCAAATACTCGTAACCATCGAATAATAATTAAAAAAAAAACAGCCATGTGGTTGCCACTAGAGTCCAAACCCTTAAAAGTTTTAAATCAAGTTTTAAATTTTTATTTTTATTTTTGGACAATTTTTAGGAGTGAAATCTTGATGTGGTGGGTAGGAAACATTCCCATGAAAGTGCTCACACCAATGCTACTTTTGATGAGCTGGTGCCATTGGTGCTGAGTAGCCTATGATATGCATAATAATTATGAAGGACTGAAGAGTGAAGAGGCTCTTTCATTTCTTGGATTTTTGTGTCAAACGTCTTTGCACTTATCTTTGTGTTGCGTTGCTACTCCAAAATCAATGTAGTGTCTACTCCCTACTCTTTACTCTGCCGTGCTATTGCTAAGCATTAAATGTTTGTATTAGTTAAGTAAATGGGTCACACACACACACACACACACAGAGAAAAAGACAGAGGGGTCAAAGGGTCTGGCAGATCAATGCATGTTCTGATCCCATGTGACCTGCCTCTGTGCCTATACGTAATCAGTAATGGGTGGGCCCTACCTCACTAAATGCTAAATACTAAAATATCCCATATACAAAGCTAAGGCTCACGATAGTGAACATAACGTAGCTTCACTACGATACACCCAGTATGCTTCCGTTTCCAGTCCAAGGCCGCCTCACTCTTGAACCTAAAATGGCATATGAAATTAACCCACGGCCCACAGCAGCAACCCTCAGACAATCCCCTATCATACTTGCACATCAAACCTAGGGGTTTAATTTGTATTAGGCAATTCGATTTTAATTTTAAAAAATTAAGACTTAAACTAGAGTTTTTAATACTTGGATTGAGCTTGGGTCAAAAAACTTCAACCCGAATTCAATTTGAGCCGAGTTCGGTTTGAGACATCGAAAATCCGAATTCAACCTGAACCCGACAAATTAAAAAAAATTTATATATATAAAAAACATTAGCACCTTTTTTTTATTTTTACTCTATCATCCTCTGTGTCTTGTTGCTTGCTACTCTATTATGCATGATTGGTGGTGATAGTGTGATGTTTTAAGTTTAATGTTTTTATGGGTCTAATTTTTATGTTTTTTGGGATTGTGCTTTGAGATCACTAATTTTTGGTGTGAAAGCAAATGAACAATAATCGTGCACTGTTATGAATGAAATATATAGATTGTTTTATGAATTTGTAATTATTCCCTCCTCTCTTTGTCTCTCTTACAGTAAACCCGAATTCAACCCGAGCCTGCCTGAATTAAACTCAGACAATGCTTGGGTTGAATTTTTTAACCCGGTATAGGGTCAGGATTGAAGATTATATACCTAGGATTGAGCTTGAATTGACTGTCTAACCCGTCCAACCCACCCAAGTTGCACCCCTAACCAAACCTCCTTAAATGCAAACAATAATTGATCCCATGCATAAATCATTGTCATGGCTTTAACTTTGAGTTTTTGTCTTATACATATCTACCTAAGTTACCAGGATTAATTAATGATAATTTCACTTTGCATCCTAAAAAATTGAAGATTTTTTATTTTTATATTTACAAAGATTAAATTTTTTATATTGTATTATTAATGTATTAGAAGTGTTGTAATTTAAATTTTCGTTAATTTCTGCTACTTATTAAGTCTAAAATCACCTAAATGATGTTGACAAAATGAGTAATGAAAATTAATGTAAGAGTCACATTATAATACTTTTAATACATTAAGGGTATGTTTGTTTGATGGGTTTGAACGACTACGTAATGGCGGGTTTAACAAAAACAGTCGAATGAATCATGATATCTCATGTTTGGTGGGTTTAACAAAAACAGTCGAATGAATCATGACATCTCATGTTTGGTTACAGACCTAATGCTCGGGATTGGAATTCTGACATATAACAGGCCCTTAAGGAAAAACTCGTATATATGGGTTTCAACAAATCCATTTAAGGGGGGGGGGGGGAGGCGTGGACTTTATATGTATTTGTGTCACTTGTCAAACATAAGATTTGATATGATACATTGTTCAATCTCTTGAATTAAACCTAAGGGTTAGATATAAAAAAGTTTCACAAATGCAATCCAAGCTCTCCCATAAAAATTATTCAAACAACTCCTGAAAGTGTAATATAAAAAATCAAATCTGTGAGGGTATAAATTTTATTTTTTAAAAAATCTATATATCTATGCGATTATACCGTTTTAATATATTTTCACATTTTTTCTCAATTATATCGCTCATCGTATCGCTGATAGATCTTTTTGCATATTGAGTCACACTCATACTCATAAAGAATGATCTATCATTGATAGAAAATGTACTTGAGTAACTTGAGTGAGTACTTTAATAAATTTTAATTTTTTTATCAATTAATAAAAAATTAGATGATACATATCTTAATTGGTGTGATAAAATATAATAGGATGGACACACTTAAGTATAATCAATAAATATTTCAGACCTATATAGGTAATAGTAATAAAAAAAAATTGAGGGTGGGCACAGTCCTCACATAGCTCCACCCATGCTTGAGGTGATATTTTTTTGGGTTCAATTGTTAGAGGTGTTCGGACCAGTTTACACGCATCTCGATTAATCCCCTCTTTGGTCAGGTCAAAGGCAAGTCATCCACACCATGAGTATTCATGAGTAATAAATCTTTCAAGGTCTGATTCCAAGCGATTGTCAAAATTTAAATTTATGACATTTGAGTTTATGTAGGGGCGGAGTGGGGATTTTTTCTTAGTAAGGGGGCAACCTAAATTTTTAAATTTCTAACCATAACGGCAACATTATTTTCATTAAAATATGTAATAATATCATATGTCACCATCACTATAATTTATTTCTTGAATAGGAAACGGTTGCTTTAATGCTGATTTTCTTATAAAAAACTTATCCATAGCTGATTAAAAAATGAATTTATCTAATTAAATTCACGTTTGAGAGTTCGTCATTAAGTTAATAAGAAATGATATAATAAACTACATATAATGAAAATATAATCCATAAACCTAAAATATAATCCAAACTAATTTTCTAGGTTTTTTTCAAAGCCTGATTTGCACAACAATTCAACCAGTAAGTCAATTCATTGATGAATATACCAAAGAAAGTGACCAAGAAACTGATGAAATGAAAGATCAGAGAGCTGGACTGGCTGGTGAAGAATAGGCAAAGATTGACGTCTGAACGAAGAAGACAGGTAAAATGTGTAAAAACCATAGCAAATTTGAACTTTTATGAATAAAGGGCAAAACGGTAAATTGTCACCATGGTTCGGATTGTAAACTTGAAATTTTCTAGAGCTCGGATGAAGAAACGGATCTCACCGTTGGATTCGTCTAGCGAAATCTAGTCACCATGTCAATTTTCATCAAATTCCGAGATAGATAGGTTTTTCGTGTTTTACGAAACGGTTGGACCACGGAGACCCAAATATGAAAATTTTGATAAAATTAGCAATTTTGGGAAATAATTTAAGACAAGTCGAAATAAAAATATTTTGAACTTGAGCCGAAACGAAATTTAATCGTTTCGTTGTGAAAACGGACCCGAGAAATAAAGGGTCGTGTGGCGCGTTGTGGGCCAAGTATTGAAAAATATAAATAAAGGGAAAATCTGATTTTGCCCCATTTTTATTTGTTCAGCTGTTAGCCGATAGAGAAGAGAGAGAAAAGAAGGAATTTCTCCACCTTCTCTCTAAGATCTACGGGATTCTAGAGGTCGAATCCGCTGGGGCCAAGAAGGAAAGTCGTTCTCCTCGTCAAGGGCTACGCCTACGTACAAAAAACAAGGGCTTTCACCGAAAGTAAGAAAATCAAAATTTTAGAGGAGAGAGATTTGAGCTTGGGTTGATTTCTAGGAGCTTCCCAAGCGCATTCCTCACGCTACAAGAGGTAGGGTTTCCTTCTGTTTAAGCTTATTTCCAACCTAGGAGGTTTATATGAAATGAGTAGGTTGATAGAGATATGTATCACTTGCCTATTGTGTTGATTTGGTGAAATGAATTTTTGGAATTGGGTAGAATAATTTCTATCTTGATTTTGATATATAGAAATTGCTTGATAGTGGTTTCTTGAGAAATGTAGAAATAAAAATTCTTGGTAGAAAAATGTTGATTGTGGGCATGTTGTGTGTTTACCATATGCCTTGATGAATTTAGCATGTTAATTGCATAATTATGTGATAATATGCTTGGAAATTGGATTGAATGGAATGTTAATATATACATGTTGTCAAGAGAAATTGACATTGAGATCAATTATGGTATTTATATGCTTTTGATGTAAACTACCATGGATGTTGATTTAAGATGAGTTTGTTCATATGACTTTCATTACATATTGAACATGGTGATGATATTGCAATTAGACATTACATTGCATTTACACGAGAACATCGTATTCATGGGCATTTGGGCATGAGTATGGGTGGTGTAGACATGGTTAAATCAAATACCATACTTGGTGAATGATGAGTGAGCTCGGTATCGTTGAACCAAGGTTCAACAGAGTCGTACGATTGTATGAAAAAGAAAAACTTGTGTCGGGTATAGTAAGCAGGGATAGACTCTTCCTCGGGTGCAAGACCTGGCCACCAGTTTATACACTTCCGTCGGTGCAAGTCCAAAAAAGTGTGTCGGTGTGCGGAGCCGGCGGTGTGACACCAAAAGTCCGCTATCCAATAAATACACATGAGTTTTGTTATAAATTTGTCATACGATGTACAACATCAATGACGGATTTATCATACATTGACATACATTGTGTGGCAGGAGACGATGAGGGCTCGGGTTAAGGGTATGGTTGAGTCTCATCTCATTTCATAACATGTCATGGTGAAATTCAAATCTTGAATTGCATATTCTTGCTTGGGATGATTATTGCTCGTTAAATGTTGCATATGCACATTTCATATGCACTTATGTTGAGGAGTAGTCTCTTTAGGAGATAGTCTATTGAGCATGACTCATCCTTCGTGGAAAAATATTTCAGGTGCGAGGTTTACACCGGTGGACGGTATGCATTTCGAGTCTCAAGGATGAAGGAAAGTCGACTTGTGGCTTTTATATTTCATTGTGTAAAGTTTTTGTTAAAATTCCATTTTGATGTGTAAATATATGAAATTGTATGTAATAAAACTAGTATGAATCATGTTTTAGGTGAAAAAACCTTAATAAACATGTTTTGGTTGGTTGTGGAATTGATTGGAAATGAAAAATGAAGGATTTTGGGAAACACAAACAAAACCTTCCGGAAAGTTGATAAAAAACTTTCGAAAGGTTAGGGTAAAAACTTTTCCAGTAGACAAAACCTTCCGGAAGGTCGATCAAAACCTTCCGAAAAATCTTGAAGGTTAAGGTAAAATTCTTTTCAAGTGGGCAAAACATTTCATAAGATCGATCAAAACCTTTCGGAAGTTCTTGAAGGTTAATGTAAATATTTTCCAGAAGGTTGGTGAAAACCTTCTGGAGGCAAAACTTTCCAGAAGATGTTCCAAAAATTTGAAATTTTAAAATTGTTTTGTCATGCATTGGACTTTGATTCTTTTAGTTCAAATGATATAAAAAGACATTAAATGAGGTATATTGAGGCACATAGGACCTCGGTTGAATTAAATGATTAAAGGAATCACGGGTAGCACGTGTGAGTTATAATTTTGGTAAAAGGGGTACGATTAGTATGATGTCGAATTATGCGGCATTCACGGATATTTTCGCAAGTTGACGGTCGGTCAACGGTTTATAAAAGACCCCCGGTTTTAGGGACGTCACAAAATGCGTGAAAACTAAGGGCGAGAGGATGTCAAAAGTAATGCTTTAATGATTTGGAAATTATACTAATCTACCTTATACTTTATGAAATTTTAATGGAGGCAAGATTCATTTTTTTTTGAAATTTTCAAAATTTTACCTAGATATCAATTTTTTTAAAAATTCCATGGGATAGTTGTCCCCACTGTCCTCATACTAAATCCGTCCCTGAATTTACAGCGCGTCTTTGTTATTATTTGAGTTACGTCTTGGAGTTACTTGAGGTGATTCAAAGTGGTATTTATATATCTTGAATGTTATTATTTAATTACAACCCTATTTTAAGAAAGCAAGTCAAAATTTCCATCCAAAATTTGTAATTTGGACATTACAGAGCTACTAAATTCGTAAAACTTAGCACAATTTAATTAGGTAGGATATATAATTACTAATCATTACCCGTGTTTGAAGGCACTCTTAGCACAAAAAATTTACCAAACAAATGGGGCATCCAAGAATGTATTAAATAAAAAAAGTCCAAGGGTTGAAATGAAGAAGAGTTATATCACATTAATATAATCCATGAATCCCCATAAACTTAAACCAACACCATTACAAAATTATCAGGTCATAAATTTTTTCATGACGGCTCTTCTTTCCACAAAATAAGTGTTCCTTTTTTAACCTCTAGTCAAATCTAATGAATAAGTTGTCTAGTTTTAATAAGGAATATCATTAAGTACACACAATTAAATCACTAAATTCAATCAAACAAATTAACCACATTGAATTACAAATCAAAATTTTAAAAAATAGAAAAAATCCCAACCAAACTAACATTATCCAATGGATCTATTTGTAGCTGCGAGGATAGTTGATTTGAATTCTTTGTCACTGTAACTTCACGGATTCTTTAGAAATATTCTCACGCTGCAATTAAACCAAGTCAAAAAAATTAAAATTTCACCACTTCAAAAAAAAAATTGATTTAGCTGACATTTTGTCGTTTCGGTGTCTATTTTACACTATTCAAACATTCAAAAAAATATAAACATTAGCAAAGGGAAAGTGACGCTAATAAAGGAAAAAATGTTATAGTTGGTTTTGATTTTTTTTTTTTTGCAATTGGATTCAATAATTTTTTTATTGGTAATTAGCTTGACTTTGAGTTTTTTAGTTTTTTTTGGTACAATTGGTATCACTTATTATTTTTTTATTGGTTATTAGCTTGACTCTGATTTTTATTTGGTGCAATTGATATTATTTATTTATTATTGATGATTAGTTTGGTTTTTTTTTTTTGGTATAATTGGTATAATTTGTTATTTTTTTTTATTGATGATTAGTTTGACTTTGAATTTTTTTGAGTAAATAAGTCTATTTAGGATCGTCAAGACAAACAATATTAAGAGAGAGAATATGAGAGATGGGAGAGTGTGTTTAAAATGTCAAAGAGAGAAATAGTTATATACGTATGAGTGTTGGGTGTATGAGATAGAGAGGCAAAGAGAGTTATATGAGATATGAGAGTCTTAGAGTTGTAAAAAAAATCAAAGTCTAATTAGAATCGTTAGATCAATAATTTTCAAACGATCTGAGTAGCGAAAAGTTAAAGACAAACTATCTAGTTATTTTATTACATTGATTTCTCTCCATAATGAACATGCAATAATTCCTAACTGAGACCAAACTCAAAGGGCAACTAGCAAGAAAAGAAGAGTGGGTGGTGGTGGTGGAGGCGGTGGTGGTCGGAGTGGGAATTTCTCCGGAGATACCAAAGGCAAGTGATGAGTTAAGCCCTTAATCCCACCATAACCACTCAAAATTTTGATCTGGAAAAACTTCATAACTTGCAGCAATGCCTCAAATTTTCTAAGAAACGAGTGACTACTGAATGCTGCCACTTACCCTTATTTGAGAAGCATATTTTTGTTTTTTGCAAAATACTATTATACAAGATGATCCAACATACGAGTTACGATACATATGATTATTATCTTAACTTGACTAAATATCGTCCACATTATTCAGAGTTGGGTACATGATTTTTATTCCATCTTGGGACTCTACCAAAAACCATCGTTTCTATCAAATCAAAATTTATCGTCTATCTCCCCAATCTATCTCTACCCTATCACTTTTTCTCACTAGTACAATAATACATGATAAATCCAACTAATGTGGCATTTGGGACAAAACATTCATCTTATCATCTGCATTCGAGTCACACTTAGTTTTTGAGCGTGTTGTTTCATAACTATCAACACTTTGTAGACTAAAAACACTATTACTCTAACTCTCTTGTAAAACTTTCCCCTTGTTAAGAGATACACGTTGATAGCATAATAGACTACATGCATTCCTTACAACATCCATATTTGAATTTCTATTTTTACTACTATCACAGTTCATCTATACAGTTTTTTTTAATGCATGTGAGTGCCAATATGACCCAAAAAGGATCCAACCTTTGCATTTGATCATTATCTGCAGAGATATTCAAAAGACCATTATGATATTGCTCTGGAAAGTTTTTCTGGTCATGATAAAAGGCTTTGATCAGTAGAGAAAAACCAATGTTTTTGTTCTTTTCTCAGATATCCACATGTTGTCAAGAAGAGAGTGATTACGTTTGTGATTTTACCTGCCATACAGATCCAAAATAGATACATAGGGTAAAAATTACAATTAGTCCCAAAACTTTGCGTCTGGTTTTAATTTGATCTCTTAACTTTCAATTGCCTCAAGTTAATTCCTCAATTATCAATTTTGTCTCAATTAAATCCTTTTATCAATTTTCACTGTTAGATCAACTGGAGACTAACCCAATCTGACCTATGTTAGCATTAATCTAACGGTAGAAATTGACAAAAAAAAATAAATTAAGACAACTGAAAGTTCGAGAATCAAATTAAAATTAGAGGTAAAGTTCAGAGACAAACTATAATTTTTACCCCTTCTTAGAGCTTCTCCAACCCACTAGCTATCCTTCAATTTTTAGTTTTTTTGGCGAGGTTGACTCTAAAAATTAGCTCCAACCCAGCTACTTATCCTCCACGCTAAAACCTAGGAGGCATTCATGCTCGCCAAATCTGGAGAGGCCAGTTTGCTTGCCACTTCTTGCTGCTAAACAACTCCAACTGAACAGTTAGATATACCTCCATCTCTCTTATGTTTTGCCCAAACCCAGCTCTCCCTCCCCTCTATTTTGCTGTAGAAACCCACCCCATCTCTATTAATTTTTGTTATTGATTGATATTGATTTTTCGTTAAATAGGTATTGATTTTTGGTCAAATATGTAGTTAAATTATTATTGATTTGTGGTTAAAATTTAAATTTTGATATTTTGATAACGTGGCACGACACGTCATCATGCACTGCCATCATTATGACGCTTATGTGCTAGGCTACATTGTATTTTTGAATTATATTATTAAAAATTAGTTAAAATTAGTTAAAATAATTAACTAAAATAATATCGTACTTTTTCAGACTTGTAACTTTCGAATATAAACGATAAAGTGAATCAAACTTTCAAAAGCACACAACTGATCAACCATGACATCATTTATGACACTTGAATTTGACACTTCATGTACTCGTAACATCCACTTAAGATCTACCTTAAAAAATGTAGTATAATTTCATTGATAATTACCTTTTCAGCATGGCAAAACAGGACCTTGACTCTTCTTTTTTTTGTTGAACATGTTCGCATAACAATTTCATTAATTAACAATGAGAGAAGTACATTATGAAAATAAAATATCCCTTAGCTCATTGAGGAAGTTGCTCATCCAATTGCTTGGAATATGCATTTTGTTGTGCATCGTAGCAACCCAATGAGCAGCCGAGCTAAAGACTCCGTGCATCATTTCTTGCTTTCCAGATTATCCAATCAGTTGTAGCAATCTTTCCCATCAACTCGAGCGCTTGCTGGTGATTCTGTACATTATGTAACACAAAGGATGTCCATTGCTTGAATGATGTGATCTGGTCATTTATGGAATCATACTTTAGGTTCATACCAAACCATACTCGTTGGGTCCATTCACAAGTGAAAAGTGTGTGCTCTGTTGATTCCACTCTTGTATTGCAAACACAACAAATTGGGGAAGATGTGCATTTTCTCACATATAGATTCTTCTGGATTGCTAGTGCATTTGTGAATGCCTTCCACCGAAAGTGCTTGATTTTTGGGATGGTATGTGCATTCCACAGAATTTTCCAAAGCTTAGAATGAGTTTGGTGGGAAGTACTTGCCTTGTTTGGAAAATTCTGCCACAATGAATTTGCCTCATGGTAGCCTGATTTGACCGAGTACATACCCTTTGAATTTCACTCCTAGACTCTGGTGTGCTCTCCTTGGAAGCTTTGAGATTGGGATGCTTGAGATTGCTTTCCATTCTGGCTCAGAAACTAAGCCCCTGATCTGTGTAGATTTTCATGTTCTAATCCTCTTATCCATTAGTTCATTGACCTTGGTGATTGGACAACCTTGGGGTTTTGCTGTGGCATGGAGGGGATCCATAAATCTTTCCAGAAGTCAATTTTATCACCCTTTTGGACCTGCCATCTTAGCCCTTTCTCCAGTAGTTCTCTACCAAACAATAGGCTTTTCCACATCTACTAGGGTCGAGCACCCAGTTTTGCCTCAATGAAATATGTTGATGGGAAGTATATGGACTTAAGTATCCTCCCCCACTATGAGTTAGGATTCTAAATAAGCCTCCAACACTGTTTAGTTAAGAGTGCTTCATTGAAACTTTGAAAATCTCTAAAGCCCATTCCTCATAGTGACTTAGCCATTGTCAGATCATCCCATTTTTTCCAACGAATCTTCCTGTTATTCTCTGTTTCACCCCGCGAAAACTTCCTAATATACAAATTGAGCTTCTCACAAATTTCTTTTGGGAAATGTAGGCAAGACACGACAAATGTTGGTATTGCTTGGGCCACCGATTTAATTAACACCCTCTTATCCTGCCTGCAAAAGATAAAGGTGTTTCCAACCTTGTATCTTCTTGATTACTCTCTCCAGTAGGTAGTTAAAGGTTGTGGTTTTTGATCTCCCCTAAATGCCGGAATTCCCAAATATTTAGTAGTCTGGATGATTTGTGACATCCCAAACTAGTGGCAAATTTCACCTCTCAGGTCATGTGGTGTATTGCTTGAAAACAGAACACCCGACTTGTTGAAGTTAATCAGCTGCCCTGATACTTTGCTGAAAGTTGAAAGTTAGCTTAGTAGATAGTACCCTTCTCTCTTATCTGCTCTCAAAAATAGGAGGGAGTCATCTGCAAAAAAACAAGTGGGATAACGATGGGCTTCTTCTCCTGAATTTGAGTCCTGAGATGTGTTTGTCTTCCACTGCTCTGCTTATCATTCTGGAGAGGACATCAACCACCAAAAGGAAAAGGTAAGGGGATAGGGGATAGGGGATAGGGGTCCCGGGTCTAATTCTCCTTTGGGGGATTTGGTGAACACTTTGCTTCTCCATTAACCATTTTAAAATGGACTGTACTTACACATTGAGAAATAAGTTGAACCCAATGGGGGCAGAAACCAAGCTTAGATAAGACGACATTGAGGAAATCTCATTCCACCTTATCATAAATCTTATTGAGATCCAATTTGATCGCCATCTTGGCCTGCTTTCCTTTTTTCTTCAATTTCAGATGGTGGAATACTTCATTTGCTACTATGATGCTGTCTTGAATTTGTCTAAGGTACGAATGCTGCTTGTTAGGTGCTAACAATTGGCACAATATGATCTTCAATCTATTAGCTAGCACTTTGAATATAAACTTGTAAAGGAAGTTGCATAGGGATATTGGTCCTAATTCTTGGCTGCATTGTTTTAGTTCCTCACCGTAGACGACATCACACAGGTCCCTCGTATTTATTTTGGACCACGTCTTCACATTGATCTGCCTCCAGCCACATGGCTTCAAATTTGAAGGAATAGGGTACTCTTTTCCATAGAAATCCAAAATCAGTTAGTACAGGGCTATGATTTGACCCTATTTTGGGTTTCATGAAACACTTGTGCATTAGGATGATAAATGCGCCAAGCCTCAGTCCATACACAGATAACAAACTATCTTAACTCAAGCACACCACAAAATATAAAACAAATCCAAAACAGCTCGACAGCATAAATCACAAAATAGTCCATACAAGTTAACTTTTCTATGGAGAAGAGTTCAGCAGGGATATTAAAACCAAAACAAAACATCTCAACAATCAAGAAACAATAGTTCCAGAGTTATCCAGATCTAGATAAAGATTAGTTCAATCTTCATCCTCAATGACTTTGGTGCCTAATCCCTTCAATCCCTCTGCCGGAACTTCAGCAACAGTGACCAGTGAGTAAAGCTCCTCCTTGGCATCTTCATCGTCATTTCTCTTCCGTGCAATGCGGACGCGAACTCTCCTCGGCACACTTCGAATCCCACGGCTCCATATGTGCTTGTTTAGCTTCACATCTACTCTCACATCTGTTGTCCCCATAGCCTTCTGGGCAAACTTTCTGATTTCCTTGATGGCTTTTGGAGCTTTCTTCTTAAATGTGCTGCGCATTAGACATAAATATGTCAAAAAACATATTCATAGGTTTCCAAAATATCTAGCAGGAAAAAATTGCATGCTATATTCACAATCTAGCATGAACTGTGCCTCCTAAATGAGTGACAGAGGTAAACTACAACTAAAGGAATAGCAACACATGCTATTGCTTATACGTCATCATTTACCAGTGCGTAACCCACTACAAATTTATGAGAAAACCCCTTTTATATCTTTGTAACACTTACAATATTACTTACACCATTTCAAACACATTGTATCATGAGTTCACATAATACAAATGCGCAGCCCATACATAGTACACAAGAATAATAATTTTAATGCTGTTAAGGTAAGCCTTGGTGCAGTTCCTCACAATTACTTGTTGCTAAGTAGTACACAACAAGAAAAAAGGCAGTGGCAGATATGTCAACTAGCTCGCCAACACTTGAGCATAACATCAACAGGCTATATTGAAGGGACAACCAAAAAAAACATGAAAATAAATTTGCTCATTTGAAAAAGAGGATTGAACAGTAGAAAGCGACATGGGAACCACCACTACAAATCCTCAGATAATTCATTCAAATAATGAGGCAGAGCATGTTTCTAAAGAGACTGGCTTTCCAACACATTTAGACTCGAGCACTAGGCTTTGATAGAACAATAGAAAGCAACATGGAAACCATCACCACAAATCCTCATATAGTTCTTACAAATAATGAGGCAGAACATATTTCTGAAGAGACTGACTTTCCAACGCATTTAGACTTTAAGCACTAGGTTTCAATTGCTCCATCTCCAAAAAATGATTTCAAGGACATGAAAGGACATTATTCCTTAGTGCCTTCAAGCTAAATTCACTTGTAAGCAGATTAATAAACCTTCTCATTTGACACACAAAAATAAGTGAGGTCAGCAAGCAAGAAAACACATATTGACCAGTGCAGCGGTAATAGGCTTTAGACTATCACCGCTAGGCTGTTGGTTCAGATCCAAGAGCAACCCTTTTACAAGGGACTTACAAAATAACATTCTTTATGAAAAAAATATTTCCAACCTAGCACTTTCTTCAAAATTACTTCCATTAGTAATTTTTATCCGCCAAGTCTTCTCTTTTTGGCATATAATTTACATGTAGGAATCCTTTAATATACAAAACAAATAATTATTATGTGGCAAAGTTGTAGAATGTGTAAGATTCCGAGTATATTTCAAAAAAAATTGTTAGTAAGGCAAAACACTCCCTTTTTATTGGGCTTAAATTTCACCATCACAGTATGCCACCATCAGTAATTCACAACAATAGAGAATCTCATTCAACTTGAAGGATTCATGCAATTGACATAGAGAAATACGAATTTGAAGGCCAAGTTGAGTCAACTTGCAATCAACCAATAACCCATCTGACAGATAAACAACTACAAAGGAGGGATCAAACTGAAGCGGCTCTCCGACGTCAATAATATGAATCGCATTTATCGAGCGGTTGTTTTCCACATCAGTAAGTACAAAAAATTATAAACAGTGAGATAATTTTCCCGGAAATTATTCAAAATACGCAACAAATTATCCTACCACAATCTGACAGAGATCCACTCGATCTCAAAATAATGATAATTAAAAAAAAATACGAAGAAGAAATCAATTTCTACATTTTCTATCTACGAACAGGCCCAGCGTGACAATCCAAAGCACCGAAAACAAAATAAATCTCTCACAATCCAGATCTAATCCATAAATATATGTATATAGGTGTAGATATAAAGAGAGAGAATAGTACCATCCATGTAAACGCTTGTGGAGGTTGATGGTGTACTCTCTAGTGACGACCTCCTCTTTCCTTCCTTTGCTTGGCTTGTCCAGCACCATTTTCGCAGCTCTCCCTAAAACCCTAACAACAGACTGTATCTACTCCAAAGAAGGGGCGCTAACGAAACCCTAGTTCGTTACAGGAAGGGTTTATATCAG
The DNA here is from genome assembly GCA_023539305.1 of Ilex asprella. Classification (NCBI taxonomy): domain Eukaryota; kingdom Viridiplantae; phylum Streptophyta; class Magnoliopsida; order Aquifoliales; family Aquifoliaceae; genus Ilex; species Ilex asprella. The sequence goes on from CM042189.1 coordinate 6,377,868, forward strand.
CGGCAGTTAATAAAATGCCCTAGGTTTCCCACTAGAACTACGAGAATACCCTTTTAACAAATTATGGGCCCTAGCCCAGAAAATAAGGGCCTGGGTTGGTTACTTTGGTTGTTTTACGCTAGTAGTTGTGGACCAAGAAAATTGACCCGTCTCAATTCTGGGCATGGATCTGAGTCAAAAGTCATGGATGTAGTACTGATCCAAGGGCTGGGTCTTGGTAAGGAAAGTCGGTCCAAATGGATTAACCATGATGATACAATGATGTCAACAAAAAACGTTTAGAATGGGTGGGTGTTTTTTATTAAATGGGGACATCAATCTTCTAATTTTATCAAAAGAGTGCCAAATGATAGGATTTCTAAATAAAAGACTCAATTTTTTTTGTTCAACAAAAGGAAAGGAAAGAGAAGACCTCAGATCATACATACGTAATTTATCGTTTGCCCTTAGGAAGAGTGTTCAATACTCATTTTTTATTAAATCGCTTAATAGAGCACTATCCAAGTGACTTGTTTCCATTAGAATAGTGACCCCGTACATGTAGTTGATTGGGTCATTTTTAGGTCACGAACAATGCTACGATTTCGTGATTTCCCCGTTATGAACCTTAAACTTGATACTAGCATTAGCCATACATAGAGTGTCTCTTGAAATACCTAAAATGATCCTATTGAGTCCAAATGGACCCATTATCATTAACTACTCTCCAAAAAACTTTAATATGACAGTCCTATTCTAGCACTCAATAATTCTTAAATTCAATCCAGCTTTATCCTTCAGTCTACATTGAACCAAATGATTGCATGGATCTTATATGAGGGTTTGGGGCTTGACTAAGAGAAATCTTGAAAAACCCCATGAAATGGATTTCAATATCTCCTCCGAAAGATTGGAAGTGAATGATAAATAAGGCTTACAAACACTGAGGAGATGAGCTTCATTCTTCTAGCATATGACAACGATGAGAATAATAGACACCAGTGATTCCTCACCAAAACTATGAAAGAACAGTTCATACACAAAATGACAGCTTACCGCAAATCCCTACACAAAGAACTTGTTGACCATGGCTGAGATGACCGTAGGCGTTGGGCGATGGCACAGTACACAGGACCCTCATATGAAAGCTCACAAAGCTTCCTTGCACTACGTGGAACGACGAATTACTCTCGGATTGGACACCCCTATAGTAAAAGGAACGTACAATGAGTCGTAGTAGAATAGAGACCAATGTTCTGTTAGATACCATGACTCACAGTCAAACAAGTGACCTTCAACTTCCACAGGTCATACTGGATTTTTCACTGGAGTTTACGATGGTCTATTTCCTTTCTAGGTTTTGGACCTTTGATTAACGCATGTTCACAGGTCTGTTAATCACCTTCTCATCTAATGAAGGCTTAAGTACCAAGAGTCCATTGCTCTCCTGATTTCCTTCAGTTTTAAGCAATCCCACTTTCTCGGCAAAGGAAGTTGGTCCAATGTCAAGCCAATCAAGCCATTGTTGCCACTAACATATTGTGGTTTGACTGCTAATTGAATGAACATGACTTTTTGAATAATGTGGGTTTAAATTAGGAGTACGGTTTGGTGGATTAATTTGAACTCAACTTAAATTCAATTCTAAATTTTTTAATATTTGGGTCAAAGAATTATTTTATTTTCGGATAGGCTTAGTAAATAAATTCTAACTGAATTTAAAGTTCGTGAATGATAACATTCAAACCCAATATCTACCACTCCAATGTTATTTTATGCCAACACTAACAACGTAAAAAAAATATTAAAAAAATTCAAATTGAATTTTAAAAACTCTAACTTGTCAAAGAACCATCAAATCACATAAAAGAATCACTGATGGACCATATTTTGCATCAATGTAGAGGGTCCCACATCACATGGGTGTATTATAATAAGATCCATTATTTATCTTATCAAGACTAATCAAAATTGATAGTCTTGTTGATTGACTAATTGGAGTCAAGCACAAGTTTTAATAACTGCACAGTGATTACTAATTTTTAATAAAGTTATTAGCAATAATAACTTCCAAGTACTAACTTTATATCGATTCAATTTTATTTAGACAATTAGAATTGAACTATGAAATTACTAGTTTAAAACTGAATCTAAAAGTAATAATCAATGATTGAATTTAACCGATAAAAGAATTTAATATCACAACTTCTCCTAATGCTTTGCATAAATCTTTTCACTCTATTTCCAGTTAATTGATCAAAATAAGTTGTTAACTAAAACTTCAAAATTATTTATCAAACATCTTCCGATAGTAAAATAAACATATCTCTCTCAATTAAATTACTATATTCCTATGCAAAATAAGTTTGAATAGATTTATTATGTTCAAACTCTCATAAAAGTTACATACGACATATAAGTATATTTTTATCCTATATACAAACCCAGCTATTCAATCCTAAGAAGAATCAACTAGACATATGTCATCATATTTAGATATATCCTTAGAATTCATCTTCCAATTTTATCTAGTGAATCAAATTAATTGGTGACCACACAATTATATATTAAGCACAAAATATGATAAACAACTCATATATGATCAATAGAACTAGAAACGAGAGTAGACTAATTTAATTAAACATTAGGTTCCGTTGCAATCTTAATAAAAATTTAGTTTATAACGTAATTGAAAAACATCATAATCAAATTAAACAACATCTCAAAAAATCAAGAAGTAAAAGTAAGAGAAAAAAATGAAAACTTAGTTGCAAAATTCAATTTCTCTTTAGCTTTTAATTCTGATCTTCTTCGTGTCGCTTTCTTCGATTCTTGTCTTCAATTCTTTATCAATCCTTGGTCCTGTTTCAATCATAGTAGCCCCCAAAATTTGTATATCCCTTTCCAACTCAAACTCTAACATATATGTAACAATAGAGTTCAATTTCGGGTAAAAAATAAGTTAAAATTCATGTCCCGAGCCAGCACAAGCGCCTAGGCACTGCTTGGGCAGAATGTGGGTGCCTAGGCGCTGAAAAGGCACTGGAAAGACGCTGGCCCTTTAAGCCTAAAGCTTGCCTTGTTGCTCAGCCTTCAAAAATTCAATATTTAGGCTTCAAATTGACATTGTTTATTTTCAAATGATGATTCCTACCAAATAACATCAAAACGCACAAAACAAATAAAAATGAACATAAAATAATTTAAAACTTACAATTTTATCGAGTTACAAGTACTCAATTCATAGGTATAAAACTTACTCATCAAATATCCTCAAACTTAAATCTTTGCTTGTCCTCAAGCAAAATACTAAGAACAAAAACTATAAAAATTAATCAATCAACTACTCAAACCATAGATCAATACAAATTTGAATAATGATCCCAAAAGTTACTACAAATAATAATTCACAGGAAACTTCAAAACAGTGCAAAGCCTAACAATTCAACATACCCCTTAATTTTTCCTCCGATCATGACCCTTTAAATACATGTACATATCCGAATTATCAAGCTAGTCATCATTTAAATACATTTACGTAATCAAATGCTTCATAGGAGATACTCAATATCAACTCTATGAACTTACGTTTTACATCAACCTCCACTTATTAAGGCAACCATATAACGAGAAGGTCCAAAGATTTTTTTTCACTTTTTTTTTCTTTCTCTTTTCCATTCGTTTGGTGAGTGCATTTTATGCTCCATCTCACCTCCTATTGAGTGAGTGCGTTTTATGCTCCATCTCGTTCTCAACATGTGTTTATGAGTGAGTGCATTTTATGCTCCATATGTACTCACTATATGCCCTTTTCGTTTGTTTTTTTTTTATACTAACCCATCCTAACTAATATTTCCCCCATGCTTATATGAATGCCTAAATTTTACTTTGAATGATGTTTAAATAAGTTTTCTAGAGTTTCACTGATATCTCCCACAAACACTTAGCCAAATAATTTTTTTAAATAATAACTAACAAAACAGATGGATATGTGTTCATGAATGAAATTATCAGAAACAGTGTAAAACTAACTAGTATGTCAAACTACAGACTCAACATGTTCAACAATTTTCCTTGAATTAACAATTAGTCACATTTATCATTGGCTATAATCAAATTCAATCAATCCGTTGCTCAAGTCGTTTTAAAACATGTTATTTAAAGTGCAAAACATGCTATCTAAATGCATACCTAATAATGCAAATGCAAATAAGAAAACACCCTCAAAACTAAGCTAAACATTGTCCTCAATGTAAAAAGTAGAAAAAATTAAGGCAGAGGACTTCCCTGAGATTTCGATAGGTGGCATCATCGTCAGTGTAACCGTCGTCTGCTGAGTCGGAAGTGTATTCAACAAACATAGGTGGATTGTTCTTGACTCCTAGTAAGGCTTTGTGTGTACTCCAACTTTATGTTCAATCTTTGGGACCTGCAGGCAATTGACATACTAATTTAAATGCACTAACTAACTAACTACATTATTTCTTATGAAAAAACTAAATTAAAATCAAATCAAATAAAACTTAGAAACTAAAATTTGGATCTTTAAGCTTATAAAGCTACTAGGATCTTTAAGCTTTGATGGTAGCTTCTTTTACAGAATAGCACTGCACTTCTTCGTAAGTGTTACGGTTTCAAAATTGCCTAATTTTCTCTTCTTTGATAAAATTTTCTTCAAAAATTTCACATAGTTAGGCATATTTTTCATTGCTTCGGCGAAAGAGATATTTATTTAGAGCTTCTTAAACACTTCCATGAATTTAGAGAACTTCTTATCCCACTTCTGTTTTTGTAAACGTTGTAAAAACCGCACGAGAGGCATAATAAGTCTTAGATTTTCTCCCTTAGAAATTACAATTGGATTACTTTCCTTCTTCTCATGTTCCACATTCTTGCTATCTTTTATTTTTTTTACCCTCAGTATCATCTTCATGTGATTGTTTTGGAGTTCCACCAACAAACTCAAGTAACACTTTTCCGCTTCGTAGTGTAATAGCATTGCAGTGCTCTTTACCTTTCCTCTTAGGATTGATCTCTGTATCACTAGGTAGAGTGCCTTGAGGTCGGTTGTTAATGACATGAGCAAATTGCCCATTTGGTTTTTCAAGTTTTGGATTGATACTTCCATACTGTTCATCTTTGTCTCATTTTGTGATATGTACCTGGAAAATAGCTCCTCCAAATTCGACTTCTTTTCCTATTATGGTGGAGCTTGATTCTAAAAATCTGGTGGATATGATTGTGTTCGAACAAAAGGTTGGGCTTGATTATTATTCCAAGACAAGCTCGAATGAGTCCTCCAACCAAGGCTATAATTGTTGAAATTGTTGTCATATTGTTGCCTGTTGAAGTTATCAACGTATTGTACCAACTTTGAACTAATGGCACATTGATTGCTCGGATGGTTTCCGACACACAATTCACAAACAATTGTCACACTCTCAATAGGTTGCACTCTTAAAATATCAATCTTCTTTACGTAGCAACCTGTGCAACCAATATAGTTACTGCATCAACTTCATAAATCCCTGCCACCTTTGACTGATTGATCCTTGCATAGGGCCACTGATAATTGTTGTTAGCTGTCGTTTCCAATAACTCATAAGATTCATCGAAAATTTTCCCATCAATGTCTCACCTACAGCTACAGCGATACTAGTCTGAGTAGCTCTAAACAACCCGTTGTAGAATGTTTGAACTTGCAACCACTCAGGAATACCATGATGAGGGCATTTTCTGAGTAAGTCTTTGAATCGCTCCTAAGCTTCATAAAGAGTTTCGAATCATGTTATGAAAATGAAATGAAGTCGTTCCTCATCCTTGTGGTTTTTTGTGGTGGAAAGAATTTAGCTAAGAATTTTTTAGCTAAATTTGTCCACATAGTAATAGAACCCGACAGCAATAAATGCAACCAACTCTTTGCCTTATCACGAAGTGTGAAAGGAAAAAGTCGGAGTCTAATCGCATCTTCTGAAACCCCATTATATTTGAACGTGTCACAAATCTCTAGAAAGCTCACCAAATGATCGTTTGGATCATCGTTAAGCAATCCCCCAAATTGCACTAAATTATGAATCATTTGGATGGTACCCGGCTTAATCTCGAAATTGTTTGCTTGAATTATGGGTCTTTGAATATTTGATTGTATTTCCGTAACAAGCGGCATAACATAATCCCTTAGCGATTTTTGTTCTTCTTCGTCCCTAGTTTCTTGATTATTTACTTCTTGACATTATTTTCGCAAGTTTCGGCACCTTCTTTCGATTTCGTCTTTATACAGTCATAGTTCTTGATTTGTAGATCTTGTTTCCATTCAAAAATTCAAGAATGATTTTGAAAACAATTAAAATAGAAAATTAAATAAGTTTAAACTAAGATCAAATTGATTGAAATTAATATTGAAAATAATTACTAGAATAATTCCCTGGCAACGGCACCCAAAACTTCTTATCAGAATTTGGTATTGACAATTTACGTGCTAGTATACACAATCAACAACTAATATAGTAATAAGGAGAGTATCGTTCTCACAGAGAATTATTGTTATAACTTTCAAGTACTAACTTTATATCAATTCAATTTTATTTAAACAATTAGAATTGAACTATGAAATTACTAGTTTAAAACTAAATCTAAAATTAATAATCAAGGATTGAATTTAACCGATAAAAGAATTTAATATCACAACTCCCTCTAATGCTTCGTATAAATCTTTTCACTCTCTTTCCAGTTAATTGATCAAAATAAGTTGCTAATTGAGACTTGAAAATTATTTATCAAACCTCTTCCAATATTAAGACAAATAAATCTCTCCTAATTAAATTACTATATTCCTATGCAAAATAAGTTAGAATAGATTCATTAAGTTCAAACTCTCATAAAAGTTACACGCGACATATAAGTATATTTCTATCCTATATACAAACCCAGCTATTCAATCCTAAAAAGAATCAACTAGATATATGTCATCATATTTAGATATATCCTTAGAATTCATCTTCCAATTTTATCTAGTGAATCAAATTAATTGGTGACCACACAATCATATATTAAGCACAAAATGTGATAAACAACTCATACATGATCAATATAACTAGAAACGAGAGTAAATTAATTTAACTAAACATTAGGTTTCATTGCAATCTTAATAAAAGTTTAGTTCATAACGTAATTGAAAAACATCATAATCAAATTAAACAACATCTCAAAAAATTAAGAAGTAAAAGTAAGAGAAAAGAATGAAAACTTAGTTGCAATCTTCAATCCCGATCTTCTTCGTGTCGATTCCTTCGATTCTTATCTTCAATTTTCTATTAATCATTGGTCCTTTTTCAATCATAACAACCCCCAAAAGCAATATATCCCTTTTCAACTCAAACCCTAGCATATATGTAGCATTAGAGTTCAATTTCGAGTCAAAAAACAAGTCAAAATTCATGTCCCGAGCCAACATAAGCGCCTAGGCACTGCTTGGGCAGAATGTGGGTGCCTAGGCATTGGCTTCTTTTAAGCCTAAAGCTTCCCTTGTTGCTTTGCTTTCAAAAATCCAATACTTAAGCTCCAAATTGACCTTGTTTGCTTCCAAATGATCTTGTTTGCTTCCAAATGATGATTCCTACCAAATAACATCAAAACATACAAAACAAATAAAAATGAACATAAAATAATTGAAAACCTGTAATTTCATCAAGCCAAAAGTACTCATTTCGTATGTATAAAACCCACTCATCAATATCTCAAACATGTATAAACCCAAGGAGCATGGTCTCTCAGTGGAAAATAACTCTTCACTTTCTTTATAATGATGGGTAAATACCCAAAGACAAGAAGCCTCAAGTATGAGCACCTCGGCTTCATACTCCACACACACCTTTTATCATTTTTTTTAGTTTTATACACTAGTCTATTCATGTATTGATTGCAATACTAACTTAGGCATTGTGGGGTTCCCCTAGCACAACGTCGGGGGTCCCTCTAACCTCTTTCTAATTTTGCACCGCATGGATTGGATGATATTCGAAGACCAGGGGCACACCTCAATACATTTTAGTGATTGTGCGAATTTATGCCTACACATTTGACGTCGTCTATGGAAAACAATCACGCGTATCTCAAAAATCTTCGTATCACCGGTTTGTGAGATTCAATTATCTGTCCATTTTTTGTCTACTCGGTTCATGGGCCTCAGGTTATCATATTTACCAAGGATATTGAGTTGGGCCTTTACTTTGTCTCAGTCTTTCTTCCAAACTCATGGGGACACAAACCATCACAATATTGTTGCAAGACCTCACAATGAAAAGGATTCACTTGAACCTACTATCTATAATCTTTATTCATGAAGTTCTTTTGCTTTGGTTGGTGTCAATTTGTCCTCTAGTGTAGAACAATGTTTTGTTTCTTTGGATCCTTTGCTTTCGGGGAAAAATTACTAGTGATTGAGTTGCCAAAGCAAAATTTAATGTCTTTGTACATCTCTTATGCCTCTAAGTCCATTTCGTGTTAAACCCGAACAGGCTCGCCATCAAATGAACGTTGACCCGACAACTATTGCACAGTTGTGGATTGTATATTTTGAGTTCACCTGGAGTTCTAAATTACGATGCCCCCAAAGCAACGAGAACAGTGATGGAATTCCTTAGCATTAATGTATCGAAAGCTCACGGGGATTGGCATATCAATATTATTTTGATGTCGATGGAACTCGGGATATCTCGCTATTTTATATCTTCATGCACAAATGCAAAGATAAGTATTCTATATTTTATCACACAGATATTGTATGTTGCTTATTGCTATAAGACCTGCCTGTACACTTCACAGAGAACTCACATGACTCATTTCTTGACATGATGTCTACAGTTAGCCTGCAGTTGGACTCCTTGGTACTATCATGAAATGTGGTGGGGACAAAACTGCTTTTTTTTAACTTTGCCCTTGGCCATTAAATAAGCAAAAGGTCTCACTGTAATCAAAATGGGTTCGGCATATCACTCACCAACCAGCATTGTTCACCATATTTGGATCAGCTATCCCACTGCCCACATATCCAAGTCATCATTTGTCAAAGTAAATGGGTTCTCGTTATACTACTAGCCCAAGTAAAATGAAAGCCTATTTTAAAAAAAAAACTTTCTCGGTCTTATTTATGTTTCATTTGTACACCTCAGCCTATCTTTATGTCTTAGTGTACATAAACATATGAATCTCTTCAGGTGCATATGTATAAGTCAAGTCAAAAGTCAAGCCCTCGTTTACTTCTCTTTATGGGAACCAAGTAGTAGTTGGTGGAGACAAAAATTTTACTATTAGCAGAGGCCAGTAAGGCCAACACTTTGCTCCAGTCACTTGACAATGGCTACACCTGCATAATGAATTTAAGACATGCAGAAACACATAGAAACAACCAGAATACAAGAATGCTTGCACAACCCACCGTACAAAAATTATTTTAAATCTTGACACTTCCAGGTGACTAACAAGAAATGAAGTTTTTTATTATAAAATGTGTAGTTCTCTTTGTTTGCGAATGTTCTAGGATTTGTTTTGGAGGCTGACTAATTTTTCTTGCTTCGGTTAGTGCCATTGTGCAATCAATAAACATCACTGCCACAAAAAAAAAAAAATCCCACAAACCTTGTGGACTGTCGGCGCACCCCTCTAGAGATCATTGGAGATCGGCATTGCCACTTCAAGTCCCCTAGATGCAACCCTACTTCGGCATATAGCATCACCCATCTCACTGCTAGTAGTCTCTCACTCGTACGGCTCCAAGCTCGCTACTCTCCGACAAGCTCTTGATGCTTGGCCTCATCAAAACAAAGCTCGGCGGCTAGAAGAGTTGGTCGCTTATTGTACACCACGTTGATGATCAGCGAAATTTATCTTAACAGTAGGTATGAAACCGAGTGGAATAAAGCCATGACGCAGCCCCAAACACCCTCCTTACAGTGGGAGGCATATTTTCAAAACACCCACTGATACTCGTCATGAACCACTTAAGGCGATTAGCATCACCGAGCAAACTCAAAAGTATTTAAGAATGGTCAAGCAAGTGGACGAATGACGCTCGTGTGGAAGATCGGAGAAGTTCAATTTCATTTATGAACATTAATGGTCAGTCCCAAGTGGAAAATAGGCTACCATGGTGGTCTTTCACCTTGACTAGGTGATGGCGGCCTATCAACCCCAAGTAGGCTATTTCGTCAACGAAGGTCGAAGAATGATCAGTCTACCTCCAAGTGGTTGGTCTATATGGAGTGTTTACCTAAGCACTCAAAGAACATGACCATGACTTGCACAGTCAAGGGCTATTTTGTTAAGAAGAAATTCTTCTTGTCGGCATTATCAAAGAAATGGTTGTTACCACCACTAAATATCACTCCCAGAAAATGAAGCTCTTTCTATCTACTTCTATGATATCTTTGAGCCCACATTCAAGCAAATTGAATCTACCACTTAATTACTTGGTCTGTATAACATTAGGTGTCACATGTTCGGCACTTGGTTGATGATCGGCCTCGCATAAGAGCTGTTAAGCTATCAATCCCTAGTTGGTTAATCCATCAAATGCTAAAGGTGATCGGTCTATCACACAGGACTCAATTAGTAACATCCCTCAGTACCTAGAGAACCTATGATATACACAGTAGAGAGACACTGCTGCTGATCAACATCTCTAAATGAAATCAATGCTTGGTGTTAGCAAAAGAACTAATAGACGTCACATCTTAGCCCAGAAACCGTCGAAAACTTTATTTTCTGCTCTCTCTCCTCAACACTTGCAAACAGTTGGGTCTTTATAATTACACTCATAATGACCCCATAGCTTACCCCTGAAGAGAAATTGCTCCAATCAGTCGATTTAACATCATAAAAAATAATAATTGGCAAAGCTTAGAAAATGTTAATCAGCCGAGCCGAATTTGTAGATAGCGGGGTGCAAATATTGTGTTGCAGTTAGCATGTGCGGTAGTGGCAGAAACCTAGAGCTGAGCACAAAGACATCTTAAATATTCAAGATGTTCAACGACATCAGATCTAGTTTGTTTGAGGGAAAGAAATTCTTTGTGCACAAGACACTTGGTGAGCTCCGGGCCCTAGAAGTAGGTAAGCCTTTGAATGGTCAAAGCACAAAAACTACTAATGTAGGCATAAAACTTCTTGGGGACGGGTTCGAGGACTTAGACTTGGGAGAACTCCTTATTGAAGGATATGACACAGGGTTCTCCCTGAATACAGGTAAGTCTTTGCTCGGCTAAAGCACCAAAAGTCCTATTGTAGGCATAAAACCCTGCGAGGACAAGTTCAAGGACTTGGAGTTGGGAGAACTCCTTATTGAAGGAAGTGACATGACACCCAGGATTCCCCGAACACGGGTAAGTGTTTGCATGACCAAAAGCACCAAAAACACTATATGTCTAGGCACTTGGTGGGCTCCGGGCCCTGGAAACAAGTAAGCATTTGCATGGCCAAAGTACCACAATCCCTATATGTCTAGGCACTTGGTGGGCTCCAGGCCCTGGAAATTAGTAAGCATTTGTATGACCAAAACACTGAGTCCTAATAAAGGCATAAAATCTCTGGAAGACGAGTTCAAGAACCCGCACTTGTTAGTACTCCTTGTTACAGAGGTGACATTGTACTCTAGAGTACAAAGGGATTGTCTAGCATCAATGTGCGTGTTATGCACGTTCGAAGGTCAAACATAAAGGCCCTCTTGAGAAGAACCTCATTAAGGGAAACTTGAATAGTCTAACTACAGGTTTGATATATTCAAGACTCAATTCGACAAGGTATGCTTTTATTTGTTTCAATTAAATGTTACTTGAATATGATAGGAAAAGACAAGACTCGTTGTCGAGTTCATCATCAACTCGAGATTATCGAGGTCAAGAGACATATATGTTCTGACCTTCTCTTATGACCACTCTCAATGGGCCAAGTTTACTCAATTTTTTTCTGAGCGAAATAAATTTATTTGGGCTATTTCTAAGGGCCAGTGGTTGGGTCTTCCTTAGACAACACCCCGTGATCATTTCTTTTTGGGATTCAGTTATTATCCTTCTTGGGATTCGAATCGTATTATCTTCTTTTGATGCGATTGAGGTTCAGTTATGGTTGTCCTATTCAGGACTCGACTCTCTCCAGCGGCATCTTATGGTTATATTTGGTATTCTGTTATCCATCCCATTACTAAGGCATTTCAATAATGCTCAGCTCTCTCTCTCTCTCTGGCAGCATCGTATGGTTATGCTTGTGATTCCATTATTCTGGCTTTCAATAAGATACCTCATTATTGCTCAGCGTGAGAGATTTTTGTATGTTCATTGTTATTAATCGGGCCCACCACTATAATGTTCTTATCCTTTTGATCAAGCATGAGAAGATCAACCACGACATCTGACACACGCATTGTTTCGATCATTGAGATTATCGTTCATTGACTATAGAATCTTTGAGTTGTATATCTATTGATCTTCGTATTCTATTAGGAATGAAAAATGTAGTAGGACTTTGTGCATGCTATTATCTATTTAATTCGGGCTTAATGATCACTTTGGTGACATATGGTAGATCTTGACATATCTATCCTAAGCTATATCTTATCAAGGCAACATGAATATTTTTTAAAGCTTTTATATCCTTCTAGTATTATCAAGGAAATAAAAGTTGGGAGGCAGTTGATGGACCATATTTTGCATCAATGGAGAGGGTCCCACATCACATGAGTGTATCATAATAAGACCCATAAATTTGTCTTCTCAAGACAACACAAAGTTGTTAGCCTTATTGATTGATCAGTTGGAGTCAAACACAATTTTTAATACCTGCAGAAACACATATCTCAAGAATGTTTCAACACAAGAAGCATGATCTCTCAACAGTAAGTAACTCTCCACTTTCTCTATAAAGATGGATAAATACCCAAAGGTAGGGGGACCTCGGCTCCATACTCCACACACACCTTTTTTTTAGTGTTATATACTAGTCTATCCATGTATTGATCGCAATACTAACTTAGGCATCGGAGGGGCCTCCCCTGGCACGATGTCAGGGGTCCCTCTAACCTCTCTTTGATTTTGTAGCTCATGGATTTGATGATATTTGAAGACCAAGGGTGTACCTCAACACATTTCAATGATTTGCGAATTTTTGCCCGGCACAATCACCAATAGAATAATCTTCAAGTTTCCCTGAGTTGTCAACAAAAATAATTGAAAAAAAAATCATGTAATTTTTTTTTTACACATGAAAGATTCCAAAACATATAAATAGTATTACTATGAAATAAATGATTCTCATGATAGCCTGGATATCTTAAAAATAAAAGCTGAGTTTAATTGAACATCGACATGAATCCTTCTTCTCAACTTTATGGGACCTTAAAATAAAATTAGGCTCAAGTAATTTGCGTATAAATTTTTATTGATCGACTCTCACATTAGTCAAGAGGCTTTACAGATAAAATATAGCCTAATTGACTGTGTCTAAAATCCTCCCTATCAAATTTCTAAAAGTTCCTAGAAACAAAGTTGTGCTTAATTAAACTTGGATTTAAAATTTTTTGGCGAGACTCTCAAATCAAAATTGAACTTAATCGAATTGGGTTAAAAAAATTTACCCTTACACATTAGCCTAAGGGCAGACTAAATTTAGAAATTTACTTAAATCGTGCAAAAATATATAAGACTAGAAGTTACTCGTGCCTAAAGGCACTATACAACTCGTTAAAAAAATCAACGAACAACAATCAAGTTAGAGACACTATATAACTCATAAAAAAATTACAAACAATTATCCGTATACGAAGACACGTAATAACAAAAAAAATAAATATATTATGTCTCATCAATAGAGTTGACATTAATTTGAACCATTTATTTCATTATAACATTCGACAAAATTTCCTTAAAAAACATAACCCAAAATTATTGAACTCAACATCGTGTCACAATCCTACCTTAATTCAATCATTTAGCAATTCCATAACATATAATCCAACAAATTTAACACAAAATATAGTTCAACGTTATATTTCAAAATCCAATTCAATCCAACCAAGTTAAGAATACCTATAATAAGGAATGTATACAATCTGGCGTAAGCTCAATGCCAATGAATTTTTGGCAACATGGTAAGGAATAAATACAAAAAAGGAAAAAAAAAA
>CM042189.1:6417016-6450382 GCA_023539305.1 Ilex asprella
ACCAATACCGTAGTGCTTTGAAGCCTCACGTTGTGGAGGCCTTGATGTGCACTAGAGATTGGTTATGTGCAGAAAAAGGTAATAAATATAATTTGTAATGATTGCGATAATTATTTATTTTTACAAATATTGAATTCTTATTTATATGTTTTCCTTATTGTTATTTAGAAAATTCACAAGTGCAATTGGAAGAGCTGGTAGAAGATGTTATAAATCCGACTTTGAATAAAAATGAGGAGGATGCGTCAGTGCAATGTTCAAATGTGATTGTGGATCTTGATTATTGAAGTGTGTGAGTCATAAACCTTAACTCTTTTTCTCAATCTTATGTGTTTATTATTGTGTATTGAGTCATAAAACCTAACTATTTTTATGTGGGCTTTTTATAGGGGATTGTGGATCTTGATTGTTAATGTTGGCCAGATTTAAGAGATGAAGAGGATTTGAAATATGCTTGTAATATTGCTTTGGGATATTAGTAAATTTTTTTGAATATTTGTAATATTATGGAGATTTGTATTTATTTTGGAATATTTGTGATGTTTTAAATGTCTTTGTTTTGGGATATTTGTAATATTTTTAATGCCTTTGTTTTGAGATATTTGTGATGTTTTTAATACCTTTGTTTTGGGATATTTGTGATGTTTATATTTGTTTTGGGATATTTATTAAATGTCTAAAATTTTTCTTTTTTGGTTGAGTTGTGTCGGGTTGGGTCGTGTCGGTTGCATCGTGTTAAGCAGGTTGGGTTGTGTTTACCCGAACACGACCTGTGTAAATCTCGGGTCACAGGTCATGTCGGGTTAGTCGTGTTTCGAGTCAGGTCGTGTTCGTGTCCCAATGACCTAACCCGTTTAGTTCACAGGTCGTGTTTGGGTTGATGTGTTTTCAACCTGAACCCGAATTGACACGACCCGAACACGATACGACCCGACACGATTGCCACCCCTACACACACACACTCACTAATACACCGACTTGACCCACTACCCACGACCCACAACCCACAACCGATCACGACCCCATGTATATGTATTTTGGTGAATAGTGTATATTTTGGTATTTTGTTAACTATATTTATATTTTTTGTATGTTGGTGTATTAGTATATGTGTTTTGATATATTAATATGCATTTTTTAGAGTATTTGTGTGTATATTTTTTATATATTAATATGTATTTATATTAAAATTTTTAATTATTGTATAAGCTAATAAATTTAACTCAATTTTTGATCATCCAACCTATTATAACTTATTTATTAAACAAGTTGAAAACAAATTGAATTTATTTTACGCCAACCTCATTTTGAACACCAGCACATAATGAGCCTAGCCACTCGTTTACCACCATTGATGCTTTTTAGTCAAGAAGCATTCTTTTTGACATTTCAATCGTGTGGGTTGTATTTGCCACTTACTATTCACTGTGTGCTGCAAAACGAAGCGGGAAAGTGGAGAGATAGAGACTAGGGCAAACTTCTCGCTCTCCCTATCGGCGTCGCCATCGAAGCTGCATATAGCGTAAGCTGACCAAACCTTTCTCTCCTTGTATCAGTATCTATACAAATAAGTGTAGTAATTTTTATTTAATGGGGATTAGAATTCTTGTGGGTAGAACGAAAGTGGTAGAATTAAGTACTGTTAGTCACACCTTGTGTTTCGGAGTGGTTGAGGAATTGTAGAAGAAGAATTGTTTGAGAGATTGGTTGTTATTAATCGCCGCTATTGAGTTAAGTAACCTTCAATCCTTCTCGGGTCATAATTTTGGATCTTTCTCTCAATAAATGAATTGTTTACTGCTAAATGATCGGTGTAACCTGTTTTCGAATTGTGGAATGCAATGTAACACAGGATGTACTGCATTGAATTGTGTAGCATATCGAAGAAAATTGAAAAAGATCCGATTCAAACAAGTTAAAGCTACCTTTCAATGAGGTTTAGAAAAGTTGGGATCGATCCCAAATTTCTGGAATCAGTCCTAATCAACCCCATTAGGTTGTAACTTAATGGGTTTAAGATTTAACTTGATACAGTTGAGTTGTAACTTTTGGTACGAAACTTTCAGTACCATAGCCTTTACATTTAACTTCGTCGTTCCATTTCTACGAATGTTCTGGTATGTGAATCCTTGTGATCTTGAGATTATTTGTGAAGAAATGCTTGTGAACGAAATTTGATATGATCGTTGGTGATACATGGTTTCTTGTATGAATGTTAAATTATACTTGGTCTGCTAATGATGGTAATTCAGTTTGTCATGAATTTATGGTTGCAGGCTTGTGGTTTGGTATATTTCCATCAATCTGATTTTCTGAGCTTTTGAACCAACTGATTAAAATGGTACTTCTCTCTCTCTCTCTCTCTCTCATGAGAACCCACCCACATGCAAAACTAAAACACACACGTACAAATTGTCGTCCTGCAATGGAAGACAAGAACTTTGCCTAGTGAAGTTGAGAAAAGAATGAAAACTGATTCTGGTTTCTGAGAGTCCCAAGAAAAAAAAAAATTTAAATATGAGATGTAATGTCTTCAGTTCAACTACACAAAATGCACAATACATGAATCATTCAAGATGAAACCAGAAAAGAAGAGAGAAAGAGGTTTACACACACATCACATGTACACGTGCATTTGTAAATTTTTTGATTGCTACGTGCACAACCACCCACATCCATGTAATTTAGAAATTCAAGCTTTAGACAGCAAAAGCAGATCCAATGCCCGAACTTGCTTTAATGGCTATAAACCCTATCAGCAGAGCCAAGTTCACTAACATACTTGCCACCTCAAGACTAATAGTTACTGCTAAGATCATTGGTAACACTGCTAATTATCTTTAGCCACAGAATCACCACCTCTATCTTTACCTCCACTTTCGCCACACGATATCATTCCCATTTTTTCCTCATCATCTGTCTCACCAGCATTGGCACCAAACTGAACATAAGAATATCAGCTATTTCATGATTTGGAAGAGAGAATTGAAATGAGTTTCTAAGTAAGATATACATGTGCATTTGTATATTTTTTGATTGCTATGTGCGCAAGCACCCACATCCATGTAATTTGGAAATTCAAGCCTTAGACAGAAAAAGCAGATCCAATGCCTGAATTTGTTTTAATTTCTATAGACCCTATCAGCAGTGCTAAGTTCGCTAACATACTTGCCACCTCAAGACTAATAATTTCTGCTAATATCATTGGTAACACCGCTTAATTATGTTTTAGTCACAGAATCATCACCTCTATCTTTACCTCCACTTCCACCACACGATATCATTCCCATTTTTTCCTCATCGTCTGTCTCACCAGCATTGGCACCAAACTGAACACAAGAATCTCAGCTATTTCATGATTTGAGAGTGAGAATTGAAATGAGTTTCTAAGTAAGTTATACTACAGGAACCAATGCCTATTCAGAAACTGAAACACAAACAAGAAACAAGCTGAATTAATATATGCGCATATGTCTTTGTTTATTAGTCATTGTTTTCTTACATGTTCTGCATTGTGACTCTATTTCAGTCAGGCAGGAAAGAAACGGTGTTGGACTTGGCAAAGTTTGTTGACAAGGGTGTCCAAGTCAAGCTCACTGGTGGAAGACAAGGTTAGTGTTGAAGTTATGTCTACTTTTATAAGTTGATGCAGTCTGTGTATGGTTCAAACTTGAAGGTACCCAAAGGGGTAAGTGGGTCATAGCGAAGTTTATGTCTCATGAGAGTTTCTTGTTTTTGGCCTAATGTGTTCTACTTGCTTAGGTAGCTGGAACCTTCTAGGATGTTGATGTGGGATTTTGGGATTGGACGTGACATGGGAAGTGGAGAGCAAAAAAAAAAGATTCTAGAGTATATATGTACGTGGACACATATATGGAGTAATCCAATTATGAAGAATCAGTGTAGATATTAAGTGGCAAAAACAGACACGAGGAACCTGGATGTTAAGGGATTGTATTTGAATTGTTGCTAAATTTTTTGAACCTGGATGTTAAGCCAGTAATAACCTGTCACTAGAATGCTAGTGAGAGGAATGGTGAATCTTTAACATAATGATGTGCTTTAACGGTCGGTATTATTTATGCACTAGGGGTAACCTGTGCCTGAAGATGCAGTGAAACGTAAGTGAGAAGTGATGGATTTGAGATGGGAGAAATTCAATGTGAATGGTTTTGAGAGGAATGTTGGTGACTGTTATATGAGTCTATTAGAGCCCATCGAATAAGCTTATTGAAGTCTACCATATTTTATATTATAGAAGTAATATTCTATAATTTTTAATCTTTTTACAAATTCTATAATTTACTCATTTTTGACTATATATTCCATAATTTTGAACTAAAGGAGGCTCCAACAAATCATACCAATACTCTAAGAATCAATTTTAGGTTGCTAATTTAAAGAGATTTAGTATGAACTTTTTTTTTTGTTCTAGTACTCAATTTGTTTGACCCAATTAATTTTTTTTTCATAAATCATTATGGTGGCCCTAATTTATAATATCCAAAAAAATAAATAAAACATATATAATTAAAAATAAATAAATTTTAGGGTGGCCCCAACCCTTCCTCCCTTTGCCACTGTGAGAGAGAGAGAGGGAGAGAGAAAGAGAGAGAGTGAAGATTGAGAAGAAGGTAAAATTCAATCTGAATGGTTTTAAGAAAGATGGTGGTGACCGTTGGATGAGTTTATTTGAGATTGTCGGATGAATTTATTAAAACCTTTTCTATTTTTGTATTATAGATAAATCCATGAAATATGATAGAATTGACTTAAAAAAATATTAATTTATATACATGTAATCAAAATTGAGTCAAATATAATATAAACTAAAAATCTAATTTATCAAAAAACATATTGTCAAAATATTTTCTATCTAAAAAGGTTCTACAAATATCATTTAAATAGTACACGTTATTACAAGAATTGTTACTTTATAATAATATATTAGCGTTGGGTTTTCTAAAAAGATAAAAAAAATTAGTCTTGAATTTTTGATTCAAGATATGTGTAAGACATGTTAGTTTGAGATAATTATTTAAATAAATAAAATTAAAATTAATTATATTTAATATAAAAGTGTTAAGCAACATCCTTTTTTTTTTATCTGTTAAATTGATGAATTTTTCTTAATCAAAATGTTATCATTGTGTCTTATAAAAATTTAAAATATTACACTACACAAATGATATTAATGACAAATTGACTCATTTAATTATTATGTCAAAGAAAATCCTGTGTTCCAAGATTAGCCGTAAATATTAAGGAAAAAAATGGTAATTTTTTGAATGTTGGATGAATGAATTTGAAATCGTAGATGTGTTCCAAGATTAGTCGTCATCGTTGGCTGGTTGGGGGGGGATATTAAGGAAAAAAAAAGTAATTTTTTGACCGTTGGATGAATGAATTTGAGATCGTATGATGAGTTTGTTGAAACCGCTAATGGAAAATTTAACCCATTTAATTATTATGTCAAAGAAAATCCTGTGTTCCAAGATCAGCCGTAATAGTTGACCGGTTGGGGGGAGAATATTAAAGAGAAAAATGGTAATTTCTTGACTGTTGAATGAATGAATTTGAGATCGTATGATGTATTCTATGATCAGTCGTAATCGTTGACCGGTTGGGGGGAAATATTAAGGAAAAAAAAGGGTAATTTCTTGACCGTTGGATGAAAGAATTTAAGACCGTAGGATGGGTTTGTTGAAGCCGCTTTATTTTGTATTATAGATGTCTGTTGTTTCACTTCCATCTCGCTTGTTATATCAATAGGTGTTATATTCTGGTAAATGAAAAAGACGAAGTAATGGAGATGGTAGCATTGTTCATTGAGTTTCTCATTGATATGGAGGGTGGAAGTGGGCATTTAGAATTAGTTGCTTCAAGAGGTTCTTTCCTGTTTGCATTATCTGTCTCTACATTCTAGCTAGTGTGACAAATTCTTTTTTCTCAATAAGAAAATGAGGCTTTTCTCTACTTTGACGAATGAGAGGATAGATACCTCAAACACATAGTTGTTAGTATCGTACGATACGCGATACGTATCGTACGATACGTTACGATACAGGCCTAAAACGATACGAATCGTAGTTATGTATCGTTTTTGCATCGTATCGTCCGATACACGATACGTTTTTACGATACGATACGTATCGGTACGATACGCCCGATACGCGCAAAAGCTGTTTTTTTTTTTACAATTTCGTTTTATGCCAATTCAAACATATCATATCTTCTTCTTCTTTTTTTTTTGTGAAAATATATACAAAAAATATACATGCTTGAAAATAGTATACGTACACTTTTTTTTTTTTTACGACGTCGTTTTATACAAAAATATACATATTTGTATAAAAATTTTGAATCTTGATTAATTTTAATTTTTTGAAACAGTGGCATCACCAACATCCTATTTTCATAAACTATGTTTGAATTAGTGAACTATGGTTGTGAACTTTGCATTATAATATTAGTGAATTATGTTGATGACTTGAGTAGTTGGTGGAGTATTAATAAAATGTTATGTTTTTATGAGTGTATGATTTTTTTTCAAAGGTATATATATATTATTTATTATTTATTTAAATTTGCACCGTATCTTACGATACGCGATACGATACACGATACGATACACTATTTTTAAAAAACGATACGCCTTCCGATACACGATTTGATAACTATGCTCAAACATACTGCATCTCCATAGTAGATAAGGTGTTCATAGTCGAGAAAAATTTTGTGGCCTGAAATACTCTCCCAAGGCTAGGCTCTTGATAAGTATATTGGCTCCAGTGTAAGGGTTGAGGAGAAGCTCTAAAATTGTTTATACTTGTTTATTAACCTTGTAGTGGAGTAGTATGTTGTAGAAGGCTTATATATGTGTATACCATGTTGTCTTCCTTGAGAGCAATTTAGGCATCAGGCATGTTTGAGGAAATTTTCCCTCATGAAATATATGTCTGGTTGCACATTTTCATGGGGTAGAAGTGCCTAAATCAACTTCGGGTATTAGTCCGTTTCATAAGTATGTGTATAGGTTTTCAGAAAGTGAAAATCGGGCTGGATATCAGGCCCAACAATATGACATTTGGCACACAGTAGAGATAATCCGTTAATTGGTTTTTGGAGCTACTGGAGACTGGTCGGAGATTCATATGCATGACTGAAATATTTATTTTTGTTTCGTTGAGGATTATAAGAAATCAGTATGTTTTCTTATCCAAAATAATCATATATTGAGGTTCTGTGAACAAAATGTAGAAATATGTCGATTACACGTTGCACTTGTCGAAAGAGGGGGGTTTCCTCTGCAGTTTGTCAGATCATGCAGGTTTAGTCACTTGTCATTGACACGAGTTCTTATTTACTGTCTGATGACGATATTTTGTGATGATTCGCAACGTACATTGCTAATGACCTTGTATGCCATCAGAACGAAAGCTTAAGCATATGGGTGTACTTTAAAAATGTAACACAGTGGGAGATGTTTTCTCTCAAAGCATTATGAAAACAGGCATGAAATGCTCTAAGTAGAGAGTGTGGGCAAATTAATGTGTCATAATTATATTGTAAGGGCATTTTAGTTGCAGTAGTACTTTACCTAGGTATACTGTTCTTACGGTTGCCTTCTTCTATTATGTATCATCAAATTTATTTATTTTTACTTTTTCTTCTTCCAATAACTCTCTTTTAGTTAGAGATGCAACTTGGACGGGTCAACTCGAATTCAACCCGAGTTCAACCCGAAAAAATAGGGTTTGGGTTAATTTTTTTAATACTTGAGTTGGACTTGGGCAAAAATCCCCCAACCCGAATTGAATTCGGACAAGCCTTGGGTTGAGGCCTCAAGTTGTTGGGTTCGACGGAATATTAAAATCGGATTGAACCCGATTATTAAATTTGGTTGAACCCGAATATACATAAATGTATAAATATATTTAACTAAGATTAGTATTTATCTTCACTCCTTAGAGTTCAGATTTTTACTTCACTTCAAGCCTTTACCCTTGTGACTCTCTCACTCGTCACTTCTCCCTCTCCCACCCCTCTCTCTCTCAATCGTCACTCGTTTGAGTCGTCTCAGACTTTTAGCATCCCTCTCTCACTCGTCACTTCTCTATCTTTTATCGACCCGAATTAACTAACCCGAGATCAAACCGATTTGTAACCCGAAATCAGTTTGAATTAAGTAATTTGAATTCAACCCGAACCCGTCTGAATTAAACTCGGGCAGTATTTGGGCTAAGTACCTCGGGTTGAGGTTGGGTTATGGTTACAAATTATATACCTAGGGTTGGGCTAGGGTTGATCTCTCAACCCGCTCGAGTTGCACCCTTACGTTTAGTCCTTCAAGGATTTTCAGTTATTGGTTCCCGGTATTTTATATTGTCATATTGCATGGCTTTTGATATCAAGTATACAAAATTGTGTTTTTAATTTTTGTTTTAATGTACGCATAGATATTGATGCATTATGTTAGGCCAATCAGCTAGAGATTTGGGGACTAAATTGTACCTTCTTGTTCTTATAAGGCAAAGTTTGAATTGCACCTATGTCTTGTGCCTCATTATCTGTCTCAGTTTTTCTTGTAGTTTGTACTTTATTTCGTTCTTTAACTTTTCTGAAGATTCTTTGTTCTTCATATTGTCATTCTCTCTTTTCTTCCTTGATAAATTCTTCTTTTATCAACAAAAAAAACCTCTATCTTGCTTCAGTTTGAATGCTTGGTCAGTGATGTTTTTGGTTACAGTGACAGGGACGCTGAAAGGATATGATCAACTATTGAACCTTGTATTGGATGAAGCCATAGAGTTTCTTAGAGGTAACTACTTCATGGTTTCTCGCCAACCATTTACCATATGTGCATGCGTGTGTTCGAACATGCATCAAAATGACTTATTTTCTTCATATAGCCAATCTTTCATGTGGAGTTGTAGTAATGCTGAAGAGAGGATTTTTCTTCAATTACCTTAATGGAATATATACGTCACTGTACTTGGTTTTGCTGAACTTATGAAAATTTCATGCGTCTGATTGTCAATCACAGTTGTTTTCAGTCTTCGTACATGATTTTTTTTCCTATTTTTCTTTTGGGTTTTCTGTTTCCTGTTTCAGTTGTTTATTTTTTATTTTCCTTGTTTTTGCTATCAGTTTTGCACCTTTATGCTTCTGGGAGTCTGGGAATGGAAGTTTCTGTAAAAAATATAATGGAACTGGCGGGCTTTGAGTTCTGACTATGTGATATGGTTTTATTACTGGTAAAGCTAAGGTATAATAACAATATTGCACTTTTAAGGAGATCAGATCATCAA
Organism: Ilex asprella; assembly: GCA_023539305.1. Taxonomy (NCBI): domain Eukaryota; kingdom Viridiplantae; phylum Streptophyta; class Magnoliopsida; order Aquifoliales; family Aquifoliaceae; genus Ilex; species Ilex asprella. The sequence continues at coordinate 6,426,328 of CM042189.1, forward strand.
TGATTTCGGTTTTGAAAGATATTTTTGGAAGCGCGTACTGCCACCATGGTGGGAGTGGAGCTTAAGGAATTCCCTTGAGCCCACTTTAGACTATCGTATTGTGACATTGCATGCACATGGAATTTACCTCTTGTTCCTTGAATGCCAACAATGTTGTTGGAACTTGGAAGTTATGCTTTGAGAAAGCCTTGAGGCGAGATATAAACAGGCCTTGGTGTCTCTTGAGCTTCGTGCCTCAAAATACAATGTGCTTAACGGACACATGCTGTGCCCCTTGAAACTTGCCTGGTTCGCGCCATGTTCCGAATCCATGTCAAAACAAATCTCGGGATCATTCAAATCTGAAGTTTTTTATAGAAGGCAAACCAAAGAAAAGATTTATAATTGCAATGCCTTTATTTTTGCTTTTCTAAATTTGTAGATTTTTGACCATTTGCTATTGGTTACATTGTCAATTTTGCTAACTCACATTGTGCTGTTTAACATTGTTTTGGATGTTATGCAATTATAGTTCATTATTGTTTAATCCGTGCCTTTACTTTGCGACTTGAAACATCCTTCTTGCCTCACTCCAAAAAAAATTTGATTCACGATCCCAAAGGTAAGGGTGGAAATCGTGTCGGGTTAAACGGGTTCATGTCCAAAACCACTCAATACACAATCTGTTTATTAAGCCAGTGAAAAGTGCCAAAACCGAAAACGACCCACTTATTTGGCAGGTTACTCGATGTGACCTGTGTAACCTGCCAAATAAATTGAAACAAGCTCTAAAAATTGAAGCTTTATGGAGTAATACCGATTGGACGAGAGGGAGAAAATTTTGAGAAAAATCGAAGCTGATCAAAAAGAAGAACAAAAATTCCAAAATTTTACACCCACGCATAACTTGAAAATATCTAGATATATTTTTCATAGATCATAACTATCAGAAATATTAAGCCAAACAGGCGTGCGCAAGAGACAGAAGTCACAAAATGAGGAAGGCGGAGAAAAGAAGAGACTGAGAGGGGCTACCATTACGGTAACTAAGGAGTATGGCTAATGGGCTGGACTGAGAATAAAAAATAAGCGTCTAAATTAAAATTGAACATATCTTACTTCTAGGCCCAATTTCTATGTATGCCTAATATTTAATTTGTAAACTGGTTGATATATACTTCACATGAACCCGTTAAGGCCAAATTCTAACCCGCTAATTTCGTGTCGATTCGTGCCGTGTTGCATTTTTCCAGGCCTACCTGAAGGTAATCAAGGGATGCATTCTAGGGGCTCTCCAGTGGAGCTGATTTAGACTCATTTCCATCCTATTTTTCCTGATGTATTTTACGTAGGGTTTATGTGAGGGCAAAAATGAGGTTGACTACTAACTATATGAAGATCTTATCACTACACAGCTTTAATCATGTAGCTGCTATAATACTATATGGATATGCCAGTTGGCTTCTATCCTCAACCTAGGACGTAGCATATCTTATTATGTAACTTAGTGGGTAAGCTTATATTGTTCTTACCAAGGAGAAATGGAATCACAAAACTAGGAATGTATGCATAAGCCTGCCCCTAGTCCAACAACTAAAACTCTAAGACACTAGGAACAACATGCCAACCTTGGGCTAACTGCTGTACATGCAGATCCTAACCATATGCTACCTATGATGATATGGATAGCTCGGGTTTGAATTCCCCTCCCCCCCATCACTGATGCATCAAAAAAGCGGTGCATTAAGCCACTCTCCCTTTGCCAACCCTCCATTTTTGCATACTCCTCTTTTTTATGTTGTGTTGATGTCCTCTTTCTTATTACGAGAATATTGTTTTTGTATCTCTTGGTCTAGGTTTCGTAAGGGATTTATCTCATGTAATTTTGCCTATTTTGGACTGATGTGACTCCAATCAACTCTAACTTGGCTAAGTCATCATTGGTTGAGACCAGTGCTCCATTAGAAGTTATGAGCTACAATCCGTAATTGGCATGCAATACTATGATGGACTAGAACCCTTGAGCTGTTATGAATGTGTGATTATTCAGCTCCTGCATTAAATATATGGCTTATGCATGGTCACATGAAGTGCCACGTGTGGGATCGACACCTGTGTGATTATTGCAGTTGAATTTGAAATGAATCTTTGCTTATCAAAAGAAGTGAATCAGATGGCGTAACAATAAAATCGCTCTATTATGATCTGGACGTCATTGGTTCAAGTCACAAAAACAACCTCTCCCCAAGTAAGGAAGATTGCATACCTTTGGCCCGTAATGGTAGGAGCATTGTGCATTGGATTGCCAAACATTGACATTTGTGGAATCCAAACTTAGCAAATGATAAAAATGAAAAGTGCAAATTGCCAACTGTTGTGATTTGCAGGCTTATGCTTCTAATATTGCCTTTGCATGTTAGCATTTTAATTGATTTTCTGTTGCACATTTAGATGTACTCAGGCTCCTTCCACATGGAAACCCAGAGGCCTGAAATGTTATTTAGTTGCAGCCAAACTGATGTTTATGCACTTGACAGAAAGGCTAGAAAGAACATGTCCTGACATGTACATCATTGAAAACAGGAAAAATGCTGTATGATATTGGGATCTCTTTGAATGTGGACCCTTCTAGCCAATCTTGTGTTGTTGGAATAGTGCATTTGAAATTATCTGTTATGGGTGTGATAGATTTCTCTAAGAGCTATTGCAATTTTATGTACACAATGTCCACTGCATCCAGCACATTCAACTCTTGCAGGTTTCTCTGTGGAACTGCCTTCTTTACTTGCACTTGAAGTGGCCTTTACCTTATCTCTCTTCTCATTTTTGTTGAGTGATAAAATTTTTTTTGTGAGGGTAGCTGAAGAATGACTTGGATTGTTGTACAGATCCGGATGATCCTCTGAAGACTACAGATCAGACCAGGCGTCTTGGTTTAATAGTATGTTTTCCTTCTCTCTCTCTCTCTCTATATATATATATATATATATCCTTTTTAGACTAGTTTTTTGCTAAACCCTAGATTAATGATTCAGATTTAAGTATTGGAACCAATCTTAATAAATCTGTTGATCCTCATTGAATGATTTTGGTGCTTTCTACATACATTAACTACAAAAAGTGTCAGCCAGGTTTAATGAAAAGGAGTATGAAATTTTCCATTACTGTGACCTCATCTGGAATTTTTATCTACTCTTTTGTTTTTTTTTTGCACTGGGAATTTTTATGAACTCAGTACGCTGTACAGTGGTATTTCGTCCAAAACCAACTTCAGCGATGGCAGGGTCTTCGTGGTTACTGTGATTTTAGATATTATAATAGAGAAACTCACTTTTATAACTTCAAGTCATGGACATTTGCTGCCATAGACATTTGGATGATATTATATGTTTTTTTATGAAAAATGAAATATCAAGTTTTACATGCATGTTTGGATTCCGTCGCACACTCCATTTCCTTTTTTCCGCAAAAGCACATGTAACATGTTGTAATTACTTTCATTTTTTTTTAGCCTGGCCGGGGAGAGGGGGCGATTCCTCTTAAATTTTTTCCAAACTATCGAAGTGTGTTGGTCATAGTGTCTAAATGGCTCGAGCACATGAAATCATTTACTTAAAAATTCATCATCTTGCTTAAGCTTATATTGAAGATGTTATATTTTGATATTTTCATTGTCCACGATTGCTTTGTTACTCTAAAACATATGATAACATATGGGTTGTGAAAAATCGAAACATATCGTAGAAATTCTTCATGCTTATTGTGATTTGTGTTGCTGTGCTGTACTTCTGCAGGTCTGTAGGGGAACTGCTGTAATGCTTGTATCGCCAACCGATGGTACAGATGAAATTGCCAATCCTTTTCTCCAGCCCGACGGGGCGTAGACTAGTGCCTTTACTAGTTTGATCGTCTGTAAACCACTATGCCAACATGGTAGATGAGTCCTCTAAATTCAGAAGGGTGTTGTTAAAGTGTTTGGATTAAGTATACTCTCTACAATTAACTGTAGTTTTTGATACGAAAATGGTAGCTTTGATGGTGCGAGTACCATGGCAGGGAAACAACTGTATCCTAACTCCCCTCTCCCTCCCCTTCCACTCCCCAACATCCCCGGCCGTCTCCTGGAAAAAATATCGGGTGTAATTGTTACACCATATCATCATGGTGACATATTCTATATATTCTAGTAACTATCATATCATATGAGTTAATAACCATATAAGTGGGGTATATGTTGTCTATTTGTAGATCTATTATTTGATAGTGACATCACGTATCAATGAAGACAAGATGTCACTGTTACACCCAATATTTTACTCCCTGAAGATATGTTATGTACCATCCTAGTTAGTTGGGAGGCGCGGGACATTGTTCTACTTGTTGACCGAGTAGCCCTTCCCAAGAGAGACCAGTCAAATTTGATTTCTGTGATATGTCTAATTGTTCTAATCACTTTGAAATACTCGTCGTACTCTTAGAGTTTTAATATGTAGAATTTTATTACTTTCATTATGAATTTTGGGATCTATTGAAAGAGTCAAGAGAAATCAAATGGGCTCAAATATAGAAAGAATAGAAAAAGCATCATCCTTTCATTCGGAAATGAAAGAATTAGCAAGAGAGGTACCAATCTTTTAGTCCACTAAATAAAATGATAAAGGCCAATTAGGTTGTCACTCGATAACTTGAAAACCCTACTTTGCGTCCTTTAATTGCTCCTATATCAACGTTGAAATTTAGTTTTTTTTGTTAAAAAAAATTCCATTTGTTATATATATAATTTTTCATGTACCCCACACAACCTTCAAAACCTCCACTAGACAGATACCACTTTTCAATTTTGTCCGAAAATCTGAAATGACAACCCACCCCCAAACTCTCTCTCAAATTTACACAAACAAGCCCCTCTGACCTCTTCCCCTTTGACAGTTTCTGCAAAAGCATCAGAAATTTCAGATTCTTTTTCATTTTCCATTTTCTCGGCAACCAAACAACCACAACAAAAAGAAAATGAAAATCCAGATAAAATTACAACCCTTTATATATTATTAAAAACACACAATAATAATTAAAATCACAAAATAGATTAATCCACCAGCAATTAATCAGAGAGAATTCCATGCCAAATTTCAACAAACTTCCCTTGCTCTCTTCTTTAGAGACAGAATATAATATATAGACCGATCGATCCTCGATCTCGACATTTCATTTTTCAATTTCATTTCACAAATACATATTGAAAAATCAAACTTTGACGATCTTCGCAGCTTTGACCACCGGATTCTCCCTGGCGATCCGGTCTCGTCCTACCGTCTTGTAATCGTAGTTGCAATCGTGTCGGTCGGAGTACCGATGCTCCGAGCAGAACAGCTCACCGCACCGGCACCTGAATCCGGTCAAACCTACCCTCCTCCGGCAGCCTGAGCACCGATTCACTGCTTTCTTCGCCAAAAATAACATATTCGCCTCCTCTTCTGCCCGATCCGACGTCGTCTGATCCGTATTTGTACCAGACAGCTCCGATAACCTCGCCGACGAATCTGACGGGCTAGATCTACGATTTTTCTCGGAGAACTTCAACGTCGCCGGAGCTACAGCGGCAGCGGAGGAGGTGGTGGCTGTGCTGGAGATAAAGCACTTTTGGCACATGTTGTTAGTCGCCGGATTACCGGTGAGGCCGCAGTTGTTCACGCAAAGCGTCAAGGTTTCTGGTACGACCTTGAATTCAGTCTCTTCTTTTCCCGTCTTCTGAGCCATCTTTTACGAAAGATTTCGATATATATCAGATTTATATGAATATTGATGTGCGTTTATCAAATTTGGATAGAGAGAGAGAGAGTTGGAAACGAGAGAAAAATTGTGGGTTTGAGCGAGAGGGATAGGGGATGGTGAGGAGTTTTATTATGGGGGTTGGAGAAGGTTGGTAATGGCGATAGAATATGGGCCTCAAGAGACGCGTATCAGCCATTTTTGGTGTTTACTTTACCAAAATAACCTCGTGATTGTTTTGTATAAGCGAACAAAAAAAATGAAATCTACAACTAAGGGGTTAGTTACAATTTATTTTTTATTTATTTTTAATTTAACGGTCAAAAGTGTCTGAGTTCGTTTACGCACACATTAACTATTTTTTTTTTCAGTTTGGTCAGAGGTAAATCATCCAAGTCGAGACTAGAATATTTATGAGGAATAAATTTATCATAGTCTAACAATAAGAGATTGTTAAGATTCAAATTCAGGATACTTGAATTTGTAATTTGTCTATGTTATCACTTGAACTACTATTAAAATCGTTAGTTACGATTTATGAGAAATTAAGTTATCACTACAAAAAAAAATAGTTACAATTCTATGAGCTTAAATAATTGTTAAAAAAATTTGAGACTTTTTAATTTATGAATTGATCTTAACATGTTACTATTAATCCCAAACAACTAGATTTTGCCATTATTTGTTCAAAAAAACTTTTATTTTTTCGCAATCTCATCGTTGAGATTCAATTCCTTATTTTTTAGTAGACTCGAGCCCTTCTATTGATTATATTTTACTATTTGTAATTAAGTTTGAAGGAAAAAAATAAAAATTCAAGCCAAAAAACAAAATATGTAAAAATATAGAACAGATTATATTTAAAAAATATTGACTCAAAAAATATATATTTATCAAAATAAATCTTATTAAATTGTAACTTTGTTTAATGGATTAAAGATTATCAGCCGACCAACAAAATACCTACACTGGTGTAAAGCCGGCGAAAGTAATCCTGCTGTTTGTCTTGACATAGTGGAGGGACAATATGGTAATTTCACAGCATCCCTCGTACCCCACCTGTGCCGTGGATGTGATAAGAGGAGGGCCATTGTCTCTCACCTCCGTTTTTCGGCCGCCCTGTCTGACCGTCCCTTTCTTTCACGCTCATGCATAGAGCACTCGCCTAAACGTACACGTGTCCGCGTACACGTCAGATTTTAATGTTACACATGGCGTCATCGAATTGGCCGACGCGGAACCTCTTCCCACTTGGCGTTCGATGCGGCGTCGTCTCTTTAACCGGTCTCCGCGTCTCATAAATCCTTGCCCCCATTCAAAAAGTTTCACGGATACTCTATAAAGAGACCAACCACTCATGGTGGAATCCAACAGTCAGCGGCAAGGACTTGGTCCCAATAACCATGTGGGACCAGTCAATAAGTGTGTCCCGCGAGAAATCTTTCTCCATTCTTTCAATTTATCGATTCTCTTTTATCTTCTTATTAACTACAAATTACCCCCTCAAGTTTAGGTCAATTGAATAATCCCCCCCAACACTTTGAACATTTTTTATTAGATGTATGCAAAGAGACAAATATATATAGAAAAGAGATAACATTAAAGATTGACAATAACTTAGAAATTTTAGATCTTCATCCACTCAACCAGTTAACCATAGTCCAAAGAAAACTTCAAATCTATCGATTAATTTAGTGCATTGAAAAATTTAATGGAATAAAATGTTGAAAATTAAATTAGAGAGAGTTGATTTCAACATAAACTATAAAAAAAGAGCAATTTTTTACTAACCACTTTTTTTTTATAAATAGTATAGTCGTATCAATTTCTTTACAAATTATTGTGCCATAATTGTTTGTTACAATCAAAACCATTATATATTTATTGGGATCCAATAAGAGCTACTAATTCAAAAGTTTACAACGAGTACGTAAATAATGATAAAAAAGTTGGTTATTATGTATTTTTTTTTAAGAAAAAATTAATCATTGAGGCATGAGCAAGGTGTATCTATTCCAGGTGGACTCAATTATATGGAATGTATATGCCATCTAGTATACTTTTTTTTATTTTTTTATTTTAGTTCAGGATATTCAAATCAGTTTATATGTAATTTGACTAATCCCTTCACTGGTCTGATCAAAGATAAGACATCTACACCAGAATTAAAATATTCATAAAAGATAAATCTCTCGTAGTCTAAATATTAAGTTATTCAATAAGAATTGACAAATATAAACATGTATGTGGACATTTTACTAATACATGGTTAATAATTTATTATTAATATATTCAAAGTATTTTGTACCGAAGTTGATATCACACTAAAATATATCTCAACTATTGATTTTGTTTTGAATGATTTATATTCATTGTTTGAAAAAATAATATAATTATAAAAAAATTAGAAAATTAGAAAATTATACACATGACAAATATTTTTGCAGATAAAAAGTGAAAGTACTATATAAAAAAATATATATTTGGGTATCATAATGATAGGACTTTTGAAGAGGAATAGTTTCGTTTTGATTTGAGTAGTCAAACTTTTTGTAAGGATTTTTAATTTACTATCAAACAAACGCTAAGCTTTGCAATTGCACAACTGAATCACATGCAAAGAGAGAAAAGGAAAACAAATAATAGAGGGAAAAGATAAGAAAAAGAAAAAAGGAAAGGAAAAAGAAAATAATAATAATAAAAAAAACAGCCGCACTCAACCGCCCAAACGTTGTTGGCCCAATGACAAGTGAAACATGTGCATTGTTTGGTGGTTAAGGAAATTGCCAAACACTCTCTGACAACAGAACGGGTTTGCTTTCCTATTTCCAATGCTTCAATGTATTTTCCCATGTACTCTTTTCCTGTGAATATTTACAGTCTGTTTGGTAATGTTAGATTAAGGAGTAGGAAACCATTTTTATGGGAGAGATCATATTCCCAAAGATTATTTTTTTATATCGTATCATAATTTATATCATATTTTAAGTCAAAGTTACAACAAAAAATAAGGTGTTTGAAAATCGATCATAATATTTTAGAATCGATTCAATTTTTGTTTTTATTCAATTGTTATTTGATCCAACAAATCGTACCTAATTCCAAAAAGTTACAACATTTTAGAACCACATAAGAATTTTTTTAGATGAAGTTACAAACTTTGAGAGTTAAGTTATAACTTTTGGGTGGTGTTTAAGATCGATTTTAATATTGCAAAGTCGATCCCCAATACTCCCAAAAAAGTTATAATTTGACCCTAAAAATTTATAAGTTAATGGCAAAAATTAGTAATTGCTAGTACAATATTGAAAAAAAACAACTTTTGGTACCGTAGACTTATCCTTTTGATATGATAATGCCTTTAGTACCCTAATCTAATCCTCTTGTGGTATGTTTGTTTTGAGTATTGCTATGCATCGTATTAAGAAATATATTCCTCATATTTTGAATGCTAATGGAAATTAGTATTGATAATAGAAAATAGTTCAATCCTCTCTCATGTTTGTTTGTTCAAAAAGTGCAATGGTGAGTCCCACAAACAATTATTTATTTTATTCTATCACATTTTGTATAACAAATATGTTATTTTACCTTTAATATCATTCATTTTATTACTTCGGTTGTGTAACGTTTTTGTACAATGTTTGGTATAATACATGGTATGAAAATTCATACTTAAAAATTTTTGGATAATGTAAAATATTCACATAAAAAATAAAGTCTCTGATACTATGAATCAATGATACCTTAAAAAAAATCGGTGACACCGTACACTTAAAGAAAAAATTTAAATTAATTTTTAAAAAAAATAATAAAAAAAAACAGTAACTTCGTACGCTTAAACATAATACAAAGAAAAAATTCAAAATAATTTTTTTAAAAAATCTATAACATCGTATGCTTAAAGATAATACAAAATAATAGAATAAAAAATTCAATTTTTTAAAAAAAAAAACAAAAAAAAAACTGGTGATACCATACGTTTAAACATAATATAAAGAAAAAATTTAAAATAATTTTTTTAAAAAAAATTAAAAAAAACGGTGACACCGTACACTTAAACATAACACAAGGAAAAAATTCTAGATAATTTTTTTTAAAAAAAAATTAAAAAAAATTGGTGACACTGTATATTTAAACATAATATAAAGAAAAAATTTAAAATTTTGTATGTGAACTCTACATAGAGGAAGGTATTTGTGTTATTTTCCTTGTTTGTATCGTTGGTAGATTTATACCAACAAATAATATCACGTGGTAGGTAATATTCATTAAAACCATGTACAAGGGTTAAAGTCTATTGATTAAATTGGATCAGTATTGTAATCTAAAAAGAGCAATGCTATTGAGACCTAAAAATCTGACATAATTTGCTGACCTAATTCATTATCACCATTGAACACATAAAATACTAAACAAATCAGATAATAGATGAGCCTCAAGTACTATTTCTTGTTATCACACCCTATAATGCCGCTAAAACTCTCAAACAAACATGCGATTGGTGTTGCAGGTTAGATCATTTGCTTGATTACCCCTAAGCTGAAAACCTTGTACAAGTATAAATAATTGAAGTGTATTTATTTAGTAAAATTTATGTATATTACCATAAACAATCGTAAACATGTTTTAGTTTTTAAACTTTGATTTTAAGCAAAATGTGGCAAAACAAATAAAAAAGAGCAATCTGGACACCTTTCAAACATGATAAAACTCGATTAAGACCCTTTGATAAAGTGACATTCTGTAACAATCTGGACAACAAAACTTGAATTTTCCTCCCCATCACTGTACTGGAAAAATATGGCAACACAAAAACAGTTCATGGGCATTTTTATTTTTATTGTTTGATACAAAATGTTCAAACTTGTGCCGATTATTTGTTGAAGTTCGAATGTTGGCCATCATGCACCAGACAAATTTAAAACATATCCCATGAAGAAAAAGAGTGGTTGACACTTCGAGCCTGTTTGGTATGTGTGTTTTTTTTTTTGAGGGGGGATTTGGAACATGAGTTGGAGAATAAAATCTAAAAACCCCAAGTTTGGTAAATGCATAGTTAGTTTAGGGCTTGAAACCTAGCCTGCATTAGGCTCGAGAATTAAACCCAAGTTCATGGGTTTCATGAAACCCACCCGGAAGGGGGGGGGTTCATATGTGGATTAATGGGTTTAAGCTAACAAATGACATTTATACCTCCACATATCTCATTTACGTAAATAAACATGAGTTTAGATTAAATTGGTTAAGGGACACAATAGTTTTTTATATATAAATATATTATCATAATAGTCATATATCCGTACACATATCAAACATGAATATGAACGACATTGAATGTTGAATCCCATCTTTGAGTTTGAAAGAGTTTGGACAAGCCAATCCAAACTTCTCCCAAAAAACCAACCAAATAGCCGTTAAGAGATATAAAAAATGTTGAACTTGACACCTTTAAATTATAAGAGATTAGATTCGATCACTGAACCACCAATTAATGTGCACATACTCATGTAGGAAATGATATCATAATTCGATGTAGTATCCAAAGCCCATAAATACAAAGATGTCGTAGTAGATGTGCTCATGATGATGGACCACCGCGACCACAATGAAAAGGAAATCAAGCTAATAAAGTAAAATGCCTTCCTTAGGGGCACCTTCCAGCCAGGTAACACGATAGAATTAAGGAGATGTTCATACTTTCCCTTTGTCTTTTTCCATTTTCAGTTTTCTTTTGGCTACTTGGCAAGAAAAGGAACACCATAAAACACCCATCTCATAAATCAAAGAGATTGCTTTTAGAGGTTGTTGTCACCCCCAATTGGGAGGCACATGTTGTGCTTTCAAAGGGAAGTCGAACCTAAAGCGATAACAAATATTCATCCATCCACGAGATAGATTATGGGTTCGAGTCCAATTCCATTTGTCTATAAGGCAAATAAAACTACTTACCAGGTATCTCTTATAAATTTCACTATTAGACCCAGACCTTTAAAGCTAACTACAAACTTTGATGATACACAAGCACAAACTAGCACAAACAAGCACACTAGAGCCATAGAATTAACCATGCTGATAAGCAAGACTACAAAGTTCTTCAGGTCGGAAAGGCGTTGTTAACTGTCATGCCATCAACCATTTATAACACAATAGAGACCTAACAGAAGAAATGGTAAACAAGAAGGTTCATGGAGAAAGGTGACAGTGACATTGCAGTTCATAAACCTTCAATACAAGACTCCCTAAATTTTATCGAGCTTTTGAGCCTGAACAACTGGGTTGGCTTTGGCTATAGCATCTTGTGCAGCAGTGCGATAATCAAAGGGACAGTTGTGTTTGTCAGAGTAGCGATGGATTGAACAAAAGAGGTTTCCACATCGACAATTGAAACCTGTTAAGCCAACGCGCTTCCTGCAAGTGTTGCACCTGTTCGGCCCTTCTTTAACTTTCTCTTCCTTCTCATTCAGTGCTGATGCACCAGATGCTTCTGTTGATGCAACTTGCAACCTTGATGAACCAGCCTGTGTGCCAACAGCTACGGGAACATCCAACTCCAACTCATTGCTACTGGAGCTGCCATTAACAAAACTCTCAATGGATGATGCAGCAAGTTTAGCCTGTTCTTGCTTCAAAGTCAAATCCTTATAGCACTTGGAACACATGTTCATGGTTGCTGCAGTTCCAAAGAATCCACAATTGTTGACACACAGGACAGGACCTTGAGGAGCAGCTTGGCATCCTGTCTGATTTTGCTCCATTTTCAACTTTCCTGTGCCATTATTGCCAAAACAAAACCATAAAATACACCATTAAGAACTCAACCTCCATATCGCACAACCCCACTGTACCCCTAATTCCATTGTGAACACTGGCACCACTCCCTCAGGGTCTAGATAGGCATAAATAATCAAAACACTCACATCTTACCAGCAAACATTCATTGTAAAGCACGCACAAAATTTGCAAACAAAACATAAATTATACTTGTATATCACAAAATGTCATTGCCTCCGAAATGAAACCATTATATTTCTCTGAAAGGTCAAGTTGCTGTCAATATTCCTAAAAGGCTAAAAAACATAAACCAAACAGTTCATTAGAAACAATGCATTTTTGAATTTTCCATCTCTGATACATTGACTGAGCTCCAACATACAAAAATCAAGAGTTTCAAGTACAATTCTTTGAATGAAAAACATAAAGACTCCAGATGTTCTAGAAAAAACCTAGGCTCCTTTTGGAAGAAAATAATCTTTGCTTTGAATAGGAACCTCATTCCCAAAAAGCAAGATTACCGTGTTTTAGATAGTCAACTAATCAGCAATTTAAACCGGACCCACAATTATAACTGCTTTCAAATTCTCAAGAATAATGGGTATCTGAAGCCTATGAGCAATGGTTATAATCTCATTAATAGCTTGATTGGAAATTCTAAAAAATAAAAATTTCAAAACCAAGCTTTTCCCAAAATCAAGTTCCTTCGTAAAATCAAGCATCTTTCCAAAATCAAGTTTCTTTTACCAAAATTTCCCATATATAAATAAATAAATCATTAACAATCACTGAATGGTATTGATTTCCATAAAAGGTTCCAGACAATAACCAAACAATAAATATACGATTACCATGGTAAAAATTAAGACCGGATTTCTTTTTGCTAACAATGTGATATCCATTTCTAGTTAGGATTACCGTATATAAATGGGGCCTTAGCTCACATAGATTTTGCATATATAATCACAAAGATGAAGACAATCCACAATTCACATAGAATAAACTACTCTCATCCTAAGCTTAATGTGACAACCTCAACAACTAATCTAATATATTCAGAACTTCCAAAACTCATGCAGCTTTGTGGTATTGATCTGAACAACCAAGGTTTCTATTGTGTTATTGACTATGGAGTTCAACATTATACGATCATGAGGTGTCCAAGTTGTGAAACAATATAATCCAGTAGCAAGTTAATGTTAAGGCATGCTCAAATCATGTTACTTTGAACATAGCTAATTGTAGACAAACAACTCATTGATACTACCTCCACTATGCCACCATCATAAACCTCCAGCACCTCACTGTAGATACCCCCACCACAAATCACCACTAAAGTTCCAACCACCTCCACCAAACCACAAAATCACTCCCTTACAATCATAGTATATCCACCAGCTCTTGCACCTTAATGCCAACACTACTATCACCATTACCATCAATGTCACCATCTGAACTCGTAAAAGTGTTGCCAAAATTTCCTTTTCTTCAATATGCACTACCCATGGTGCCACCTTAACCTCCATTTGCAGTTGTTGCCACCTTCCCTAATTCTAGTACAACTAATTTCACCTTTAAAGCTGCACCTTCACCTCCAACATCTCCTCACTATCTTGACCACCACCACATTAGTGCCAAAACCCTCATTGTATCCACAAAATCCTCTGCCACAATGCCAAAAAAATAAATAATTATAAAAACAGAATCATACAACATCCCACTTTTGCTTCACCTGGCTGCTATCATCCTATACCCTACAATATAAAGAGCGATTCCGTACACGAGACACCCATTATAGCAGATCTGAAGGATGGTCAAATGTACGAATTCTTACCACTGCTTGCGAAAAAACTGTTTTCGCGATTCGAACTAGACACCCAATTCATAGTGGAGAAGTCTTATTGTTGCTTCAAGGCTTAACTTTAAAATGAATACAATACAAATTAAAATGTACGGATTCTTACCACTGCATGCGAAAAAACCGTTTTCGCTATTTGAACGCAACACCAAGTTCACAGTGGAGAAGTCTTATCGCTGCTTCAAGGCTCACCTTTAAAATGAATACAATTTATAATATAAAATAGAACATACTTTAATAAGTTCATCTGACGGTCTCAAACAGACTCATCCAACGGCCACCAACATTTCTCTCAAAACCATTCATATTGCACTGTGCATTTAGGCACGGGTTACCCCTAGTACATGTTAAAATAGGACTGTCATTACATGAGACTCTCGATATTGTGAGTTTAAAGAGGATGAATGAATTCAACAATACGCCATATTCAAAGGGACAATTTCTGTGAACCGAACCTATGTCACTCACATTACAAAGAAATTGCCACGTTGTGTCAACACCCACACTAGCTTGAGTGATAAAACGTGGAAGACTGAAACATCAAAGATGTAAGTTTGACAGCAATGGTTTCCTTCTCAAAGCCATATAACCTTATAATTATCATAATCTATAAGTTATTAGTTCCCATATCATACACTTTTCTTCCCACATCGACAAAGCACACCATTAATCACACCATAAGGACATCAACCAGTAGACATAGCTCCACTCATTTTTCAAACCATAAAACTTCACCATCAGCATTACTTGAAAGTAAAAATAAAGAACATAACGCAAGTCTCCTCTCCACACCAACCAAAACTTGCCAATCTTGTGAATATATTGATTGTTTCCCAATCTATTCCACATCACTCAGATGTTCAAACCAAGAACATGTCCTTAAACCCCTTCTTATTACACATAAGATCATAATATACTTATATTCAACATATTTATACTTAAATATGTATATACCTATGGGTCCTGGTGTAGCGGTACAAGCTACCAAACTAACAACTGTGAACTTGTGGATTTGAATTTGAGAATATCAAAGATTTGATGTGTACCCAGTACACCCCTGCCAACACACTCGATTGTTGCTAAACCAATCAAAAATTTAATCATATTGGACAATCAACTTTAATAAATCGATCAATTACTACATGAAAAACCCAACACACAAAACAGAGTATAAATACAAAACTAACCTGTCCGCGGAGGATACAATCTTTTCGGTCGCCCTTTTTCCCTCTAATCCCCTACAAAAAGAAGAAAAAAAAAAAGCCCAAGTTTCATCAAAAACCAACTCAACGATCAGACAAATACATACATAAATCACACAAAAATATGAATATATGTTTATATATTGGAGAGAGAGAGGGAGATAGGAACTAACCCTAGAGGGCGAACAGGAAATTGCCAGAGAACCGGAGAGGTGGTGGAAATGAAAGGATCGAAATGGGTATATAAAGGTGGAAAAGAAAGAGGGCGAAGGAGATTGGCGACAAAAGGCAATACGTGTCTTGGTTTCATTGGATGGGACCAATAAAAGTCAATTTGGAGTTGGGTTATCCACCAATGAATGATGGGATTATATAAAGTTTATGTGAGGTTGAGGACGTCTGATCATAATTCACTTGAATTACACAGTTGCTTACGTACGTTGATTTTGTTGTGTTATTACTATTTTATTTTGGGCCAATGACTCACTTAACTCGTGGCATGCTATGACTACTACAGCATGAGTGGATGGGTGTGGATGGTTTTCAATGGGTTTTGAATTCCTAACTCAAATTTACATTCTAAACGAAGGGTTGTTGAATGAGTAAGTTGTATCAATTTTTTTAAATAAAATTTATTGATTTAATAATTCTCATTTATTTGTAATATAAATTTAGATTGTAGATTTGAGTTACATAATTTTTTTTTTATACTCAACTCTTTCTTCTCCCTAGTTCAAATAACAACGTGGATGAATTGTAAATTTAAATATTTTGAATTTAAATTTTAATAATTTTTTAAGATTAAGAAGAATTTATCTAGTATAACAACCCTAAAGTAACAATGACGAATTATAAATTCAGATGTCCTAAGTTTGAATCTTGACAACTTATTTGGTTTAAACCATGAGATATTTATTCCTCATGAATATTCTAGTGTTGAAGTTGTAGATTTCATTCTTAACTCAAAAAAAAAAAAAAAAAAAAATTTAACGGTCAAGAGTGTTTGCACCAGATTACGCGTACATCGACTAATCTCCTTCTCTGTCAGGACAAAGACAAACCATCTACGATAAGATATTCACGAGGGACAAATCCTCATGGCTTGAATCCAAGGAGTTGTCAAATTTTGAACTCAGGACGTCTGAATTTATAATTCATTTTTTTTATCATTTGAACTATTCTTAGGGGTTGTTATCACCCTCTCTTTTGTACATGAGATGAGTACAAAAAATTTATTCCTACATTTGGTAAATCTATATTACTTAAAAAAGTGGGGATACTTGAAAAATATTTATATTCCACTTTTACCCTTAACTATTGATATAAAATCAATCATATCCACAAATGTCTTTTGGTCTTCCTTTAGTATGAAACTAATTAAATTTAATTTTGTTAATTACCTCTAAAATGTTTATAACTCATTGTCTCCCATAATAAATAAATCTCTCTGTTGATTAAAAAAACGCCTTTACCTTGATCATCTTCACTGTTTTTTTCCTCTGCTTTGTTATATGTTATCTATATTATATTGTACTACTTTAAAATGTTAATCTAGACTAATATAAAATATCAGCATACATGAAAAATATTTTTTTTTCACTTTACCCTCTAACACTACAACTATATCATGCTTATCCTTCAGATTTAATGTCATAATTTATGTTAATTAATTAATTACTATACTAATCTGGGCTAACCCCATAAAAACTTTTAGTTTCCTTTTTGCCGCTTTATTTTCCAGTGTCACGATCTTAATTTATACAAGAGATTACATTTATTGTACATAAAATAGTTTTCTTGGTGACAGGACCTGTAGCATCTGTAAAATCTCTAATATCAGTTAGTTATTTGATCTCATTCTCTTCCTCACACGTCTTTGCATACTCAAGAGTCTCCTTTCATTTAAATTTTTACCCTTTTGCCATAAGTTATGCTCTTGCACTCTGTTTTATAACTAATTGATATGCTTGCTTCTATTATGCTTTATGATTTTGTACTAACTCTTATTTCTCTTTTACACCTTTTTGGTTCAACTAGGAACAAAACTAAGGAACTTTCTCTACATTCAGCTCCCTATTTACTCCCAAGGTTGATGAGATCTGGTGCAGCCATTGAAAGTCGCAAGCCATCACATGTTTGAATGTTTCCAGCTGATAAACCAAGTCATGCACCAATTTCTTGTGGAGGCTTTCAACCTGCTGCATCTTAGACCATTATTCTTGAGTAAATTCTACTTCTTTACCATACCAGTAATGTATGAATAGTCTGCAACTCACGTTTTAATTACAGAAATTTTGAAGTCACCTCCTATTCAATCAAAGAACCCCAAAAATGCTTTCATTCCTTTGACATCGGGTGCTAATCTTTTGAGAAGATGTGGAATAATATCTTCCTTGAATTTTTTTGCTTTTTAATCATCAAATTTGTTATTAGTGTAAAGTCTTTGTGTTTTTGATTCACATGATTTTTCCTTTTTGTGGAGGTTTCTTCGTAGAAATTTTGGTTTGTACCTTCAATTGATATGAATTCTCATCTTGGTTTATCGTTTACATGCATGTGTAAACCCACCGTAGGTACTAGACATTATTAGTTTAATGATAATCCTTGTTATGTTAGCAAACATTGAGATACCAAGAGTGGTCTTTTTCAATCCGAAGATCATCGTCCATTATTTAAGTGGGCAAATAGGCAAACATGATAGATCAGCTAAGAACAACATTATGGACTTTGGTGTCAAAGTGGCTCTTTAAAAAGTTGGTATAACAACTATATAATTGATTATGATCCCATAAAAGGAGGTTAATAGATAGCTTGGTTCATTTTGCAGTGCGAATAGAGGTCAAAGGAAAGATTAAGAGATAAAATGTTGCTTAGAAAACTAACACACGTGTTGTGGTCCATGATGATGGTGTTATGAACATGAGTGAGTATTCTCAAAGGTGATAGAGGTGCTTGTTTGTGGTGTGGCGATGGAGAATTGCCTCACGGCGTAAAGGAGAGGTGAACCTCTTCTAGACATACACTTTGGTAGCAAGGCGTCACATGATGCATATAAGCAAGTTTTCGAGCCAAAACGGACTCGACGTATCCCTGAGGTGGGTTGAATTGTCGAATGAAAGCCCAGTTTGGACCAATTTTTAGGCTAAATTCAGAGGATTTGGACTGCATTATCTTAATTTTCAAAAGGAGGATAAAGGGGAATAAGGCATTTACTGTAAGATTTGAAACCTGCATTTTTCGATTTCTAAGGAATTGGATCAAGAATAAGGTCTGTCAAACATTTACCAACAATGTTTATGTACGAGTTACCCAAAAAAGGGGTATCCTATTTTTTAGTAAAATTTAGACCCCTGAAAAATGTTTGTTCTATTATTAGAAATTAAAATTTTTATGTAAGCTAGGAGAATTAGTGACAATGCATATCATGGTGGTGCCAAACATTAACTTAGATAATGGAAAAATAGTTTCCATTGTTCATTCTTCTATTTAGCTTTGCAACACTACTCATGAAAGATTTTTCTAAGAAGACGACTGCCTCAATCCGTTAGAAAAAATATATTTCTCAAGTGAAATTCATGGGAGATGCAAACAAGATTGCCTTAGCACAACTTCCTTTCCAAACGAATAACACATTGACATGCTTTTGCTTTATCCTAATTCACAAACATCAATTTTAGTTATGTTATCAACAATTGTAGTGTTCTTGCTTGAGTAATTTTGGTAAACTATACTAGACTTTGCCTACCGAGATAATTAACCTAAAAATGCATTGTTTGTGGATGTAGAATTTTAGCAATTTATTTTCATTTAAAAATAAAATAAATCCAGAAACTATGATACAAAATTGTTCACGTGCAGTGCATGTGGACACTAACTATCTTAATTTGACCTGTTATAGTGATCCTAATTATCAACCTAGTAGTGCATATTTCCTCATTTGCAAAAAATAAAATAAAAATTAACATGACATAAAGACTAAAAAGCCTACCTAAGTTGATGGTTGGGGTTTTCCAACTGCCTTCTTAACTGTTTGCTTAAAGTTTTGTTAGACTCATACTTGGATTCAATAGATATCGTATGATTCTATAGATATGCGACTTATAGTATTTTTAATGCTTTTTCACCGTTTCTACTAATACAACATTTTCTATATTATCTGACATATGATTACTATCATCGCTTGTAGTTTTGTTCATTTATGATCTAAATACCTCCTATTAGGTGGAAGAACAAGATCCACACTGACTTTGTATCGTTTTTGGGCGTATATGGTTCCGAGTCTTGGGCCTGCCTTCATAATAGAAACAAAGAAAATTTTGGGGGCTTGCCTTTTTATAGTAGAGAAGAAGGATAATAGGTTAGTCTGAAGGATTATGGAAAATGTTAGATGAAGGCCAGAGACTCTTCTCGCTCACTATAAGGATATTGGCATTAAGATGAAAAGTCATTGTTTCACTACAAGTTTTCCCTTCGAAATATTTTAATAAGATTCAACCGTTACAAAACTTAAAATCTTAACTTGACATGTGCAGGTCCTATCTTAGCTTTACTAGCCATGTCCTTTATTATATCATGGGCTATCCTTCTTTCTCTGTTAAGGGGTGTACATTTTTCTTCAAAAAGTATTGTGTTTTATTCATCATTGACTTTGTGATCATGGATTTCTATTTGCATTCATGTTATTTATAGCTCAATGATTT
Source organism: Ilex asprella (assembly GCA_023539305.1). Lineage (NCBI taxonomy): Eukaryota > Viridiplantae > Streptophyta > Magnoliopsida > Aquifoliales > Aquifoliaceae > Ilex > Ilex asprella. The sequence goes on from CM042189.1 coordinate 6,446,610, forward strand.
TGTGATAGGTTATTTTTATTGATGCAATTAGTTTTGATGTTGTTTGTTGTAAGTTTGTTGGCAAACTTGAGAAAAATAAAGACACTGTAAAATTATTGTGGGCTCCAGATATGATGTGCACGTTGTTTGGTTATTGACAACTAATATAACTACGAAAAGAAAGGGAATCGATAGAAAAAAATCTCATTATTACTATCTCTGTTGTTGTATTTGACACTTCTGTAATCGAATATATGTATGTGTAATATGTACAGACATATATCGAAAGAAATTATTGGGATATATAAAGAAATCACCAGGTTAGTCCTTGACAAATAATGTTGATATATGTACTTATGGTTGTATGTATTTGTATATCATCTTTATAAGTCTAATTATTGTTGTGTTATAGAAAATGATTTAAATATTCAAGTACTTCATAGGGCATACCCAAATTTATTGTGTGCACGTGTGTGTCAAAAATTGATATAAGGTTGAGCCTACTTTCTTTGAATATTTTTACAATTATTGATTTGATATTTAATTTAAGTTTTGTTGGAGGCTAAATTTTTTGTGGTGCAAAGAACAAACAATTTTTTTTCAAATTCAAAACTTTAATATGAAATGGTCAACATGCAACGCACGTGTGCATTAACTAGTAGCATAAACATACATAGAACCCATGGTTTAATAATAATTATAACAAAAAATTATCATATAATTGACTAAATTATCCATTAATCAATTCAATTTATTTTTATATTTATTTAAAACGAATGAGGGAAGTGTTGGAGGTTGGAATGTGACCAACGTAAATAAAACAATTTATTAAAGATAGAATGGTCAATTCACCTATTTATCCTATATTGGTAGATATGAAACCCACCTCTCCATGGGCTTAATGAAAGTCATGTATATTGGTCTGGCCGACACTGCTCACTCCGGACCGGGGTTTGAATTAGAGATCTTACATCCATAAACAAATATGAGTATGATTGGTCCATTGATTTATTTTGGTTAAACCCAAACCCTCAAATCCAATAAACAAACATGCCATTAGTGTTGAAGCAAGTTTATTAGTGTGAGATTAATATTTGACTCGTGTCATTTTGAATCTGTGTCGTGTTTGTACAATATTTGAACCAAACCAACAATTACAAAATTAATTCTCATACTAATAAAAAAATCATGTTTAGATTTGTGCCGTGTTAGTAAAATATTTGAACCATTAATTACAAGATTAATTCTCATGCTAGTAAAAAAATTGAACATTTTTTTTTACTATGTAAATTTGGATTAATCCACTCTATTCATTTATTCGTGTTTAGGTCAATAAATTATAATAGATTTTTAGGTCTAAATAGTATTACTCATACATTTTTAGTCTTTTTTTCTCTCGACAGATCACTTATCTATACTACTAATAAAAGTATCTTAGTATGATTTTTTTTTGTTATCCTATATTTATCCCTAATAAATATTATAAACTCCATCATATCCTTTCATTCTACGTTAAGTACATCGATAAATTAAACATTTTATTGTATTCATTTAAGCTCTAACTATTTACCATTCAATTTATCATATTTAGCTCTATAGGGTCATTCTTTAAGGAGGTTTTGAAATGAGTCTTCCTATTTAGATCAAGGATTTTTAATCAATAACTAGCATTAAAGGCAGTTATTTCTCACATGAAGAAAAAGAGTCAACTGTTTTGGTCCTTTTGGACTTCTAACCATGATCTCCCTCTCTCCCTTATTCCATTTACAACTTAGAAATTAGTTTTGGATAATTGGATTTGTGATTTTAGATAACCGATCTCTTTTTGATGTCATTGGAGACTCTTCATATCAGTTGTAAGGGTCACGTTATTGCTTTCTATCTCTATAGCATTCTACCACCCATAGTAGATTTTTCTCATCAATTTTTTTCCCACTTTTCTCTCTACCCATCAATCGGTTTCTTAGAGTTCTTAATCATACTAAAAACAATATATTTTTCACATCCAATGTGCACATTGATTTCACTCTCAAAGTGTCAAATATTCGGTTGAATTATATTGCAAGTCGTTCTCATTTTTTAGATTAGCCAATCAAAGAAAGCTCTTTAAACCTATCGTTAATCAATTTCATTTCCTATTTTATTCTTAGTCGTTGTTTTTTGTTTTTGTAAATAAACTTCAACCTTGAAGCATGATATTATGGTATTGCTAAGATTGAAATTCAACCTTCGTGGTATCAAAAACCTCAAGTATTAAAAGAATGATATTTTTGCGTCCTCACTTGACCAATCAGTGACTTTTATATTCAGAGTTAATTAATATTGCATTAAACACAAAATCAACCTCCAAAATTTCAAGTCTCGTAGGTACTCACTGGATTTTAATTATTTCCCAAAATTTTTATAATCTAATTTTTTCATATTAATTCTTAATTTTTCTCTCAAATTTTATATTGTTAATATTAATATTTGAAGATTTGATTATCTAACTTTAAAATTCACTTGAAGAATTAAAACTTGTGTGACAGTGTATTATGAATATGACTTGTTACTTTTTCTTCATCTTCAAATTATGTCTCTTAGGTATCTTCAATCTACAATTTCACTTTTCTTTTATGCAAGAAGATTGATTCGATGTTTTTACTACTCAACATGTGAAGGCGAATTTAACATTTTTTTAAGTTATCTAAGGAACGATAATCTTGTTCAAAGTCTAGACCGTCAAGCATTTCTCGATGACAATCTATTAAAGCTTAATTTTTTTATTCTTTGCCTTACTTGGTTTTTGATTTTATTTCAATGTGTGTCGGCTACCTTATTTCAAAATTTTTGCTCATCACTCGAGGATATTTGCTGGTCCGGCTATATAGCTTATAATAATAAACACTTTCAGTATTCTTATTTATTTTTTTTATTTTTTGTTTGTGTTACCATTTCATTTGACTTTCCTAAGTTACAAGTTTTGATTAATTTTCTCTTTATCTTTCTCTTATTTGTCAAAATTCTTAGTTTTTTTTCAAAAACATCCATTTTTCAATTCGAACTTTTAATTGAAATACCATAATTCTTTTATCTTTATCATTTCATTGTAGTATTTATTTGTATTATTACATGGTCCTCTTATGTGGTGATCCAATAGAGAGATATGAAAGTTGCATGTTGGTTCGGTGAATTAATTATTTCAAGGATGATTAACTTAAGCTGTGGATCGTATACATCCTGCGTCAGGGGATTAGTATTAGTAATTCTTAATGATTTTTGTTGGAAAGAATATATAACTTAGTTAATAGTTATAGGATGTTCATTTTAAAGAAATAACAAGAAAGTAAAATTCATCTTGTAAGTTTTGATTGTTGTTTGGTTCATGGATGAAAGTAGAATATTCATTTTTTCTTTTTTAATATTTGGTTATATTGACATGATTGTGAAACCCGGACATGCATGACATAACATTTAATTGTATGTACTCATATAATAGAAAGATGCATAAAATTTTAAGGAAAAGAAGAATTTCCTAAAAAAGATTTGGGGACGTAAGTGTAATTATCAAATATTTAATGCGAGAGTTATGCATGGGATGGGATAAAAGTTCATGTAATATATATACTAGTTATTTTTAGTGCCTGAAGGCACGAAGTAATAAAAAAAATAGTTAATAATAAACATATTGATATTTATACCCAAAATTAAATTACAAAGATAGAGAAGAGGAAAAAAAATTTAAGTATCGGTTGTAATTGGAGCGAGCGGTGGTAGTGATGATAGGTAGCAGTGGTGGTGGGGTAGTTGTGGGG
>CM042189.1:6450482-6461915 GCA_023539305.1 Ilex asprella
CCAAAGCACGCAATCACATTCACATACACTCACATATCATGGCACACCCAATATGTTAATCTAGGGTTTTGAATTGGGTGTTAATTTAGGGTTTTAAAATTGGGTGTTAATTCCTCTACAAGCTGTTAAGGAGCATTTTTTGCTTGTTAGACTCTGCATATTAATCTAGGACTTTTAAACTCGGGAATCATATCTCAGTCCGACCCTTGCCTGAATGAAAAGAAACCCATGGGGTGGGTGAGTTTCAAAAGTGAAAGATTGGATTTGTGATTGTGAAGATAGCTTTTTAATCTAGACATTTTTCTTTGATTTCCTTTGATTATGATATTCCATATACTCAAGAAAATTATTGATTTTAGGATGTCGAAGTTTGGAGTGAGGTCCACTACTGCACTAGCATAATAGAGATGAGAAAAAACTAAGGAATCTAGTTTTTATACATATTGTACATGAGTGTTTGTTTTTTTTGTTGTTGTTGTAAAGGGATGAAATTTCTAATCTTTTATTTTGGTACAAACGACATCGTTGTATACTCTGCTATATAGCTTATATGTTCTTAGTGTTTAGGTGGCATTACTGATTTTTAATGCGTTATTGCATTACAGACACATGTATTGTCGCTTGTCGAGTTACAAAACATCTATAAGAAACCAAGGGGTTCTATCAAGATGGGGTGTGACAATAATGCTCTATATCTTCCAGAGGAAGAAGTTTTGTCTCATCATTACTCATTAATTTCGAGTTTGGGGAATCAAAGAGTTTATGGTGATATCAATAAGGATTAATAGGTATTAACTACTCATGCCGATTGTAATTCAATGGGTCTATGTATATATATATAATAGATTTTCTTTATATTTATATGATGTTCTATGAAAAAAACCAATTTTTTTTTTTAAAAAAGTAACCTGAAATCATAATATAGCAACATCTTTCAGTATTATAGACAAAATATGGAAGATACATTCATTTGTCTAGAATACAAGTCGAATTTGCTCTTTCTGTGGAAGTTTGGAATCATATGCTTGAAAAACTACAACATTACTAAAAAGAAATGGCAAAAAGTTTCTAACCACTTGATAGTCATTAGGATTTTAAACATTAAAAATACTCTTGCATTTTATTTTTCTCTTTTTTTCTTTGATGCATGTTACTTTGTTACTATTTTCCTCCTTTTTAGAACATACTACACAAAATGAACTATTAAATGTGCTCCCTCTTTTTTATGCAACTCCATTTTGGCACAATCTTTAATTAGTGGAGCTAGAAAGTGATTGAAGATGGATTGAGGAAGAAATATTAAATACAATCATCAACTCTTTTGGAGTTTACTTCTTATGAATAATGATAAAAAAGTGTTTTGCACTTTACAAGCTTGTTGCACGGTGTCCTTTTAGCTTTTAAAGTAGTCCTTAAAATGTTTCAAAATTTAATGAATTATTCATTATAATATCTTATAAATTTGTTCGAAATAAGGTTCTTGTTTTGACACATGCATAGAGACAACACACATGATTGAGTTCCTTTCGATATGTAATTGGGGTTTCACATTATTTTGAACCCCTCTACTACTGGAAAATTATGAGACTCACATCTTAAGCTAACTAAAGGGTCTTTTTTATTTTGAGCTTAAAAAATTCATAGCGAGAAGTTTTGCTCTTTTATCCTAATCCGCAAATATAGTAGTTGGCCTACCAAGAGAGAGTCTAAATATGCATTGTTATGGGTAGATTTTATAAATTTACTTTTTTATTTAATTTAAAAATTAATTAAAAAAATATAACTAAAAATCATTTACGTGCAACACATGTAAGTATCAACTAGTTACATTTTCAAATGTGACATACTATATACAAGCGAGTTATTCACTCATTATCTATCATACATTCAAGTGTGATCCATTTTGTACAAGTGAATTCTTCACTTGTTAATAGAGGTGACAAATTGGGCGGGTTGAGTTGGTTATGAGTTGATTCAAGATAGGTTGGGTGGAAAACAAATTCAAATTGTAAAATAATTAAAACCCTTAATATAGACATATACTTATACATAAAAAATACACACACTAATACGTCAACAAATACATATATATGCTAACACACAAAAAACACAAAAAAATTTATTTTATTACTTATGTCATGGGTCGGGTAGTGGATCAAGTCATGAGTCACGGATTGAACTGTGAATCATGGGTCGGTTCGGGTCAAGTGTATTAGTGTGCTCTCGTTGAACTAAATTATAATTCATCTTAACCTGCTTAATTAAAATGATTCATATTATCCATTTTGTTTTGAACTTGTATTAATTAATATAAATACTCAACCCATTTATTTATAAATGAATTAGACAGGTTAATGAATAATGAGTTAATTGCCACCTCTGCTCATTAATAACTAATAGTCTGTCAATAAACACTGGTAGTTAAAATCTGGAATAGGGATTGTGGAATTTTTTCATATTGTTTTATCTGAAACGTGAATTGGTATTTTTACTTATGTGTGGAATAGACTTCCACCATTATTCTCTCAAGTTCAGCGGTTATTATCATGACTTAAGTTGGCTAGAGTATGTCCTCGAGAAACAAGGGTGATTGAATCTTAGGTAATGTATGAAGAGATTGAACTAGAGACCTTTAAGTTACGAAAGATTAAGTTTAATCACTAAACCACCTCAAAAGATTTTGTTGAGTTGAGCTGAGTTATTATTTCGTACAATTTTAATTGTGGAGTTGTCTACGGGAGCGAAAAAAATTTCGGTATTTATCAGATTTGTCGATATTTTTATCACTGTTGTGTAGTAATAAAAATACCCACAACAATGATAAAAATATTCACAAAAATGATAAATCACCCAAAAATGTGATAAAAAAAAATTTGTACTAAAACAAAGTGATAAAAATAATTATCACAATAATGTTAAAAATACTTACAATAGTGATAAATCACCTATAAAAGTGATAAAATTTTTAATTATAAAATTATCTAAAAAAATTATAAAAATACTATTTAAAATAATAAATTTTAAAATACGAGGCACATATGAAGAGAAAGAGAGAGTGAGAGAGAGAAGTGACGAGTTAGAAAAGGATCTGAGAGTGATGGAGACGCAGATGTGAAGACTTTAATTGAAATTAAAGTTTGGCCTATAAAGAGTGAAGATAAATATTAACTCTAGTTAAATATATTTATATATTTATGTATATTCGAGTTCAACCTGATTTTAATATTTAAGTTGAACTTGATAACCCGAGGCCTTAACCCGAGACTTACCCAAATTCAATTCGAGTTGAAGGTTTTTTATTCAGGCTCAAATCAAGTATTAAAATTTTTAACCTAAGCTCAGTTAGACTAGAGTTGAATTCGGGTTAGTCCGTCCAAGTTGCAGCCCTATGAATTAATGACCAATACCATGATCTTTTGTGGAATTATCATGTTGTGCATAGTTCTTTTTTCTTGGATTGTTAGACCACACCATTCTTTTGATAATTCTTCAGAATAAGATGGCCAATCATGTCTCCTAAGAAGAATTTTTGATTGACACAACACCCAAGATTGATAAACGTTGAGTCACTCTAGAATTAAAACGCCCCACGAAATAATGTCGAAATTTTTACCCTAGATTTAAACCTTCTTCTTCTCAGTGTTATTTGGATTGAATTTTCTGCAACAATACAGGTGAATTACTTTATCCATGCCATTTTGTGGTGTGTTTTCACATCCATCCTAATTTCCAAACCTTTTTTTTACAATCCCAAAAAAAAAAAAAAACAAAGTGGATAGCCAGCTAAAGGCCCATAAATGCAGGCCCGTGGGCATAATTCAGACAAAAATGTTGACCCAAGAAGCTTGGCCCATATACGGGCAGGCACATAACACCACGTGATATCGACCCGAGCAATTCTATAGAGATCTAATTTAGTACTTAATAAAAAACCTAATTCGATGGTGAGTTTTAACATTACAATGCAACATAAAGAATTTTTAATCATACAAATTGTGAGTACGATGGTACCGTACTTCTATCAATCTTAGTGATTAATTTTAAATTAATAATTTATAATTATTGATTGAAAAGTGATAAAGTAATTTATAAAATAAAAAAATTGTACATGTAGCGCTATTATAAGTTGGAAATTAGAAGTATGATATCGAAAAAATATTTTTTCCGTAGTTAATCGGGCTCTACACATTAATCAAATACGTGAAACAATATTTTCCGAAAATAAATATTGAATAATTCTTTTATTGCATTGTATCAGATCTTGTGTTACACATAAAAAAAATGAGAAAGAGAAGAAAATCTAATCTCTTATTTTTCCTTCTCTATGATTTCTCCTTCATCATTCCCCTTCTTTTTTTTTTTTTTGTGAGTTTAGTGCATGTAGAAGGCGAAGAAGGACACAAGCGAAGCCCCAACCAACGATGCAGCGGCCGGCAAGGCGGTGGCAGCATCACTGGACAGTACCGGAGTTGGGCTTGGAGCTTCGGCCGCCAAAGCCGCGGTCATGGAGGCGGCAGCGACGAGGACTGCACATGTGATCTTCTTCATTTCCATGGCGAACGAAGGCGTGATCGGCAAGAAAACTCAAAGAAGTTTGAGAATTGTTGCCGGATCTTGCCTTTGTGTGCGTGTGTCCTTGAGGAGATGAGGGTGGTGGTGAGAGGGAATTTATAGGGGTGGTTTGTGCTATTCTTGGAGTTTTAAAATTTGCTATTTTTAGTATGAAAGTTTTGCATTTGTGGTTGGTTTTTTTTTTGGTATGAGTGTGGTTGAGTTTATGGGGACAGAGGCGTTAGGTTATTGTTTTGAGCGGGTCTTCTGTTAGGATTGTTTGGTTTCCCTTCCCCTTTTTTGTTATATTTCAGTTTGATTTTTTATTAATTTTTAATATTATATGAGTACATTGTCGAGTTAAAGTCAAGTCTATTGGCAATATTAGAATTAAATATATAAAATCGAACAAAGACAATTGTTTATCGATCAACATAAAATGCCTCAAGTCAAGTCCATGACTTAGTCTATTTGAAAAAGTAGTTGAGAGGTTCTCAATCATGTGAAATTGGGTTAAATATATATCGCTTGCACCAAATAATACCCTCCTTTTCTCATTGGACCCATGAGATCCATATGGATCAATTCCAATGATTTTGTGATAGCGATTAGGGTAGATGATCGAGCTTTGTAAATTTGAGTTGAGCTTATCGAACTTATTTTTTTTAATGAGTTTAAAAAACGATTCAATCTTTGTTTGTTTGAGCCAAGTTCAAAATGAGCCGAACTTTGTAAAATGGAGTCGAGCTTATCAAACTCTTTTTTTTTTTAAAATGAGTTTAAAAAATTATTTAAAATTTGTTTGTCTGAACCGAGTTCAAAATAAGTCGAATTCGAGTCAAACCTTAGTAACTCGATACTTTTATTTATTAACGAGCCGAAGATCGGCTCGATTATCTAATTTGTGTGTACTTCTAATTCGTGTTCCTATTTGACATGGGGCACATACCGTGACTCGGTGTTGGACCCTGGAAATTAATTTGACCAACTGTTCATGCCCAAAAATTAACATCATCTATTCTGGCTCGATTGTAGAATGTAAAGTCTAGAACAACACAATACTACTGGTCACACACTGTCACATAGAACGTAAGCATGAGTGGAAGCGAGAGTGAGATGATTGGAGGAAGGGTGTGGGCTTCTCTTTCACCTTCTACACACGCAAGGACGAAGTTGAAGTCGAAGAACAAAAGAGGGCTCTCTGAAACTTTCAAGAACTTACACTATTTTACAGTTATATGTCACAAATTTTATCAATTTCATCTTTTGTTTGTGTAATTGCAAAATAGGTGTGATTTTGGGGTTAAATGATTGAAGTATGCGGGTTTCTATCATTCAGGGTTAATTATGTGAGTCTTCAGTTTTTTACTTTCTTCCTATCAATCTCTTTTTCTTTGGCTTAGTCCTTATTTGCTGAACGATTCTTATGTCTCAGTTCAATCCTGTTACAAATTTGTGACAAACATGCTGATTCATCTTTAAAATAAATTCGCGGATTCTATAATCTCAACACGCGTTTTTGGTCAGTCAAATTCGTCGAACTTATCAATCAAATACGCGGATTTGTGCACGAAATCATGGAAAATCTGCTGTCAAAGCGCGAATTGGCATTCGGAGCAAAAAAGGGCAAGTCATTATGGACGAATCATGTGATCTAGGTCACACATTCTACTTCCAAGGTCACACATCCTTTAGATGAACTTGTTTGGAGATAAGTCCGACAAAGAAACTTATTGGAAGCTAGGTTCATGTTAAAACTTATATATAGGTACTCAAGTCCACTTTTTTTTTTTTTTTTAAATCTCAATATTATCCCTAACGGTGTTAGTTTCAGCCAGTTATGGAAAGTTAAATAAGTTAAATTATTCAGATATACATGGAAACCTTAGTTTGAGTTATATATGTAAATTATTTTTCATTAAAAATCCTGCTAATTAACTGATGAATATATGGAATGTGTATAATTGGACAACAAGATTTTCTTATCAGGATTTCATGATTGACGAATTAATTCAGATCACATGATTTGCTTATCAATTCAAATTTAAATTTGAATTCTTAATCAATTTTAGGCTGTTATACTTTTGAATAACATGTTTGTTTGTTCGATAGGGTGGTTTGAAGGTGGTAGAAGCAGTTTTGAGATTTCAAATTTGTTTGTTTTTTCGATTTAGAGCTAATCGTTTCTAGAGTTTGTGGACTAAATCATTCAAGAAAATGGAGGTATTTGCATTATAATTGGTTGCTTTATATGTTATGAATAACGGTGTTGTGTTTGCCATTGCCAAATTTTGAATGTCACTATGCCGACAATTATAGGTTACTCACCGAAATTCGTAGTGCGACGTAATTTAACATTTTTTTTTGTAATTAGGTTACAATTTAATTTTTAATGTTATTGTTCGTGTTTCTTTGGAATAACATTTGACAATTTCCATTTTCCTCATTGGGTTTAACAGATGGTTGACACCATATTGGTGTGTTGCAAGTATTCTTCTAAGACTGTTGTGATAAAAATTTCATCAAATTTTACTATTGATGATTTGCGACATGGTGTTTGTAATAATTGGAATGAGTTGAGTTCCAATTGTGTTTCCTTGTCGTACGCTATTCCTTGTCGTACGCTATTCGTGGTCATCCGCATTGCACTTTGCAAAATGATAATGATGTGAGAAACATATTTTTAATTGCACGATCTGTTCAACTAGGGTTTGTTGATGTTACAGTTGTTGTTAAAGGTATTGAGGTTAGTGATTTTGAGAGGGAGAAGTCACGGAAAGTTCTGAATTATCTGTTGACATTTTTTGGTCTCGAGGATGATCATCTCCCTCGTTTTTGTTCTCACAGTGAGAAGATTTTGCTGACTAATGGATGGTTCAATGGAATAGTAGAGGTTGGTCAAAAGTTTGAGGGTGAAGTAGCTGATTTTCGGAATGCATTATGCAAATATGCAATCGAGGTTGGTTTTCAGTTTAATTATGTGAAGAATGAAAAAACGAGGATAAAGGCTGAATGTGCAATGAAATATTCGGATGGATGTGATTGGTTCGTTGTTGCTACACTCCAACGGATAAGTGAGTGATTTTACATTAAGAAGTTAAACAATGATCACACATGTGGTGTGGCTACACATATGACAAAGAACAAAAGATTGAGTTCTAACTTGATTGGTGGATTTATTGTTGACAACGTAAGACAAAAACCTCGACACACGACCAGTTGATGTAAAAAATATGTTTCATTCAGATAATGATTTGACCATATCATATGACCAAGCTTGGATGGGTGTCGAAAAAGCAAGGATTATGCTTTTCGATCATCATTCGTTGTCATACCGATAATTAAGGTGGTATGTACAAGCTGCTAATGAAAGCAATCCAGGTAATCATATTGTGTCAGAAGGTGATTCGGACACACAACGTTTTAGTAAATTGTTCATGTCATTTAAGACATGTATACATGGATTTGAGTATTGTCGACCCATTTTGTTTACCGATGGTACATTTTTAAAGGGGAGTGTTATAATGACTTGTATTCTAATTCTTATTTGGATTTATTTCTATCTTGGATAAGACTCAAGGGTATTGGTATGTCAATACAAGTTGGTTATATTATCTAATTGAGAAAAGGAGTTCTAGTCCTACATGGATTTATGTGATTTAAACTCCTTACCTTAAAAGGAGTTTTCTAGCCTATAAATATAGGATTTTGGTTTGCTCTATTTAGAGAGTGTGTCTTTTCAATAATTATTGTAATATTGGAATAGAGCGGGTGGATGTTCTCTTGTCTTTGATCTGAGAACTTTGTAATCTCCAACATTCAATAGTAAAATTTTGCCGTTGTGTTTCGTTCGTGGACGTAGGCTTGCTTGTTGAGCCGAATCACGTAAATCTCTGTATTCTATTTTTCTATCTCGTCGTGTTATTATTTTGCTTGTGGTATTTGTTCATAACAAATTGGTATCAGAGCTATTGGTGTTCGGGATGGCTACAACAAAATTCGAGATAGAAAAATTTGATGGTCAGAAAAATTTCAGTCTATGGCAAATCAAGATGAAGGCATTGCTTCGTCAGCAGGGTTTGACAAAGGCTATTGATAGAACATTATCCAAGGAGACAGATCAGACTAAAGCTGATGATATTGAAGAAAAAGCACATAGTGCAATTCAATTATCTCTTGCTGATGAAATTCTTCGTGAGGTTATTGATGAAGACAAAGCCGAAGGGCTATGGAAAAAGTTGGAGAGTTTATATATGAAGAAGTCTCTCGCCAACCGCTTGTATCTGAAGCAACGGTTGTATACACTCAAGATGAAGGAAGGCACGCCCATTAATGAACATCTTGATGAATTTAACAAAATTATTATTGACTTGAAAAATATTGATATTAAAATTGGAGGTGAAGATCAAGCCCTGATTGTGTTATGTTCGTTGTCTGATTCGTTTGATAATTTTGTTAATTCGATGTTGTATGAGAGAGACTCAATCTCTTTAGTTGATGTGAAATTCTCTTTGAATTCTAAGGAGTTACGTACTAAATTGAATGGTAAGGGCAGTGATGCTCAGGCCGAGGGTTTATTTGTGAAAGGTCGTCATGATAATTCCTCTAATAATAATTGAGGTCGATCAGTTGAAAGAAATTTAGATAAAGGAAAAAAAAAATCTGGATATCGATCACAGTCTAGGAAGAAACAGAATAATGTTGAATATTTTTATTGTCATAAAATTGGTCATTATAAGTGTGATTGTTTTAAGTTGAAAAATAAATAGGGACAAAAAATCAAATCCTTCCGATTCTTCTAGTGTTGCTGGTGTTGTAGAAGATACATCTGATGGTTCAGATAATGTCCTTACAGTCTCTGATAGACGTTTTAATGATAAATGGATCTTGATTCGGGTTGTTCCTATCATATGTGCCCTAATAGGGATTGGTTTACCACCTATGAGTCAATCAATGGTGGTTCAGTCTTGATGGGAAATAATAGTGCTTGCAAGACTGTTGGAATAGGTACTATCTGAATTAAGACACATGATTGGGGTTGTGAGGACTTTGACAGATGTACGACATATTCCAGAATTAAAGAAGAATTTGATTTCCTTGGGTACTTTAGATTCCATTGGTTGCAGGTTTTCTGCTAAAGGTGGAGTTATGAAAGTTTACGGAGGTTCCCTGGTTGTAATAAAAGGTAAAAAGATTAATGGTCTTTATGTTCTTCATGGTGATACTGTGCTTGGTGTAGTTGGTGTGTCATCTTCAAAAATTCCAGATTCATATACTACCCAGTTATGACATATACGTTTGGGTCACATGAGCGAGAGGGGCATGGAAGTCTTGTATAAACAGGGTTTGCTAGACAAACAAGAAATTGAGAAACTTAATTTTTGTGAGCATTGTGTCTTTGGGAAACAGTGTAGAGTCAAGTTCAGTACAATTATTCACAGGACTAAAGGTACAGTTGATTACATTCATTCAGACATTTGGGGTCCTTCTCAGGTTCTATCTAAGGGTGGTGCTTGGTTTATTTTGACCTTTATTGATGATTATTCCAGAAAGGTTTGGGTATATTTTTTGAAACGAAAGCGTGATATTTTGGGACTTTCAAGCAATGGAAGACTTTGATTGAGAAATAGACAGGCAAGAAAGTCAAGCGTCTCAAAACAGATAATGGTTTGAAATTTTGTGGAGGTGAATTTGATGAGTTTTGCAAAGATGAAGGCATTGTCAGACATCGTACTGTCCGGTCTACTCCACAACAAAATGGGGTTGTAGAGATGATGAACAAGACTCTTTTGGAGAGAGCACGTTGTATGCTATCTAATGCAGGATTGTATAAAGATTTTTGGGCCGAGGCTGTCAGCACTGCTTGCTATTTGATTAATCGTTCTCCATCCACTGCTATTGAGTTGAAGACTCCACATGAGCTATGGTCTGGTACTCCTGCTGATTATTATGATTTAAAAATATTTGGTTGCACTGCTTATTGTCATGTGAATGATGATAAACTTGAGCCTAGGGTTAAAAAGTGCATATTTATTGGTTATGCTAATGGTGTGAAAGGATATAGATTATGGTGTTCTGATCCGAAATCACCTAAGTTTATAGTCAGTAGAGATGTTGTATTTGATGAATCTTCCATGTTTCATCCGAGAAATGAGTATGAAGTTTCTGCAGGGAAAGAACAGGATAATAGCAAAGAGGTGGAGCTACAGGTAGAAGCTTCACAGAAAGTACTTGAAAGTACTCCAGTTCAATCTATTTCAGATTTGTCTGGCTCTAGTTCAGGTGATAATTCACAAGAGCAACAGGAGTATAATTTTGCTACAGAAAGGGAGATGAGGCAAATAAAACCCCCTCAGAAATATGGGTATGCAAACTTGGTGGCTTATGCATTGACTATAGCAAAGGATTTTGGTGTTCAGGAGCCTTCCACATATTCAGAAGCTATCACAGGTAATGAATCTGCACATTGGGTTGTTGCTATGGCTGAGGAAATTGAATCTCTTCATAAGAACCAGACTTGGGAATTAATGAAGTTACCTAAGGGCATGAAGACTGTTGGCTGCAAATGGGTCTTCAAGAAAAAGGAAGGAATCCCAGGGGTTGAATCTGCAAGGTACAAAGCACTGTTAGTTGCAAAAGGCTACAGTCAGATAGAGGGTGTGGACTTCAATGAAGTTTTCTCACCAGTGGTGAAACATAGCTCTATTCGTGTATTGCTTGCCATGGTTGCTTCACTCAATCTTGAGCTTGAGCAACTTGATGTAAAGACAGCTTTTCTATATGGTGAGCTAGAGGAAACTATTTACATGCATCAACCAGAGGGGTTTATTGTTCCAGGTTGAAAAAACAGTTGAGTTCAGAATTTGAGATGAAAGATTTGGG
>CM042189.1:6463651-6473859 GCA_023539305.1 Ilex asprella
TGTCCGGTCTACTCCACAACAAAATGGGGTTGTAGAGATGATGAACAAGACTCTTTTGGAGAGAGCACGTTGTATGCTATCTAATGCAGGATTGTATAAAGATTTTTGGGCCGAGGCTGTCAGCACTGCTTGCTATTTGATTAATCGTTCTCCATCCACTGCTATTGAGTTGAAGACTCCACATGAGCAATGGTCTGGTACTCCTGCTGATTATTCTGATTTAAAAATATTTGGTTGCACTGCTTATTGTCATGTGAATGATGATAAACTTGAGCCTAGGGCTAAAAAGTGCATATTTATTGGTTATGCTAATGGTGTGAAAGGATATAGATTATGGTGTTCTGATCCGAAATCACCTAAGTTTATAGTCAGTAGAGATGTTGTATTTGATGAATCTTCCATGTTTCATCCGAGAAATGAGTATGAAGTTTCTGCAGGGAAAGAACAGGATAATAGCAAAGAGGTGGAGCTACAGGTAGAAGCTTCACAGAAAGTACTTGAAAGTACTCCAGTTCAATCTATTTCAGATTTGTCTGGCTCTAGTTCAGGTGATAATTCACAAGAGCAACAGGAGTATAATTTTGCTACAGAAAGGGAGATGAGGCAAATAAAACCCCCTCAGAAATATGGGTATGCAAACTTGGTGGCTTATGCATTGACTATAGCAAAGGATTTTGGTGTTCAGGAGCCTTCCACATATTCAGAAGCTATCACAGGTAATGAATCTGCACATTGGGTTGTTGCTATGGCTGAGGAAATTGAATCTCTTCATAAGAACCAGACTTGGGAATTAATGAAGTTACCTAAGGGCATGAAGACTGTTGGCTGCAAATGGGTCTTCAAGAAAAAGGAAGGAATCCCAGGGGTTGAATCTGCAAGGTACAAAGCACTGTTAGTTGCAAAAGGCTACAGTCAGATAGAGGGTGTGGACTTCAATGAAGTTTTCTCACCAGTGGTGAAACATAGCTCTATTCGTGTATTGCTTGCCATGGTTGCTTCACTCAATCTTGAGCTTGAGCAACTTGATGTAAAGACAGCTTTTCTATATGGTGAGCTAGAGGAAACTATTTACATGCATCAACCAGAGGGGTTTATTGTTCCAGGTTGAAAAAACAGTTGAGTTCAGAATTTGAGATGAAAGATTTGGGTGCTGTAAATAAAATTTTGGGTATGAAGATTCACAGGGATAGAAGAGCAGGTATGTTCTATTTATCTCAAAAGAAATATATTGAGAAAGTTATTGAGCGGTTTGAGATGCAAAATTTGAAGTCCGTGAGTACTCCACTTGCCACTCACTTTAGACTTTCATCAGCTTTATCACCATAGAGTGAGAATGAGGAGCAGTTTATGTCTTGTGTTCCTTATTCTAGTGCAGTTGGGAGCATCATGTATGCTATGGTTTGCATTCGTCCAGATATTTCATAGGCAGTTAGTGTGGTTAGCTGTTACATGGCTAATCTTGGGAAGGTTCATTGGCAGGCTGTGGAATGGATACTTCGTTATTTAAGAGGCACTACAGATGTTGGCTTAGTATTTGGTAGAAAAGATGGTATCGATTCTACTGTTGTTGGTTATGTTTATTCAGATTATGCGGATGATCTAGATAAGAGGAGATCAATGACAGGTTATGTTTTTACTTTATTTGGGTGCACTGTAAGTTGGAGGGCGATCCTACAGTCTACAGTTGTTTTATCTACAACAGAGGCAGAATACATGGCAGTATCAGAGGCAGTTAAAGGAGCAAGTTGGTTAAGAGGTTTGGTCTGTGATTTGGGCTTGGAAAAGGAGGCAACTACTATGTTTTGTGATAGTCAAAGTGCAATACATTTGACTAAAAATCAGATGTATCATGAAAGGACCAAGCACATTGACGTTAGGTATCACTTCCTTCGTGAGGTTATGGCTCAAGGTATTGTCACAATGAAAAAGGTTGCTACAGCGGAGAACCCAGCAGATATGTTTACTAAGTCGGTATCAGTGGTCAAGTTCAAGCATTGCTTGGACTTGATTGGTGTTTACACTATTTGAGTTGTACCCTTCGGGATATTTGACAAAAGCAACGGTCAAATTCACTTATGGTTGGATGACTTAATGAAATACAAGTCAAAGTGGAGATTTGTTATAATGACTTGTATTCTAATTCTTATTTGAATTTATTTCTATCTTGGATAAGACTCAAGGGTGTTGGTATATCAATACAAGTTGGTTACATTATCTAATTGGGAAAAGGAGTTCTAGTCCTGCATGGACTTATGTGATTTAAGCTCCTTACCTTAAAAAGAGATTTCTAGCCTATAAATATAGGGTTTTGTTTGCTCTATTTAGAGAGTATGTCTTTCCAATAATTATTGTAATATTGGAATAGAACGGGTGGATGTTCTCTTGCCTTTGATCTTAGAACTTTGTAATCTTCAACATTAAATAGTGAAATTTTGTCGTTGTGTTTCGTTCGTAGACGTAGGCTTGCTTGTTGAGTCGAACCACGTAAATCTTTGTGTTCTATTTTTCTATTTCGTCGTGTTATTATTTTGCTTGTGGTCTTTGTTCATAACAGGGAGGTATAAAGACATTATTTTGTCTGCGACTGCCAGAGACGATAATCAAGGTGAATTTGTTTGGTTTAATTTGGTGTTATTGATTTTATGTTATTGTTATTATTTTAATTTTTGCCTTTATATTATTGTTTTGATGTTATTATTTTTGTTGTTGTATGTATTATGTCCGATCACAATGTTGGCTTGATGGAAGCAATGCCAAAAGTGTTCCCAACCGTGCACAATTCCTTCTGCCTACAATATTTAAAAGCAAATATGAGAGATAAGTTTAGTGGGGGTAGCTTTACACACGCATTTCGTAAGCGCATGGAATTATTGTTTACAATGTGTGGTTATTCTCTAACAAAAACATTTTTCAATGAGAAGCTAGATGCGTTTCAGCGTGAAAGAGGAGTTGTTGCTGATAGGTTTTTGGAAAACCTTCCGTTTGAGAAATGGGCAAATACATTTTTCAAGGGAAAACGTTATAGGAAGATGTCTTCAATTGCGGCCGAGTCATTCAATGTTTGGATCATAAACCTACTTGTCACAAGTTTGATTGACATAATAAGGGGTCAAATTATGAACCAAATGGGTTGTCGGTTTAATACATCGTCACAGTGGAATGACATTAATTGTCTAACTATTGAAGTCAAACTTCAACCTGTTTTCACTGTGTCGTTCTTGGTTTGTTAGGGTGTCATCAAGTCATGTTTTCGAGGTTAATTCACATCCTTCAGTGACGGTTGACATTGAGAGATGCACATGCTCATGCCATCAATGACAGATCAACGGTTTACCCTGTGCCCATGTTGTGACTACAATTCAAAAGAGTGGTCGGAACATCAATGAGTTTGTTGATTGCTTTTATCATGTTACTACTTATTGACTTTGTTATTCTAAGCTTATACACCCTATTCCAACACTCGGTTATCCAGGTTTTTTGGCGAGTAATGTTGATATGTTACTACT
Organism: Ilex asprella; assembly: GCA_023539305.1. NCBI lineage: Eukaryota > Viridiplantae > Streptophyta > Magnoliopsida > Aquifoliales > Aquifoliaceae > Ilex > Ilex asprella. The sequence goes on from CM042189.1 coordinate 6,467,158, forward strand.
ATTGTAAAAAAAACAACCAGTCCATCCAAGGAAGCGTAGATTTAGGTCTATAGGCGAACTTGTTAGGAAAATTCATTGTAACCGTTGTGACCGTTTAGGTAATCTAATAAGAAGACTTGTAATGAGCCTTCGCAAAATTTTTGGCATTTTTTTGAATAATATGTTGCTTTTTTGATTCAGTTTATGACATTATTATGTTACACATTGGGAATATAAGTGGGTAATGCAGTGTGATAAATTAATAATGTAATACTTTTCTCGCATGAACTTATGATCCATGTTACTGTCAATGTCACCCTTTGTTACTAATGATGTTGCTATCAAGATTACTATTTAATGATCATTTCAGACAGTAACCAACCGTGCAACAATATTTTATAATTTCAATTGATAATGAATAATTATAACTGATTTTAACATATCAATTACACATACAACACAATTTCATCATTCTAAAATTTAATGGTTATGTTAGAACATTTTTTACATTTTTTACTATTTGAGTTACTATTGGTCTTACAAATTGGACATAGTTTCCTTTGTTTATCAATCATTCCATTACAAACTCATTATCAAACCTACATCAACATATCAGTTTAACATCAAGATGTAACTTCCAAACCACAATTCTACATGTTTGAATACTCCATTTTAACCAAGTATCAACTAGTAAACAATTACAACCAACTTCTAAAAGAGGTTACAATTAGCTAACGAATGAATATCTTTTCAACATCACCCATTCTTTTTTTTTTTTTGTATTTTTTCTTTCAATCTTGATCTTGTCTTGTAGTCTTCAATAGTCCATGCATTCCTATAGTTTATGAATGTAGTCACCATATGTATCTGTAGTGTGGTAAGTTGTACTGGTTTCAACTTCTCTTCAATTTCCTGTCCACGTGCAACCTATTTCATTAAGTAACATACATACAATCCACAGTCGACCCTGCATTCATGTTAATTGTAGTTGATATAATGTGCTTAAAAGTATACTATTTTGTTATTTATGTATGTGTTAGGTCTTTGTTGAGGACTTTTTTCATATAAATATATTGGATAGTTGATGTCCTGTGTACTGATAACAATTTCTTCTTTTGATTTCAAAGTCTTCCTTTGCCCTTCCTTGGATGCCGTCTCCACATATTCTATCTGCCACACAAAAATGCTGTTAATTTTGTCCAATATGCATTTCAAATAATGTGGGTTGTTCACATTTAGTTAACTTACAAATATTTTTGCATCCTCAAACCATTTATCCATCATTCCATTACGAGGTTTTATTTAGTTGTAGTGGGTCCATTCCCCTGTATATGTATTCAGTATAAGTAATGTCCAGTGGAATGGTATGGGTTGGCTGCACTGCCCATCTGAAGTCATTGGGAATACCAGTAATGGCCAAACTTGCCTCATGGTCAGGTTGTTGTCTACCAGTAATGGCCAAACTTGCCCCATGACCAGGTTGTTGTCTATCTCAATCTGCTGAGAGTGTTTTTGCTTCTCAACTATAACATATGTCTACACATAAAGCAACATTAATGCATGATATAAGGAGGCTCACCAATTCCAACAGAGGTCAGTAACATGAATGTTAGTATGTAGTAACATTCATGTTATTATATGATTGAAATTATAATTAGGGTTGTGTTACAAATATAATCATATTACTATAGTAACACGAATGCTACTTTAACATGTTACTGGTGCATATATCCCAAACAAAAAATATTACAATGTATGCTACCAAACCTCACCCAGCACAAATTGTTGAAAAAGAAACATCTGCAATGTGTTTCCTCTATCAGTATTTCTCCCCAACAATCAATTTCCTGCATCATAACATATTTTTTTTTTATAACATATATTAAAGGTTTTCATATTCATTATAGTCACAATGCATAGTATATTATATTGTTGTGCAACTCTTCTCCATCCATGAATTTCAACACATCTTCAACATCAATGATATTCCAGATTTTTCCACTCCATAACATTGCCCTTTTTAATTAAAAACAACACATGTTAATAAAATAGAGTACAAATAGTAATATGTAAAAAGTGTTTCATAATGGTCGTTAAGTTACTTACTTTTTTCCTTCAGCCTTACGCATTTGAAACAATTTGTCATACACCTCCAGTCCTAATTTTTTGCACATTTTCCATCTCTGAGCATCAACTCTCTTACATTATGGATTCTCACTTGGCATTATGATATCCAACATCAACATCGATGCAACTATCTGGTATCTTCTTTTTTCCTTTACTTTTGATGCCTTGCTTCTGGCTTTCAACTTGTTTCAAATGTTCTTTTTCTCTTTTTTTTTTCCTAGTATACTCATAATTTTCATCTCTCTTTCTTTTTCTTTCTTTCCCTTTGATTTTTTTCACCATCAAGTTTAGTTCTTTACCTTCAGTGGGTTGAGGTTTTGGCAGAGTCCGTGGGTACCTTTGAGTAATTGCATGTACTGCCCTATCAGCTATAACATCATGCAGAGAATTGTTCTTTGTTTCCAATTCTAATACCCTTGATATCAGTGTTTTAATCTGATCTTCTTGTGTTTCTTTGTTTTTCTCCATAAGATCAACTAATACCTTTAATCATGAAATCTGGTTGTCTCTGTCATCAAGTTTCATCACATACTCTTCAATCTCTTTCAAATCATCCTCCTTTTGGTTTCCTCTAATATTCTTGAGGAAAGTTCGTCGTGTTTCGTTCTCTATAGTCAGCATTAGAATTTGGAATTTTTATACCTCATTTTTAACCTTCAATCCTGAGACACCTTCGTTGTCATGTGAAGGCTGTTGTGACTTTTCCTCATGTCTTAACAATTCTTCTACTTCAATAAATGCTGATTCTTGAATGACCACATCAACAAATGCATCAAATTATTGGACGTCTGGAGTCTCTTTTTGGACAAGAATATCTTGAGTAAGAACATGTAATGCTTCATCACTTTCATGCATATTTTCATTATCCATAATATGATCGTCAACATATACAATAGGTTGATCATCAGCATCTTCCAATTCTAATCTCAATGCACGATTGCTGGCAGTAATGCATTGATCGGCAGTCTCCGCAATATCTTGAACATTCTTTGTATTCAACCGATTTACTTTCGTTAAATGCTTCTCAACAAATGTTTTCTTAAGTTTCTTTTTGAAAACCTGATATTTTGCAATATAACATAAGTAGTAATGTGGAAATTACATATAAGATATGATCACATCAATTATTCATTTTACTTTTCATAAAGTAACATGGACAGTGTCCAATGCATCATCAATTAAACTGTTGAGTACTATATTCTTAAAATACTTGATCACATGGGATGTCGGACCTTTTCTTTTGTGCAAGATACGTCCATAGTTTCCTTAAATCCCATTTCGTCCACCGTGGGAAAACGTCTGGCTTGTCTGCTATAATAATAGATGTGTGTTCATATATCCAGTACTGCAAATTAGATTTAGTTAGTTTAAATATACTTACAGTCATATCGGTGTGTCTGTTTAAATAAAAATCAACACTCATATACTTACAGGAAAGAGCAGTACACACCCAGTTACTGCACTCGGTGTGTCTATCTTTAATCATATGGAATTCATCATCGCATCAAGTGTTGCTTGATACTAGTCATATCTTTTGATTTCATCCAACTCTTCTATGTACGACACATATCTCCACCCAATCGTTTGTCCCATATTTGTAATAAGTAGTGTCACTAACACATATAAAGAGAACAATTTAGCAAAATCTTCACAATCATCTTTCTCAACACCCATTGTTGCATCCTCTAGCCTGCTTTTTATTATTGGTGCATTCAACCTTTTGGTGTTATTGAATCTCCTCCTCACAAATGGTGACATTTTCTTTGCACTTGAGGGGAAACAATTGGTTCCACACCATCATCTATACAAAAAATGAGTGTTACATCATTCTTCGGTAACCTCAAGCCTTTTCTTCCAATTCTAAATTTGGATGTTTCACAATAAAAAAATGGTAATTATGTCCACAATACTCTTATCATTCTTCTGGAACCATTATTTATCCAATTTAGTTGTTGATATTGTGTGAAATAATTGCTAAAACAGTGTTCTCTTTAGATGTTCTTTTTGTGAATCTCATTGGTTTGTTGGTGACTAATAACTTTTACCAATGGAAGCAAATTTGACCTGAATTGGTGAAATTCACCCATTTTTGGAACAAAATTACTAGCCTTTGCCATTAACCTATAGAATGACGTTGTATTATCAATATCCAACCAGAATATAGTAACATGATACACAAACAACAAGTGTAATGGATATTAAATAATTATCAAAAATTACGTGCAACAGTAACATTAACTTAGTAACATCAACTTAGTAACATTAATATTTTTAACTTAATCAAGCACATTACAACAAACACAATACCCAAAAGCAAACAACAATCTTCATTAGTATGGTAACCTCGTCAAAAGTGACATTAAACTTTTAAGCAAACAACAACCTCGTCAAAAGTACTGTAACTAAATATGGTGCATCAAAGTATATAGTTCCACAATAACCTGTAATCATGTTCTTTCCACAATATCAGGACGAATCAAAATGGGATTATTTTCCTTAACACACACAATACCCAAAAAAGGGTAGGGGTACATTTCAAATAGTAACACAAACTCAACCTCAATTTCACTTACAATACGAATTGCAAACTCACCGACTTATATTACGTAACATACACATATAATTTTCACAGTAACATCTAAGTTTTTATACTCAGTAACATGAAAATTCATTCCACAAATCTTTAAATTTACAAAATTTCTAATTTGTCACACACCATTTACAGTTGAAATAGGACAATCAACGCTAATCAAGCACCTCAATACAAAGAAAATTATGAAATCAATTTTTCAGTTATCAAACAGTAACATGATCTATTTCATGTTACTCACAATCGAGGAATTTCAAATGCCTTCAACAACTAAGAAAGCAACAAAATCTAATTGATATCATGACAAGTAAAAGTAACATGAAAAGTTCGACCAAATTACATGATGTAAACACAATAACATCAAGTTAGTAACATTAAATTATTAACTAAATCACAGTAACATCATATTGAATAACATCAGACAAACACAAATTTAGGGCCTCCTTGTAACACAATTTTATGGTTTTAAGATTACACTCTACATAAAATTGTCCTAATGTAACTTAAATTGTTGAGTACTATTGTGATATCATGACAACACTAGTTCAATAACATCATTTCAATTGTTGAATAAAAAAAGACTTGTTCTGAAACTACACTTTAAAGCAAACAATAACCCCGTCAAAATTTTGGAAACAAAGTAGGGTGCATCAAAGTTTATCAGTCCACCATAACTTGTACTCGTGTTCTTTTCCACAATAACACAACGAATCATAATGGGATTGTTTTTAGAAATCCAAATATTAACACAAACTCAACCCCAATTTTCACTATTTTCACTTTCCATTGAAAACATTTTAGACGTATATTATGTAACATACACTTTTAATTTTCACAATAACTTCAAAGTTTTATACTCAGTAACCCATGGACCTTCACAACCAACAAGGTTGTATGATGTTCACAGTAACATCATTTTTTGGAAAGATTATAGTGAAAATACAATCCACAAATGAAAAATTTACAAACAATAATCATCATTTCACAATCTAATAAGAACACGACAAATAAACAAGTTATAATATTTTCAAATCTTCAAATTCTCATTGTAATTCCCATAGTAACATCAATGGTTGGTACTCAATAACATGATATTTCATTCCACACATCTTCAAATTTACAAAATTTCTAATTGGTCGCACACCATTGGCAGTTAAAATAGGACACTCAACACCAATCAAAAACATCAAGATATTGACATTATGAGATAAATCTTTTCAAGTCATCACACAGTAACCTCATATATTTCACATAAACACAACCAATGAATTTCAACTGTCAAGCACATCTAAAAAACAACAAAAACAAAATACATAAAACTTTTATTAAAGCAATAATGAATTTCAATTTTATTGTTATGAATGCAAGAAAAAAAATGCAGTTGACAGTTTGAATGATATATCGGGTAAAGGTTTTTTTAAAACCCTAAAATAAACATCAACATTCATCTAAAATCACATACCTTTCAATCTTTTTATGAATCCCAAAGATTGTTGATGATGTTTTGAATGCAGAGACAACAACAATAACATCTTGAATAAAGTCCATATTAAACTTGAAGAGTAGATTCGAATTTTGCTCTTATGGTATGTAACTTGTTTGAAATTTTAATAGGAGTGGTTTGGGAAGTGATAGTTAACGTTTTTGAGAGAAGGAAACTCTGGAAGATTTGAGAAATATTGTCGGATTTCAAGGCTAGAAGGAAGGGGAAGTTCCGGTTTACAGTAAGAGATTTAGAGGGTTTGCTCGTTTGGGAAAGAGACAGTAAATTGGATGCCATTTATGGTTTTCCAAAAAATAAGGATACAATAATAAATTTGTCAAAAAATGGACTTAACACTAAATAAGTTTTCTGGCAGGACTTATCTATAAACAAGTCCATCTAGGGGGACCGACCTTCAAATTTTTCACAATACTATATACCAAATCATATGCAAACTCCTATATATTGAATGTTTAGTGAAAATTAGTGAATCTCGTTGATCTAACTACTCACATTAATTTTG